>VSDK01011271.1:682941-711896 GCA_009767595.1 Symbiodinium kawagutii | reverse complement strand
GGCCCCAGCTGGCGGGAGGGCCAGCCGCGACAACCCCTGGAACACTGGAGGCAATCGAGGGTTCCCCTCAGATCAGCCATCCTGGAGGAGGACTACGTCTTGGGAAGGGCAACCACCTGGAGGTGCATACTCGTCACAAGGACCCTGGACACAGCCGAAGGGAACGACTTCAGTGCCACCAAGAGGACCAGCTGGAGCCCCGTTTGAGGACCCTTGGAACAGTGCACCGGGCGCTCCGCCCGCTTCGGCCCCGAAGACACCACCGAAGCAACCCTTCCAGATGCCGACCTCGACACCACCTCGAGGATCAACCGGAGTTCCATTCGAGGATCCTTGGAACAGTGCCCCGGGCGCTCCGCCCGCTCCAGCTCCAAAGACGCCCCCGAAGCAACCTTTCCAGATGCCGTTCAACTCAAATCCTTGGCAAGGTGGGGCAACCACGGGGAGTGGCGATGCAGCCACGTCAGAAAGACCCAAGAAGGCCGCCCCTCCACCTCAGGGGAGCGTTCCGCAACCGGCGAGGAAGTCACCGCCGCCTCCTCAAAGTAGTTGGGGCAATACCACGGAGCAAGAGAGGCCCAAGAAGGCCGCACCACCACCACAGCCCGCCAGCTATGGGAAGACAGCTAGCCCCAATGTTCCCCCACCAGCAGAGAGGAAGCGAACCAGAGACCCACAACCGTACGCAGGGGCGGGCCAACGTGAGAACCTCACTTCACCTGCAGAGGACAACCCGGGAAGAAGACCCCCTCCAGCCAGTAGAGAATTCCACAGGACACCACAACCATATCATGGACGAGGACCAACAGAAGTTCTTCGCCCACCTCGAGCTGTCCTTGAGAACGAAGTGCTGGAAGAAGGGCTCCCGGAGCGTTCCGCTCAGGAATGGGAAGAGGTACCATCGGAGACACCCGAGATGCCACCATCTCGTGCCTGGTCAGAAGCAGACGATGGTCGCTCCGACCACACATCACAGGGATGGGAGAAGGAATCCCTTAACTCTTGGGACGTACCTGATGATCCCCGAGATGGAGAGTTCGTGCACGTTGAAGTCGAGTCCTCCGACGAAGATTGGTTCGATGTGCCCTTTGATGAATCAGAGTGGGCGGGTGAACCTGGTGCTCCACCGGGAGGAGACGACGAGATCAGCGAAGAGCAGCAGGAGTTCGAAAGGAGCTTGCATCAAGATATCACGGACTTTCTGGAGTTCTTCCGCAAGCAGAAGCTGGTCAAGGCAGCTCCTGCCATTAAGGACGTAGGACGCTATGACACCCCTCTCCCAGAAGCAGTTCGACAAGACTGTGTTCAAGGAAGCAGTGGTGGCCTTCGACTGGATCGCTCCGTCCAGGAGGGGCACTTGGGACGCCATGACACCCCTCTCCCAGAAGCAGTTCGACAAGACTGTGTTCAAGGAAGCAGTGGTGGCCTTCGATTGGATCGCTCCGTCCAGGAGTGGCTTCAAAGAGGGCTGGATGAAGGAGCGAGAGTTGGCAATGTATCTGCCACCAAGTCTTCGGCTGATCCAGCCCGACGCAACCCTGGCACCGAGGAGAACATCACAGCCCCAACACCGAAGACGGGCGTCCCGCCCAAGGCCATGCCTATCAGCCCTCCTCCTGCTAAGTGGCTTGAGAGTCCAACACCATCCTCAACGAACATCGGGCTCTCCAGCAAGGCATCTGCGCCGGCTGCTCCAGCCACCAGAACACAAGCAGCCCAAACCACATCGAGGCAAGGGAGTTCCTCCCACTCCACTCACCACGGCTTCGACCCAACAGAAGTCGACTTTGGAGAAGAGAGTGAAGATGATAGAACTCCCGAAGAGAAGGCGGACGACGATGCTCTTCTGGAACGTACCAAGCAAAACATCGAGGCCTTCCTTCGTGCCCCCGAGACCATCAAGCGACAGCTGAGATCCTCAGCGTGGAAAAAATGCTATGCCCAATTGGCCTCCATTAGAGCCAAATTGGATCGGCCTGATCCAGGCGCTGATGAAGCCAAGTATGCTCAGGACTTGGCAGACGGGTTCACTGTCGCGGAGGCTCGCAAGATGATGAAGGCACGGAGGAGGGCAGCTAGACATCAGAGGGTGATTGAAGAGAACCCCAACCTGACCTGGGACGATTTGCCGAAGTCATGGATCGTCCCAAAACCAAGGACGCTCCGTCCTGGCTGGATGGCAGAGAAAAGCGAAGCCAGACTCAACAGGAAGAGATCCGGATCGCAACCAGCCGGAAAAGGCTACGGGGATCGATGGGGCAAAGGAGTGCCTGAGCCGAAGTATCCGCCAGGTCGAGGTTGGGGGGCTGCCCCACCCCCGCCAGAAGAAGCCAAGAAACCGAAGCCCACTCCACCAGCACCACCAGGATGGAAAGCAGGTCAAGGAGCCGCTCCGGCTCACCCATCTCCATCTCCATGCACTCCGCCAAAGCAGGGACCAAAGCAACCGCCATACCCCCCTCCGCCGAGCAGGTTCAACGAAGAAGAATGGGGATCATGGACGGCACACGGCAAGAAGTGAAGATGGAGATTGGGGAGTTCCTCCCAGCACACGGAAGTCAAGACGCCTGTACAGAAAGCAGTGCATGGTTTGTACAGCATCGGATCAGGCAAGTTCATCGCTTCGTGTCGCTGGAAAAGTTTGGGATGCTGCCACTGTGTGAGATCATGGTAGCTCCTACCTAATTAATGCTAGTGCTAAAATTAAATCTTTTGTTTTGCGCACTCCTAGTTTAAGGGGACCGTGTCGATCGAAGTATCTGACATGGTTTGTCTGGTGTGGTGTGGTGAGTACCTCACAGCCACGCCCCACACAGACAAAATAGGAGTCGCCGCTCCGTGCACTTTCTTTTGGTAGCGTGTAGCTGACTCGCATGTTCACAAGAACGTAGGGTTAGCGTTGGTGGTACCATATGCCGTAATGGCTCAAGTTTGGTTCCACTCTCTGTTAGCCCTCCCACCCACCCAGGGGGACCGTGTCGATCGAAGTATCTGACATGGTTTGTCTGGTGTGGTGTGGTGAGTACCTCACAGCCACGCCCCACACAGACAAAATAGGAGTCGCCGCTCCGTGCACTTCCTTTTGGTAGCGTGTAGCTGACTTGGAAATTTGTGCATTTATGTGAATATCTAGATATGCAAGCATATGTGTAAATATATGGTTCTGTTTGCGCGTTTGTTGATTTTTTTTGGAAATGCTGAAAGTCCTTTGGTAAGTCCCTCCAAACTGATACCACATGTGACAAGGTCACCAAAAAGATAAAATCATACAATATGAATTTATACATTGCAGATTCAAGTCTGCGAGCAATTCACGTTCTGCCATGCCGAGCTGGACTTGCCCCTGTTGCTTGCCTTTTGATTTTGATCCAGTAGATGTGCCAATACCAGCAGGCTACCAAAGGCGGCGAAAACCCGACAGACTCAGCCCGTCAGCATGTGCATCATCTCCGGTGGTGGAGGATCGGGAGACCAACATCAAACCACCATCGAAGAGCAAAACGAGGCGCAATATCGTGGCCGTGGGCTTGCAACGCTTTGCCGAAGGGGCGCTGCAGCCCCAAGCAGATTGGGAGCAACTGACTGACAGGGTGGTTTGCGTGTTAGCCCAAAACCCGGGTGCATTTACTCTGAACGGAACCAACTGCTACCTGGTTGGCACCGGTCGGAAGCGTTTGTTGATTGATACAGGGGAGCAACATTTCGGTGCAGATGCCTTCATGGACATCCTGAGCAAATGCATGGAATGTCTTGGAGTGGAAGGCTTAGATGGGATTGTCATCACTCACATGCACCACGACCATTATGGCAACGTGGGCCGGTTGCAAGACAAGTATGGACCAGTTCCAGTGTACTCACGGGAATTGTCACATCGCACTTTTCCGCTATTGTCGGAGTTGCGCAAGAGAGGTCAGATCCAGCATTTCCTGAACTTAGATGGGAAACCACGCTACAATCCAAAGGTTGATCCAAAACCACCCAAACTGCCAGATGATTTGGATCTGTCGTGGGCACATTCCCGAGTGAAGAACTTTTGGGGAAGGAGCACCCAGGAGAAATTGCAATGGATGTTCTTCATGACTTGGAATCATCAAGATCTGATCGATCGCCTCCGCAGCTGTGAGTATCCTTGGACAGCGATTGAGTCCGGAGACACTATCTCCACGGAAGGGGCTACGCTCACAGCTATCCATTTGCCAGGTCATTCAGATGACCATATGGCCTTTCTGCTGGAGGAGGAACATTCGCTTTTCTCCGGAGATCATGTCTTAGGCTGGGGGACGACTTTCATTGTCGAAATGAAGGATTACATGGAGTCTCTCCGGAAGATGCTTGATATGCAGCCAGTGAGTTTGTTTCCTGGGCACGGGCATTTTATTGAAGATGGTGTGGACATCTTGCAGCGCTATATTTCTCACCGCCAGAAACGAGAACAGCAACTTGGCTATATTGTACTTGGATTCTGCTGTTTATTCCATTCTAGAGTTTCCCATCAAAATTTTTGATTTTTCCCTAGTGGATTCTCTCTCTCTTACGGCCTTTGGCGATCGATACTTTGGGGAAGAAACCAATCCCCTCCTGTATCTGCTCTCCATCCCAGGCAGGCCTGGGAATCTTTGGTGCAACGCAAAGAACCAGTGGCCATCGATGTCCTCGTCCATGAGCTCTATCCCAACACCGTTCCGGAACGCCTATGGATGGCAAAGAGCAATGTCGAGGTTGGATTCAAGTTGGGGTTCAGAAGGCTGAAGCCATCTCTGGGCAAATCAAGCTCACACTGGTATGCGGTCTATCTACGAAACATTTGTAGGCACATTGTATCAGCATTTTAATCCGACTCTTTCGTGATTTTGTCAACCTCACAGCCAAATCACTGGTTTGGCCATGTTGAAATCCAGGATTTTCATCATTTTTCAACATTTTTCATCCATTTTGGCCATGCACTTTGCCGAAGCATCAGCGCTTTCCAGGTCCTCCTGCGTAAATTTGTGGCCGAGGGGGCCGCCTCAGTTTTCGCGCAGGAAGGAGGTCAGCTCCAGCGGATACGGAAACTTCCCACAGGTTACGATGTGCGTCCCTTGTTTGCAAGCGGTGGTCAGTCTGTTTGCAGGTGAACGACGCCCGTTTGCTTGTTTGCTTGTTTGCTTGTTTGTTTGTTTGTTTGTTTGTTTGTTTGTTTGTTTGTTTGTTTGTTTGTTTGTTTGTCAAGTCCAAATGCTTTCAATGCCCCAAACATTGTCCAGGCAGTCTTCCAGACGGGTACTTGTGGGCAGCACGGCGGACAATAGCAACACCGAAGCTGTAGCTGCGTAGCCCATTTTCATGCGCACCGGCCGTTGATTTCATCCCGTGCGTTGTGACTCGACCCAAAATTTTGGTTGATCAAGAATGCCAGTAAGATCCAACTAGCCAGTAATATCGTCAAATATTGTCAACTGCACATGGCATGACCGACTGGAAACAACACGACACATGAAGCTACAAATCAGCGCAGGATGTTCTTATATGCACACGTTCCACGCCCATGGCATCCAGCCAAGCTGGACTTGGGATAGGTCAGCCGTGTGGCGCTGCCGACCAGAAGCAGAAAAAATGTTGACACCGCTTTCATGGATGGCCTTAGCGTTTGACCTTGCCTCCAAAAGGGTGACCGATGTTGAGATGGGAACCCTCCGCCAGCTTCACATTGCGCTTCAAAAGGCCATGGCATGAAAGTTGATAGGATCGAAATGGATTGAAAACATGAAGTGGAAACATGCGAAGCCCCAAAGCCATGCAACCTGATGCAACCTGGCTGTCTTCAGCAGGGAGACCGTTAGCACTGGGGCCAACATGACCCAAGTTGTGCCAAGTCACAGCTTGCTTTCTGGTTTCCAGGGTAACTGTCCAAGTCTGGGAGCGCCATGACAGCCGCACTCAAGAGCCATGACCTGTCAACGTCGTGTAAGGCAGCATCAATGTAGCTTGGCTGAAGCATTCTTTCCGTGTCAACTTGTGGAAAGGGGTGGGGATGGGTGAGACTCGATGAGACTCAGTGAGACTCGGCTCGGTGAAACTCGGTGATTTTGGAGGCTCATTGCCCAGCACACGCAAGCGCTCACTGAAATCCTGGCAAACCTTCAGGCCGGGAATGGTTCGGATTTCGATGGGGAACTCCTCCTATCGCCAAAACGTGAGCTTCAAGCACAGAGTGAAAGCATGATGAGTGTCCAATGTTGAAAGGTTAAGACATGTCAGAAACGGAGGCCTACAGAAATGAAGGTGTTTATTTTTAAAGGACGCATGCGAAATGAATCTAAATGATTAATGGACGGGTTAGATGGCTGCCCTGGAGGCGGCGTTGTTGGAGGCACAGCAAACCGCTTCGAGCGAAACCTTGAAATCAGAGCCCTGCGCAGCTCCCAAAGACGGCGCCGTGAGCTGTGAGCAAGCGCCAAGAGGCGTGCTGGACCAGTTGGGCCCACTGACAGCGATGCCAATTTCTTCAAACTTCTCGAATTTTGTTGGAAGAAAATGTGCTTTCAATGACCCGCTTGACTCCAATTTTTGCCATGAAATGCAACTTGCCCCAGTTGGATGTGTCATCCAGGGTTAAGGTGTCATGCAGCATTGTTCCAACGGCAGGCGTGCAAGTTCCAACCCCGGCGGCTGCACCAACGTCCTTTACACCAGAAGCCCAGCCACGCGGTGGAAAGGGTCATGGCAAAGGAGACCTTGGAGCGTTGCACATGGCATGCGGGTGAGTTGCTAGATCTCTTGGCGAGGAGGCTGGTCTCCTTGGCCATCATTCAAGGAAGATGAACCGCGATTTGATGGGTGGACGAGCACCCATTGGGCCGAATGGGTGAAGACGCCTTGTGGAGACCAATGGTCGGGTGCTTTGAGGGCGTGCATGTGGATTGGTTCTTTCTTCAATTCCCTTTCCCCCAGTGGAAGAAGGTTTTTTTCTCAGGGGCCCATGTCTTTCTATATTCTCACTGTAGGTGCAGCAAGAAGCGTGTCGAAGCGGAGACCATTGCCGACTGGATGGCCGAGTGCTCAATGACTAAGATTATTTCGTGGACCACATTGGACAACCCCAACATGACAGTAGGCCTCAATGGGATAAGCTCCGTAGCTGAGGGCCCGAAGTAATCCAGAATGTACTTCTACTTTGGCTGGTGTAAATTGACCATGTTTGGACCGGCAAGGTGCAGAGCTGGGGCATGTCTCAGCTATGCGCAGGATCAGGAGCACTAACCTTAGCTGTTTGATGATCGATGATCATGGAACTTGTCTGCCAAAGCAGAGCCATGGAAGCAATCAAATTGACCTGACTTGATCGCTCTTCAGCCAGTTTGGGCTCCAAAGGCTCATTTGAAGTCAGCCTTGCGATGTCGATTTTCGTTGGGTCTTTGTCCGGCCCTTCCCAACTCAGCCGCATCAACTGCCGGTCATCGAGGCAATTGAATACATGGCAGGCGGCTCAGAAGGTCCCGGTGTCCGAAGTGACGGACCAAAGCCTTGTTCGGACCCTTCGGCGCTATGCAGTTCTGTTTGCCGTGGCACTGGGCACTAGGGCCAGCAGAGCCACTGCTAAGACTTCGACCGGAAAGGTGGCCCTCATCACAGGAGCATCCACCGGAATAGGTAAAGCCACGGCAGCAGAGCTGTCGGCATCGGGGCAATTTTCATCGATTTTCCTTGCAGGGCACAACGAAGAAAAAACCCTCAAAGCAGTGAAGGAGTTGAAGGATGCCTCCAGTGGGCTGGTGAAACTGGAATATTTACCCTTAGAGTTATCATCCCTGGACTCGGTGAGGCAAGCTGCCAAGTCCTTTCAAGACATGAATCTGCCGCTGCACACGCTGATTTGCAACGCGGCGGTCATGGCCTTGCCAGAGAGGCAGGTGACCAAAGATGGCTACGAGTTTCAGTTTGAGGTGAACTACCTGAGTCACTTCTTGCTGGTCAACCTCTTACTGCCACAGCTGGTGGCTGCTGGAACCAAGGAGGATCCTTCAAGGACTTCAGTGTTACTTTGAAATACTTGGGATGCGCCATTGAATTCGAACTTGGATATACATTACATAATATAATAGATAGATAGATAGATGATAGATAGAGAGAGAGAGAGTGATATATGTATATATAGAGATATATTTGTAGATATATTCACACACACACACCGAGAACTAAGATAATCACTAAACATTTCCACTTGTTTGGGGTCCCTTTCGGCCTTGGGCGGCCTGGGCATCGCATCCCTGCAGGATCATCAGCGTCTCTTCCTCGGCACACTTTGTTCGCAGCCCTTTGGCCTTTGGCGACATCAGTGGTCTCAATCTCGAAGATTCAGATGGGAAGAAGGCATACTACCCCTGGACAGCCTATGGACAATCCAAGCTGGCTCAGGCCGCATAGCGTCAGCACCTTCATTTTTGGATGGCAAAAATTGAACACATCTCAAAGATTCAAATCTTTTGCAGAACTCTTTTACAGCTTTGATTTGTTTGTTGTTCCGTGTTGTTCCCCCTTTGTGCTTTCGATTCCCTGGCGCTGAGCGTACTCGTTGTGGTGTGAAGGTGAAGAAATGATAAGTAAGTGATCAAATGAGCAACCATATCCTGGCAACTTAGAGATGTGCACGTGATGGGAATCACAGCGACCCCATGCAATCCCGATGGAATTCCCATGAATTCCCAGCATCAGGAAGTA
This sequence comes from Symbiodinium kawagutii, assembly GCA_009767595.1. Taxonomy (NCBI): domain Eukaryota; class Dinophyceae; order Suessiales; family Symbiodiniaceae; genus Symbiodinium; species Symbiodinium kawagutii. The sequence continues at coordinate 703,199 of VSDK01011271.1, read as the reverse complement.
GGAAATCACAAGCAAATCAACCAGCCCAACTGGGGCCCAACCCATCCACTCCTCCAAGTCGCGGAGGTGATGTTCACCTATGAGTTGGCCCAGCGCTTGTCGCGTGAGAATCTGCCGGTGCTGGCGAATGTCCTGGACCCTGGGGTTGTGGACACGGAGCTACAACGATATCTTTCCACACCGGTGCTGAGCCCAAGAGATGTCCATGTCAGATGTCATCAGCCATGTTTCAGTCAAACTCTGAGATTTCGGATGGTGTTGAAATTTGAGATGAACAAGCTGAGGTCTGAAATGGCCCAACTAATCTCGACATATCTCGACCTTGTTTGGTGCTGTTTCGTGAAGCCACCAGGAGTGGCAGGTTTCTGAAGGGCCATGAGGAGGATGGTTTCAGGTCACCGCTTGTGGCCTCCCAGCAGCTGCGTGGCCTCTTAGGCACCTGCTGCGGTGATGAAGTTTGCCAAGTCTCCCAAACAAGGGGCAGAGACCTCGGTACAGCTGGCGCTCAATGACCTGTCCAGCTCTGGTGGCTATTGGGTGGATGGGAAGTGCCTTGGAGGTTCAGCCTGCAAAGCTGGCTGCTGGTAACATTTTTTGATTTTCCCGAGTGATTCTGTGCAAATGGTTGGTTGGCTGACATTTTATTCCAAGGGGGTTGAAGCCGCCAACCAGTCATGATCATTATTAGCCATTATCAACGATTATTCAACCATTATTAACCACTACTTAACCATGGGTATGGGTGGTTCAACCACCAACCAGATCGGGTGTTGGAAGCCGTTCACCGTGGAATTCATCAGCTGCAGTGGAAACTGTCGGCACGGCCAAGCATCCCAGGAAGGCGGAAAGTCTGGGCCGGGCCGCATCACCGTTGCCCTTCAACAAGGAGCTCGCTGTAGAAGGGCCCCTTGGTTTGTTTCAGCCAGCAGTGTTGTTCACATGGTTGGATGGATTATAGGTTTATAGGGTAATATAGCGTAGTTTAGGGTAATGCATACCCCGGATTAATAACCCCCCCCCTAAAGGTCGACAAGGTCGACAAGGTCTGACCATAGGTGTCCAAAAGTGACCACCCCCAAATAAACGCCCTCAATTGTTTTTAAATTGATTCCAATTGTTTTTAAATTGATTCCAATTGTTTTTAAATTGATTCCAATTGTTTTTAAATTGATTTCAATTGTTTTTAAATTGATTTCAATTGTTTTTAAATTGATTTCAATTGTTTTTAAATTGATTTCAATTGTTTTTAAATTGATTTCAATTGTTTTTAAATTGATTTCAATTGTTTTCAAATTGATTTCAATTGTTTTTAAATTGATTTCAAGTGTTTTTAAATTTATTTCAAAAAGGGGGGTTCCAGGCTTGTGGGGGGTACCCTTTGTGAGCTCCTAAAAAGTTGTTTTTTTAATGGATTTTAAAAGCGGTCATAAAGAACCACACATAGACTTTTTGGGAAATCTAAGCCCACTAGCCATGAGAAGCAATTGGATTTCAATTGAAACTAATTTAAAACTAAGTAAAAAAAAATAGGGATCCAGAGGTGGTTGATTAACTAGGGGGGGTTTTTGGGTGAACCTAGCTTATTAGGGGATGAAATCAGAGCCTAATTAACTTTAGTAAGGACCAGGGTCTGGGGCTGAGGAGGTGGTTGATTAACTAGGGGGGGTTATTAATCCTACCTTTGCATTATACCTGAAAGTGTTGTTCACCATTGTTCTCAGCCTTTATGCCTTTTTTGTTCTGCTGATTTGCCTGCGAACGTGAGGCAATCGGCATTTGGTGAATGCATAGGCGTATGGGTACATCCATCCATCAGTGAGTCAGTAAGTGCACAAATACTTACGTTCACACCTACATACTTACATCCGTACATAGATGCGTACATATAGTATGCAGATGCGCACATATACGCACATATCTATCTATCTATCTATCTATCTATCTATCTATCCATCGATTGATGTATCTATCTATCTATCTGTCTGTCTATCTATCTATCTATCTATCTATCTATCTATCTATCTATCTATCTATCGTTCTATCGTTCTATCGTTCTATCGTATCTATTTATCTATCTATCTATCTATCTACCTATCTATCTATCTATCTACCTACAAATGCACAAATATATGTGTTGTGTAGACTGGCACATGCGAGTACAAAAGAATGCCTATAGATATTCCAGTATAATTAGTCTTCAAGTTATTACATGCACACACACACACACACACACGCACACACACATAGACATGCGTACACAAACAAGCGCACACGCACACACACACACACACGAACATCTATGAACAAGAGTATTTGTGATACATGTAAAGATAAATAGCTAAACATGTTTGAACATACTTTCTATGTATTTGTGCACGTTCGTGGGTTTCATCTGATCACCATCCCCCTCAATGAAGTCATCGCTCGAGGTCTACGTCTTACGACCCGAAGGTGTGGGAAGCGCTATGGAAGCGGAGTGCTGAACTGGTTGGGTTGCAACAGACTCTTTGACGACGCCACGGCCACGGACCGACCTTGAGGGAAAAAAGATGGCTTTTTGATGCCCCTTCTGATGAAGTGCAGGCAAATGCCAGCAGAGGAAATAGTGCATTTGTGTGCAATATAGATGCATCCCCATCGTTCCTCATCCAAATGATTAACTAGCATGCTTCAAATTTTTGCCCACTATGTCGCATTAACAGCTGATTCAATTGTTGACGTGCTGGGCTTGTGACTGTCATGTGAACATATGGACACATTCTGCGCATTTTAGGATTAGGATAGGCTTATGCATGAGTCACGGCCACAGTTGAATGGGCAAATTCTGCAACGGATTTTTATGTATACGGGCGCAGAATAGACTTTACGCCGGCAAAGCACTTTGTGCAAGTTCACATTTCCTGTCAAGATGTCTCTAAGACCCCTAAACCACTTGGGGGTTTCTTTAAAATTGGGGTACCCAAAAATCATCCAATGTAAACCCTTTAAATGTAAAGTATAGTAGTACACATGCGAGTGGCGCAGCCGAATGAAGCTGCTAACCACGGAGTTAGCTAGTTGATGTGGCTGGGTCACCTGATCACCTTCAGCCTCGCTGAACTCCTCGAGATGGTGATTGAGAGAGAGAGAGAGAGCAGTACACCAACCATTTTTTGGGTCCCCTATGACTTGAGAAACCACCATATATTGATATATAGCTGGTATATCCCCTATAGTTGTTGGTCATTTTCCCCTATGATTAACCATTGACCAGCTATTACTGGTTGGTTAACTGCTTGACCCATAGCTATTTGGATGATTTTGGATGCTGTGGCTACGTCGGCAAGCAATCCTCAGCTCAGGTTCTGGACATCGGCGGCGAGCCCGGCTTCCTAGCAGCTGCCCTTTTGTCGCGAGGAGCGGGTGATGGGAATGAGACTGGCTGAGCTGATGATTCCAGGTGAGTTCAAGCTAGTTGGGAATTCAACAGCAGTTGATATTATCATATTGTTCTCTTGCCAGGTGTGCCGGTCACTGTGGTCGACACTTTCTGGCGACGCAGTGGCAAGCAGAATCGCCATGCACGGATTGAAGAGGCCTTCGGCCCTTGTCGCGGCCGCGGATCTTCAAAACTGCACTTGGAAATGCTTGGAACATCAGCTAGTAAGTGCTCACTAACCATGGTTGTAGTGATTATCATGAACCACCATGATTACTATGAACCATCATGATGATTATGAGTCATAATGATCATGAACCATCATGGTGACCATGAACCATAATTTATGACCCATCATGATGATTATGAACCATCATGATGATTTGCGTGCAGGGTTTTTCCCCCTTCCAAGAAGGTTTTTGTCTGCCATAGCCAACGAATAGATAGGACCCATTCATGATGATTCTGAACAATCATGACTACTATGAACCATCATGGTGGTTTTCGAAGCATAATTAGTCACAACTCAACTTTGGTCATTCTTGTTGTTGGTTCCTTACAATATAAGTATGTTGGTTCATATAACTAGACTTTGGGGCAAACCCACTGGACGCCCCAGCAAAAAATCAGGAACCAACCACCAGAAAACCCACCGCTGCACATCGCCAGGGTGAAGAGCTTGGAGAAGGTGCTGCTGGTGCCCGCTTTCAAGCGATGGCCCGGCTCTTCGATGAGACCTTCGTGGCGGGCGCACCCAGGAGCTGAGTGCTGTGGGATCAGAACCAGCAGCAGCAACAACAACAGCAGGGCTATGGGTCAAGCAGGTGACCAACCAACTGATGGGGGATAAGTTCACCAAGAAACTATAGGGAAAACGTGCTGGTTATTGATGGGGGTTCCCCAGGGGCACAGGGTGAACTGACCCACAGCAACAACGACAGGAAATGTAGAGTGATCAATTGTGGTTGATGTATGTTGATGTGAGATCTTGTAATAAACCATCCCCAGTTTAGCTGGTGATCTATCAAGGATGGCAGCTTTCTTAATTTGGATCCACGAAACAGGAGACCTCACTATGATCGTTCGGTGACAGTACTTCCACTCAGGGATCAAAACAATGGGCCTTGGGGTGACGCATCTGACAGTGACCCGCGCAGCGGATGTACAGCTTCACGCTGTGAACCAAACATGTTGCGTGAGTGTTTGCTTGGGGGCTGCCCACATGAGGCTGCCTTGCTTGCTTACCGCATTTTCCGTTTTCGCATCAGCTCATTGACAACTGAGACACCTTGACGCCTTCTCCCTCATGTGCAAACACAGTCACAGAAGCAGAGTAGTTTCTAGACATTTATTGTCGGTGTATTCGGGAAAGGCCTTGCGAAGGTCTCCATCCAAATCCAAAATGGTGAAGCATCAATAGCATTGTTCTATTCTGACATATCCTGGGCCTAGGAATCAGAAAAGAGAGATGGAGTGGGGGAATTACGCGTTGCTAGTCATTTCTGGATTGCGAGGCCTCAGGTTTCACAATTCTATTTGGTAGCTGGAAATGCCAGGATGGATGTGAGCCATTTTCAGGATGGTAAACGCTGGGAAATCTAGGGACTACGGACTCCCAAGCATCCACACAGAAGCGTAGCGCAGGGGCCCAGGGTCCTGCTGGGGAGAAGCTTCCGAGGCAGAGCACCAGGAGTTGGTGGACAACGCCAGTGCGTTGGTGTCGTTGTATGGCGATGAAGCCACCACACCGTGCCTTCATTATGCCGCCAGCCAAGGGAAGTGAATGCACGTCGCAAGGCAGTTTCATGACAGTTCAGTCTACGAAGTATCGTGGAGTGACCTTCATTTCATGCCTCGCTGTATGATTTGTAAGGCATCTTCAAGTGGAGTACCGTGCTTGGTCGTTCCATGCAATGAATGCGTCCCAGCCTGAGTTGCATATTGCCTTGCAGCACCGCCTCTCCTGGCAGTGACCAGGTGCGGTTTTTCCCGCCACAGCAGCGGAATTATGAAGGCTATGCCCAGGTGTGGCAGGGTCCCAGGGGGAGAAGAACTATGAAGAACAGCTTTTATTCGTTTCAAATTTTATTCTTCTACTGTGCTGATTGGAACAGAAAGCCGAGAAAGCTGTGTGCATTGTCAGGCATTGGGATTGACAACTGGTGCCGCTTTTTCTTTCGGCTTGGCAGGCCCTACTTGCAGATGCAAATGCCAGAGGTGGTCGGCCGGGCACCAAGGCTCACAACACGAGTGATTGGCAATCTCCTCGACAGACTCTATCGACAGCGAATGTGGGTGACGTGACATCCAGAAGTTGTGAACATGTGCGCAGGCTCTTTTAGATCTTTTACAATAGGTATACTAGGCAAACAGCTTGAAAGAATTCAATGTGGAAAACTCATCATGTCAGCTGGTCCAAATCTTGGAGCTGGCGGCCATATGGTTTTCGAGGTTCCAGCGCGCTGTGCTGCAGTGTACGCCCTTTTCACGAGTGCTCATCGTGCAACTTCCTGATACCGAGCAGGGGCGAAGAACCAGACAGCAGCTGCAGCTGCTTGAAACCTCACAGCAACAGTTCTGTCAGCAGCAGCAGCTGTGTCAGCAGCAGCAGCTGTGTCAGCAGCAGCAGTTTTGTCAGCAGCAGCAGTTTTGTCAGCAGCGACCGCGGTGGCAGGTCCCTGCCCAGCATTTCAACCCAGGATATCCTGGGAATTTCAATTCAAATCCTCAACTCAGCTGTCAAAACCAGCTTCAAAACCCGCCCAACAATGTACAGCCACAAGCAGTTCCCGCTGAAGCTCCAGTGCCCTGTGTTCAGTCGCCCCAGGCAGAGGTTCACTGTGCAACGAAGCATGTGCCACAGCCAGGTCGGCCATGTGCAGACTGAGCCCTCAAAAAAGGAAGTGTCCCGCACTGCTCTGAGACATCGCCTTCGCGTGGGATGCTGCAGAGGGGTGGCGCATGCAAAACGGCCGAAAGGGCGGGGAGTTCGGAACCCATTCATCCTGCAACTTCAGACTTTTCTTTCGCTTTTTTCAATCTCATTTTTGGCTTCTCCAAGCTGGTTTTCGGAACTCTCCCCTTCTATCCTCAGTTTTTCGTTGCAGGCAAGCCTTCGTTCTCTCTCTCTCTCTCTGTCTCTCGTTCGCTGCCTCGAAGCACATTTCATGAGTTTTAGTAGAGTCTTTGTATGGTTTTGTTGAAATGATGTCTTTTCAGTCGTAAGCTTCTAGAACTTTCGGTCATGTCCGTGGCGCTGCTGTCATTTGTGGCTCAGGTGCTTGAGACGGGGCTGCCAAGCTCAGCGTAAGTCAAAGCATTGTAATGTTGTGGTTCATGATGTTTGTTTTCTAAAGTCTTTTTTTCCCCAGGTGCTGGTTTCACATGTAGCCCATACACCCGAGAAACAACAAACTTCTGTGGGCCACACATCACTCCAGCTCACTGAGTTTTTCTCGTTTCTCGAAAGCCACCTGTGCAACAAAGTTCTTTAAGTAAGAGCCAGCCGGAATGTAGTTGCGCCGTCTGCATGGTGTGGCTTCGATGCTCGAGCCGAGTGCAATCCATAGCTATGAGCCACCTGCATATCGGAACAACCCACCCTCACCCTCCGAGGGGCCTCCGCCCAGTTTGCCATTCCACTGTGCAGTGCTGGAGTCAGCAGATTCCCTTGGTGGTCCTTCCCCTGCCTTGCTACATGCATTGCGCGAACAGGGCTGCAAGCTCATTTTGGCCCAGGTAGAGGACTTGGAGGACGGCTAGCGGCTAGTGCCAACGTGATGCGATGATGTAAGATGATGAAAGATGATGAAAGATGATGAAATATGATGAATGTTTCTTTTTTATTTATCCTCTTGAGGTGGAATGTCCAGGAGATGCCATGGCTCTTCACCTGAGAGAAGACACACATTTAGTCCTCCCTTTCTACTTGGCAGTCTCACGTCGCATGCAGGATTTGGAAGACAGAACGGAGCAGTTGCGAGAGAAGGAAGACCGAGAAAACAGTCCCTTCCGACGCAACTCCAGGCCTCGAGCCTATCGCCCAACTTCTCTGAACCGCGAGTGGTACGACGCCGTTTTTGACAAAGTCTTATCCATCACTGGTGAGGAGGGCACGAGCAATAGCCCATTGGAACGCTTCTTTGCAGACGAGGGTTTGCCTGCTTCTCAAGCAGTTTGCTTTGCCTGCACTGATGCAGGTGCTAAGGCCCTCCAGGGTAGCTGGGGCATGCTGGGGCATGCTGGGGCATGCTGGATGCTGGGGGCGGGGCGAATCCCATTCTAATCCAGCAGGAGTGTGGCAGTTACACGCTGGCAGCAATAGGTTCAAGAGATGTACAAATGCGTGCCCATGGCTTTGCCCTTGCAGCGATTGCCCTTCAAACATCTTCAAACAAGTGAAATAATTTTCAAGGGCGACCGTGGTTCAGGAACAACTTCAGCACAGCAAGCCTGAATCTCTGCACAACAATATCTCATCGGACTACAACATCAAAACCGCTCAGAGGCACCTCCACAATTCCAAACAACCAGTTGGAGATTCATGGAGATTCCTTGTTATACCCAACTATTCTTTCCTGAAAGTCACGTCTATCTCTGGATATGGTGGTTTCTCAGGATAGGCCCCCAAATCATCCAACATTAGCCACTTCTTTATCTATTTTATTTGGTTGGTGGTTTCGCACACATTTTTTATTTTCCCTAGTAGTTCTTAAGAATTGGTTGGTTGACTCATATTTTTCATGGGGGGTGGTCCAAGCACCAACCAGATATAGTATGAATAAACCATCCATTCCATGGGTCCCCACGGGTTTTCACGGCTCCCCATTGGTCCCCAACGAATCTCATTGTGCTGGCAGTGCTAGGCCTTCGGAGCTGTGGATGCTGGGCTGGTGCTTGCGCCATGCCACGACAAAGTCTGGCGGCGCGAGGGCGAGGCCGCCGGTTGAGCGAGGAACCGTTTGGGATGAGCTTCGAACGGTCTCCCACACCGACCCATGGAAATAGCCATTCGAAAGGAAAGCATAGGAAAGCAGTGGTGTATAGCAATGGATAGAAATGGATAGAAATATGGATTCGTTCGGCGCACAAATGTGCATTTCATTGGATGCACGACTCTGTCGCCGCGGCGCCCCGCAGCCAGGTTGTGCATTTGCCCGGTGCGGATTGTGCCCTGTCACAGAGCCCCACACCTCGTCAGCTGGCTTGGCTGCACGAAGTCTATACGCAAAAGCTGTGGTGCTGTTGCATGTCACTCAGCTGAAAACAAGCCAGTTGGGGACATGGCACCTGGTTAATGCAGTGAACAGGTTGTTGGTTAGGGTCAGCCATGTTCAGTAATTCAGGTACAGCTGGGGCAATGTTGGACCCCTTCCAACAGCACCGACCGCTATCTTGAGCCTTACTGAATAGCTTACAGCATCTGCTGATACCCTTGGGGTCGATTTCCAGTGAATGCCAGTGAGCTATTAACATTACAGAACTGGATGTGCATTGATATGGGGGTTTCTCAAAAAGGGGGGGTAGCCTCAAATCATTCACGATTTATAGTAATCAAGCAACCACTTTGAGGGTTTGCTATGGCTTGAGTAAGCTCCATGTACTTGTTGTTTAACAATGTTTAACCGTTATTGTTGGTTATTATAGCCCTATGACAAACATATGAACTAAATATGCAGCATAGCTATATATTTCTTGTTTATATTTATACTTAACAATATTACTTCAAGTATGATGATGTGAATGTAAATATGTATGTATACATACACACATACAGATATATATATATATTTATATTTGGATATAGATTAAAAAACAAACAATCAATCAAGAAACACATCAAACACACGTATTTGTTTCATACATGTATACAATTCTATATGTCTCGATGCATCTCCCAGGGATGACCGCCGTCTCCTGACCTCAGGTGGCTGGCCCCAGCGGTGGGCGAGCTCCAGCACTCCAAGGGCTTGCCCAGTGACGGTCCATCCGCCTACGCCGCTCGACACGCTTCGGGGATTTCCCAGCCGCGCAGGTCATGTGGTGGTTTCTCAAGCCATAGGGTACCCCCAAAAATGGATGGTTTATTCATGTAAATGATTAGTATTGGATGATCTGGAAGCCCCCTATTTTGAGAAACTACCATGTTTTAGGATGAAGGCATACCATGCTTCCTGACATATGGGGGTTTCTCAAGTCATAAGCCCTAAATCACCCTGCATAAACCATATAGTTGCCATATAGAGGAATAAGCCAAGCATTTTTGGGTCTTTTGTTTTCTCGAGAAAGTACCACAGTCATACATTCATTGTCATTTCTACATAAAACTATCTATCTTTATCAGTTATGCATAGATTTTTCCAATGGCACTGCCTTTGGATTGGATGGCTTCCACCAGCAACATTTATTTTGCAATGCATCTTAGCGGGGCCATGACAATAAAGATGGCCTAAGGGGCAAGCACGCAGGACTTCGTATAGGAAATGGATGACAAGGCAGAAATCAAAATTGCATCCAATGAAGAGATGCTGCCTTTGTCCATGTGGGCAGTTGCGTCAAGGTTACATTCACAAGGAGCAATCAAACACCTGGCAGACAAGCGCCCAAGAATGAACGGTATATTTGCGTCCCTGCATAGATTGTTTATGATATGTCCCTGAGTAGATATGATATGTGTATTTAGATTTTGTTCGAGTCCATCAGCATTTCAGTATCTATGTACATTTGCACAAGTACATATTTGTACGCAAATATTGGTGTGTGTGTGTGTGCGCGTCTGTGTAGAATACTACATCTGTGCACGTACGCTTGAAGTGCGTTGACACGTTTTGTCACCCGAATCAACTTGTTGATTTTGACATCTCATCTGTGGACTTCAGATGGCTTCAGGTTTGATCCCGCATCCTTGTTCTAAGGAGCGAGCGACCATCACCAGTGTAGCCAGCGGAACATTGCAGGCTCTAGGGCATCCACCCTGGGCCCCTGCGTCGAAGTGGGAACATTGGAAGGACAACGAGGACCGATGGCACATTCATGGCATCTAGACATGTGCCGGCAGAGAGGATCAGCTAGGTCCTTCTGGTTGTAAAGGGTGAATCTACTGGTCGGTGTTCCGGCAGGAACACTGCAGTTGTTCATTGGAGAGCTTGTTTGTGCATGCCTAGCTGAGGAAAATGCCCTCCAAAATGTAGTAAACTCATCCGTAGCCCCTGATTGGTCCCAGAATTGAAACCCACGTTGGGTTGTCGCCTGGCATCATTGGCTGCCTCCGTGCAGGAGATTTATCCTTGCATGGCACAATTGGGCGATGAGCTTTGCCCATGCCCGGACTGGACTCCCCTGGAGCCCAAGTTCCGCTCGTCCAGAGGGAGGTTGAAAGAACTCGTGTCACTGCCAGAGGCCAGCCTTCAACTGTTCGACTGTTCGACTGTTCGTCATTTTTTCGGGGGGATACTGGTGAACCAGGTCGCCAGGTACTCCAAGAGGGATGCTCATGGATGTCCTTTGATTATCTTCGATTTCCTTTTAAGTTTTCTTGAAAAATATTGGAGTACTCAATTCTTTCCAAAGGTTTTTTTAAAGATTACTTCCTTGGTCCTTTTGTCCTTTGGTCCCTTGGTCCCCCTGGTCCCCTTCTAAAACCTCAAAACCATAAGCCCCAAGAGATCTGATCAGATCACCCATAGGGGACGCACCGCACTGCAGGTGGCCATCTACTGCCACTCTTTGGACGTGGGCCTGGCGAAGGTGCATCACCTCATGGAAGCGCACGATGTGAACGACATGGCCGTGCGCGTCAGCAGCGACTTGGAAGACGACTTGGAACTTCCTGCCGTGCAGAGAAGAAGTCTCTCTCCCTGTCTTTGTGTCTCCGCTCTCCCTCTCTCTCTCTGTATCTGTTTTTGTTGTTGTTTTCAGTACTTGTGGAACTTCGTGGGCCCAAGGCATCCCTGCGTTTTTGTATCCAACTGGTCGATTTTTCTACGGCATGTTTTGTTTTGCTTGGCTTCGAAGGTTCAAAGACCGAAAGAACATGGACTTGTAGACTCCTCACTTGTAATGCATTCGGTTTTGGCCTGCACAGTTCTGCCATGTTCTGCTCACATTGATGATTCAGCTCGAGGCAATCGTTTTTGCAGCCTCTGCCGCGAGGGGATTGCGGTCACAGAAATGTCTGTGACGCTGGTGTCATGCAACCAGCAGAACTGGCCCAACATTTGCATACGATCCAGTCTGCTCTGCGAGAATCTGCCCAAGAACTTCAAGTTTTATGGCAGACCAACTGTCGATATCTCCAAAGGGACGTTGCAGGCAGCCTATCAGGATGAGAATGGCCAAATCTTGCTGGTTCGGGCGTGGCACCGGCTATGCAAAGATGATGGCAGAGGTGACGTAGAACTCAGCTGTCACGGAGATGCAAACAGCTCGGTCCCAAGTTGGTGGCATGACTGTTGAGGGGTGAGACTGGATGGATTTGATGACCTTTTCGGAGTATATGATTTTAATACAAAAGCACAAGGGCACAGACACACATATACCACCCACTTTTTTTTTTGCTTTGTGCCTATGCACGCTTACATATCATACTTCTCATGCAGATAGATGGCTCTGTCCATCTCTGTCCCAACCAAAACAGCATGGGACATGCACATTCCTTGCTCCAAGGTGCTTCATCTGCCCAAAAAGTTTCAATCTTAGACATTCACGACGCAAGGAGCTCTTGAATTTAATCGTGGTGTTCCCTGACTGCAACTGTCCGACTGTCCGAGGCTACTCCTCAATGGGGCAGACCACGGGAGAATGCCGCAGAGGCTCAAACTACTCCAGGGTCAGATGCCACCAAGCTTCGTTGATAATGGAAGATATTGAAGCAGGCTGTCATGCTTCCACGCCGAAAAGGATTACCCTCATCGGTTTGAAAACTGCTGTTACTCACATCAGTATGAAGAGATCACAGGTTTGTGCTTGCCGTCATTGCTGAGGGCACGTTCCAAACTGTGATAGGATCATCGCTGCACGCGCAGCTGGGACGCGTTTGTTCAGGTGGACTTCATTTTCTACAATCCCCGGCGGGGAACGCGGTACACTGTAGAGAAGGCGTGAGTCGTTGATCAGCAGCGCCCAAAGCTGGGGCCCTTGGGGCCCCATGACTTGTCGCAAAGGTGGTGTCCGTCATTGCCAACGCTGGCCGGTGTGATGCTCAGGCATCAAGTTGTTCTGGGGCACATTGGGGAACGGTAGAGCATGCCACAAGTAGTGCAATTGGGGAACTGGTGGGAGGGAAGCTCCGCTGAAATTTGTCAGCGGGGAAGGTGTGTTGGAAGATCATGGCCAAACCCTGCAAATCAAACGAATTACAGTTCTCAGTTCTAAAGTGATACCCAAAAAGCGTGCCAGGTTGAACACATTTTGGGCTATACTGCGCATATGTCCGCATCACTTTATTCACACTGCTTGAGTTTAAAACTTTGCCACCTGCGATGTTAATGATCTAATCGCTGTCATGTCCGGCTCGAACTCCTTGTGAACTATGCCAAGTGCTGGGTCTGACTTACCTCAGCAGTGGCTCAACTGCACCATGATTGCTGCTTGCATCCTGGGCTTGAAAGCTGACGCTGTCATCCCAAGACATAGTGGCTAGACACCACCACCCCGAAGAATGATCATCGTTGGAATGGGGAAACCTTAGCTGGACACGGAATATCTTTCGGGACGGGCCGCCGATTTGACGCCTTGAGACTGGCGAGGTTCTTTGTTGTCAGTTGATTTGGCGCTTCGTATCATTTCGCCAGGCCACTGTTTGCGCTCTTGGCTGCTTGGGGTGCGGTGTAATAAGAGAGGAACTGGCTGCGAGACATACGCTTCTCTTCCCACATGTCATCATGTCCATGGCTAGACCTGGCTCACTCAAGCTATCTGCTTTCTCCATGCGCAGACTCAATGCTAGGTGTCGGCCTGGTCCACACATTCGGCCGGCATCGCGAGCAACAGCCTGTATGCTCTTCAGGAGGGGCAAATAGCGAAATGGCGTCTGCTCCTATGCTATTGCGTGCTATTGCTGAAGGGCAGCCACATCCTTCTCTTTTGACATGCGTGAGAAAGTGCTTCAAAATTTAGCGGTGAGGGTGGTTGTGTCTCCTTGTGCAGTGTCGGCATTGTAAAAAAAGAGGAGTTGAGGGTTGACAGACCACATTGATTAATTGATTCACACGGAATATATTGCCATGCGCTAGTCCCCAGTATCCCTACTGAAAATCCCCAAATTAAACACACTCGTCCATGTCACCAGTGCCAACTTGCTCCAAGAACTCATGGAGCTGCTGGGATGTTCACCTGCCCTCCTTGAGCGATCGCAGCATAGTCATGGACAGATTCGCGACTGAATCATGCCCCCCACCTGCAGGCCACGGCAAGCACTTGCATTTGCTTTGCTGATCACCAATCTCTCAGATGGTCTGAGAGATTCCAATCTCGAATTCCAGCTGTCGGCAAACTTTGAAGGTGGGTGAGTATGGCTTCACACATGGAAAACAATCACTTGCAAACGTAGGTACTTGTAGGTATCTATAAATCTGTCTGCAAACCTCTCTGTCTGTGTGTCCTATCTGTCTGTTTGTCCTTATACATCTATATATATATATATATATCTATATCTGCATCTCAACCTACATCTACACTATAGATATAGATATAGGTTATCTGCATCTCAATCTACATCTATATCTATATCTGCATCTAAATCTACATCTATATCTAGATCTGTATCTAGATCTTCATGTATATCTATATCTTAATCTGCATCTTGCCATTCCCCAGATTTTCTCTCGTACTTGATTTGATGTAGCATCGTCCACCCTTTTTTGTGCCCTGACCCAATGAGGATCAGCTGGATCATGGATCAAAACCCTTGCCATCATTGCGCACATCTATCTCTAAACCCTTACCTGTCATTTTGGGTATGTAGACAGTATTTAAATATGAATCTAAATAGATTTAAAAACATATATACATATATATACATAAACACATCTATTTGAACATATTCATCTCTGTATCTATCTATCTGTCTGTCTGTTTGTCTGCGTATCTGTCTGTCTATCTATCTATCTATCTATCCATCTATCTATCTATGTCTATCTAGATCTATCTATCTAGATCTGTGTATCTAGACCTATCTATGTAGATCTGTCTGCCTAGAACTGCCCATATGGATGTGTCTATCTAGATCTATCTATATACCTATATCTATTTCTATTCCTATATCTAAATCTCTACCTGCATCTATATCAATACTTGTAAATGCGTCTCTATCTATCTATCTATTTATCCATTTGTTTTTCTATCTATTCATGTATCTATCTGTCTATCTATCTATCTATTTATCTATCTAGCTAGCTATGTTTTTATTTGTCTATGTATCCATCTATCTATCTAACTATCTATCTATCCATTCGTCCATCCATCTACCTACCTACCTATCTATCCACCTATCTATCTGCCTATCTACTTACCTATCGACCTATCTGTTTGTCTGCCTGTCTGTCCATCTGCCTACTTATCTATCGATCTATCTGTCTATCTAGATCTGTCTAGCTAGACCTATCTATACGGATGTGTCTATCTAGATATATCTAGATCTATCTAGATCTGTTTGTCTAGATCGGTCGATCTAGGTCTATATCTATCAACAAAGTTCACAGGCCAAAAGGCATCCTGTAGTTCAGCATAGTTGAGGAAACAGGATTGGCTCGCAAACATGGATTGGTATTTGCAAAGGGTTGATAGAGCCTCACGCTTCAGGCAGGTTGCAGCAAGATACCTTTGCCTTGGCCTCATTGCTGAGTGCAGTATGTGCATGGTCTACAACCCCCTCACTGTTCATGTGCTGAAATGCACAGCTCACAACCCGTAAGTTTGCGAATGCACCATCCCGGGTTGATCTCCAGCATTCATGCAGAATCTCCAAGGCTCACGCTCGAAAGCAAGAGGTACAGTTTGCGCAGTCGAGAATCAAAGATGCCAAGGTCGCTTGGCCTGAAAGGTGCTTGGATCGGAATTTGGTTCGGTTGGGAGCGTGGATCGTGGATGGTCGCACGCACGAATCTTGATACCATTTTATACCGAGACAAATCTTGATACCATTTTATACCGAGAAAAATGTACACACAGAGAGAAAAAGAGATATATATATATATATATATATTTATTTACTTTTATATTTATGTTTATATTTATATGCCTATATATTTTTATTGAAATATTTAGTTATTTATATTTATATTCATGTTTATATACTTATATATTCATTTGTAGATTTATATATATCTATATACATGTATTGCATGTGCATTTTCCTCGATATCTAACTTGAAAACGGTGTATGGCTGGTTGAAACGTGGAGCCCGTGACCAAAGCTGTGCCAAGCCGCAGCGCCCACCGAGCCGCTGCTCTGAGGCTCAACTACTGAAAGCGCCTCGGTTCATCGTTTGTGGCTGCGCCCATGTCTGTGGCAGTAGCCCTTGGCCCTGTAGCCCAACGACCGTCACCGCTGAGTCAAAGCTGAGTCACCGCTGAGTCAACGCTCACTTGCCCTTGTGAAACGCGGCTGTTGTGTCCCCCACCTGAGGATGTAGATGCGTATCTTCGCCGGATTGCCTTGAAGGACTCCTCCTCTGCAGTGCTGCCCGGTCCTATCCCACTTGGAACTTCTTGCTGGTGTGAATATTTCATTCTGGAAATGCAGACTGGTGCACATAGTAATGCCATGTCACGGGCAACGCAGGGTGCGCACTGGTACTGAGTGCTACGAAGCAATATGTTTTAATGCAATGTAATGTAAATGTAAATGTAAATGTAAATGTAAATGTAAATGTAAATGTAAATGTAATGTGATGTAAAGTAATGTAATGTAACATAATGTAATGTGTGTATGTGTGCATGAGTGTATGAGTGTATGAGTGCGTGAGTGTATGTGTGTATGGTTAGGAAAGCAAATGCAACCTAACACAACTCAATGTAATCTAAGGTATGCCAAGGAGCAGTGATATGTACTGGGATTGCCTTCAGTGTGTAATGTTGATGTTTTTGCAAAAAATATGCATCTAGATGCATACCGATTACAGTAATGCTGGTATGTGATGTTATCCAATACAGCACAGTATGGAATGTATGATATGGCATGATGCGTTATGTTTGGCTATGTATGTATGCTCACTTGCAGGTCATTGCATGCATGAGCACATCAGTGTGTAAATCTAGTTGCAGGCATTTAATCCTACATGCTCGCACAAGCACATGAACCTGTGTAAAGATATGTTTTCAATATGAACACATATGCGCACGTTCGTAACTAATTATTCTTGAAAGGGTGCATGACCGAAAGTATGTTCGCAAGTTGACATCTGTGCCCAGGTATCGGTATGTGTTTGCATGTGCTGAGCAAGTGGTACTTGTTGGTCTGTGCGTCACATCCACCCCCAGGAGACAACCCGCAGCTCTATGAGCTCCCTGCTCGGCCAGCCGCAGCCTTAGGATGCAGAATGCCCACTGGTTGGACCATGGGATACGATGGGATGGATGATGTCAGAGCCCGGCAGACATACTGTAGTGTTGATGCCGGTTTTGCACCAGCGAAGCTCGCGTCAGAATTGTCCAAGAAACGGGATGCCATGGGGGCTCTTAGTGGATTGCAGCCTTTCCTTTCACATCCTCAGGTCTGCTGTCAACATCACCGGCAGCCTCACTGGCTTAGAGACGGTGTCACTTTTGCTGGAGCAGATTGGGCTCTGTGATGAGGCACCGGGACCATGTGTTCATGTCACCAATCACCTGGTCACCAGCTGGTCATCAAAGCGACATCTGGCTGTTGGTCAAACCCTGTACCCCCGGAGTACCATCACTGGCCATGTATTCCAACTATTGTTGGTTGCGATCACCCGTCGGATAATATGGCAGTGAGTCAAAACCCGGTACCCCTGGTCCCCCTACCATAAACCATTGTTTTCTCTATTATTGATTGGTTATCAACCACCAGTATTGGTTGGTTGATATTGACCCATAGCTATATTGTTCAAATTGACCCATGTACATCTGCCAGGTCTCAACTCTTCGTCACTAGTCATTCGCTGTTGGCGCTTCACTTCCCTGGTTTCGCTTCAGGTAGGAAGCATGGATGTTCGTGGGTACTGTTCGTGCACGTAGTGCTTTGTGTGAAACAAACCTGTTGAAACACTTGGCCTTTGTGAAACAATGTTTACCTTGTTAGACATGAACAGTATGGAATGAACGGTTGCGCTGAGCGACGGCCGACCGAAGGATTCCTGCGTTGATCATTTGTCGAATTTAGCATGGTGAATAATGCCACAATATGGTTGATAGTCATTGGTGATGATTCATGATGCTCAATGAATAACCGTTGATTGCAGTTGATGACTATTTGTTGACATTGGATAATTATAGTACGCAGTTCGTAGTTGACACTGGTTCATATAGGTTCATGTGGGTTCATTTTAATTCATATTGGTTCATACTGGGTCATGCTGGTTCATACTGGGTTACAGTGGTGGTATTCTCCCAAACCAGGATCAGCCTGAAAGCACGGTCTTCCGCGGTCAGGACGGAGCACCCACTGAGCTTCCGAGTCATGTGACTTTGTGACAATATGAAGCTGGGGACCGGGGCTTTGGTTGTCTCACGGGCACTTGGGCACCTGTATCATTTGTGCAATGGTAGATATGTAATGAAGACCAACTAAGCACAGAATAACACACAGATGTGACCCACGCAATCGCACACACACACACATGCACATGGCGAGAGAGAGAGAGAGACACACACACACACACATTTTTCTGCACACATCATTCGCAGCACGCGTTTTCCTTTTTTCAGACATTATGCCTGTTGGGGTCTGGGCTTTCAAGAATTAGACCCTGTCACGAGATGATTTTGGCCTGGGTCATTTTGTCTCCCACTGTGTCTCCCACTGTGTCTCCCACCTTGTCTCCCACACCGTTCCCACTCTCTGTGAGATTTTGTCACAACATAGATCTGGCTTTGTCTCCCACTTTGTCTGCCACTTTGTCTCCCAGTGTGTCTCGAGCTAGGTCTCCACTCGTCTGTGAGATCTTGTCGCGACGTGGATTTCGTTTCCGCTGTGCCTCCCACTGTGTTCCCACTACTCTGTGAGATCTTGTCACGACATGGATCTGGCTTTGTCTCCCACTTTGGGTTTCCCACCATGTCTTCCCCGTTTCTGCGAGATCTTGTAACCAAATGCATGTGGCATTGTCTTTTGTTTTCTCTAGCATTTGTATCTCTCTTGGTGAGATCTTGTCGCAACATGGACCTGACTGTTCTGCCACAACATGGAGTAGGCGGCATGTAAATTAGGCAGCAAAATAACTGCTTGGGCACCACAGGTTGTTCACCTTCGACTTCACGTAGATCGCAAACAGAGCTGACATGTTTTTCCCCAAGCAGTGTGTGCACTATAGGGGTTCTTACTAGCTCCTGGTGTAATCGAGGTGTGCGTCGGCGCTTGCGGCTAATTCGCTCCCCCTTTCGTCAAAAACGTTCCCTCATCTTCCGTTTTCACCAGAAGCCTCGCACGAAGCTGGGTCCGGGAGAGCTCTACTCCGGAGCTGCGTTCTCGTCTGCGCGCCGTGCTCGTTTTTTGATCAATGTCCATTTTCCGTGGCAGGCGCAAGGGAAACCTCACTTTTGTCCCTCTTGGGCATTAGGAATCCAAGGGATTCGATGCATTTCACAAAACGTGTAACTGTCGTCGATTTTGCGACGTTGCAAAAACGTTGACAGGCGCACACAAAATGAGCGTGTCCGAAAACATCGACTTTTTCGTGACAGGTGCAGCATTTCGTGATCTTGAGCTCTCTTTTGGCGACCTCAAAGCGCTCGTTTCGTGAGACTGTCGTCATTTTTGTATCTGCTATGTCGAGATCATTTTTCGTGACAGGTGCAGGACTTCGTATGCCTCGGGATCACTTTTTCGTGGCAGGCGCAGCAGTTTGCAACATAAACGCTTGAAATCGCAATTCGCACTGTAATGGAGACTTCAGGTGCCTTTCATACCTCTGTTTTTTTGTGTCTCGCCTGCGCGCGGTGCAAATTTTGATTTGGCTCGTGCAACCCCTCTGCGGACTTTGTGCGTGTCGGATCGCTCTCGTCTGCGCGCGGTGCGAATTTTGATTTCGTTTGCGCAACCCTGTCCAGACTTCGTGCGTGTCGGATCGCTCTCGCCTGCGCGCGGTGCTTATTTTCGCTTTTAATGAGATATTGTCAAGAGTTCTCTCTTGTGAGTGCACCAATGTGCCGTCACATGTGTGCTCATATGTGTGCTCTCATATGTGTGCTCATATGTGTGCTCATATGTGTGCTGTTACATGTGTGCTCAAATGTGTGCTCTCATATGTGTGCTCTCACATGTGTGCTCTCATATGTGTGCTCTCAAATGTGTGCTCTGATATGTGTGCTCATACATGTGTGCTCATACATGTGTGCTCTCAAATGTGTGCTCTCATATCTGTGCTCTCATGTGTGTGCTCTCACATGTGTGCTCATATGTGTGCTTTCAAATGTGTGCTCTCAAATATGTGCTCTCATATGTGTGTATGAGCACTGTGCTCTCATATCTGTGCTCCCATATCTGTGCTCTCCTATGTGTGCTCTCATATGTGTGCTTTTACATGTGTGCTCAAATGTGTGCTTTCATACCTGTGGTCACATATCTGTGCTCTCATATGTGTGCTCTCATTTGTGTGCTCTCGCATGTGTGCTCTCATATGTGTGCTCTCATATGTGTGCTCTCATATGTGTGCTCTCA
>VSDK01011271.1:663052-681608 GCA_009767595.1 Symbiodinium kawagutii | reverse complement strand
AGAAGAGGCAGGAAACAGATGCTGACGACACGAAAAAGAGCAGACCTGAGCAACAAGAGGACAAGAAGCAGCAGGAAGACATGCAAGACGATGGAGAGAGAGGTCCTCCGACAGACAAGGACGGGAAGCAAGATGAGGAGAATGAGAAAGAGGACAAAGAGGATTCTGAAGATTCATCAACAAGTACGCTTCCTGAAGATGAGAAGGAGGACCAGGAGCATGAGGAGCAGGTGCAGGGACCAGATTCGTCAACAAGTATGCCTCCCGAAGACCAGAAGATCGAGAAGGAGGACGGGAGCATTAGGGGAAGGTGGAGGGAACAGATTCGTCAGCAAGTATGCCTCCGAAGACCAGAAGACCCAAACATACCCCACGATCCCAAACCATCCGAAACCATCCCAGACTCTCATGTCAGATTGTGAAAAGGCCGCGTTGTTTCACATGCCACCTGATTGCAATCCCCTATGGCACTAGTCACGATCCCACCATCCCCATCATCAAACCAGGGCCCCAGCTGAGTTGTGAAGCTCAGCCCCAGGGTTGCCCCATACGCGCCAGGGGAGTTGGGCAAACTTTTGGGCGAAGAAGGCTGGCCACGCCGCTTCGGCTGGGTCCCAGTTGATCCCCAAATTTCTTGGCGTCATAAGATGGAGATCTGGAATCCATGGTGCGGTATTTTTGCCAAGGGCCTCGCTTATGCCTGAAAATTGGTCTCGCTTGTGCCTGAAAATGGCTCTGTTGTTCGAAGTATCAGCAAGAGAGTTGTACCAGCATGGTTCCGTTTCATTTGTCAAGGAACAGACGATGTTTCCCTTACATTTGAAACACTGAACTTTTTCAGACAGTTGTGCCAGCATGGACGGGGATGACATGGACAATGATGGAAAGAAATGTCAATGAACACCGCATGTGTCCGTTTCATTTGAAACCCAGAAATCCTTCTAACGCACACAGACTGGCTAAAAGGTGGCGGCTGTGTGCTCCAGGAAGACACTGTGGCTGATTCTTTACATGAAGGATGCCAGTGCCCCTCTTTACCTGTTCCCCCCCTGCTCCCACCCCTGCTCCGACGTCTTCCCTGTACCTCCCCCCCCACCGTTGTCCCCACCATTGTTCCCTTTAGCGCCCGTCCCCCCGTTTCCAGAAGCTGCTGCTGACCTTCTCCTTGACCTCCATGAACGCCTTCGCATCAGCCTACCGCTACAAGAGGGTGGGCATTTGCAGATGAAGCTGAACAGTGGTGTTTTGCAAGGTGGTGGCACTGGTCCGCGTTTGTTTCGGATCGCCTATGACGACTGTGTTTCTGCTTGGAAGGACCACAGGCGCGATGATAACTTCGACCTTGCAGTTGAGTACATGGGCGCTTCCTACAAACCTGGTGTCGCTGCCTATGCTGATGATTTGGTCCGCATATCTTCTGGCAAATCATTGGCTTCTCTCCAACAACAGGATGAGACCAACCGCGAAACTTTGCGGACTCTACTACAGGTGCGGGGGCTACACCTCAACGACCGGAAGGGCGAAACTTTGCTGCACTTTTGTGGGGCCGGTGCCTACAATTCGGCCAAGCTTGCATTCTCTGGTTCATGGTCAGGATACCCCCTCAAACTGCAAGTGAAGTATTTAGGTGCCATGATTCAAGGAAATGGAAGCCACGCTGCCGAATTACAGAAACGCATTGGCTCAGCCAAAGCTGGATTCGCCCGATTTGCTCGTTTTTTTCGAAAGCGAACTGTGCCACTTCAGCGCAAATTTCTGGTTTTCAAGGCTGTTGTCAACGAAGCACTTCTTTCTGCTCTCGAAGTCCGTCCTCTGAACAAAGCTGATGAACACCAACTGGAGAAAGCCCGCGGTCTTTTGCTCAGGCGGTTGTTTGGTCGTGATGGCTTTGGTGCTGTTGCTGGGGATCCCCAGCACAAGTCTGTGCCGCTTCACAGTTTGAGACAGAAAGCGCGACTTGCCACTGTTGCGTCGGAGCTACGGGTTCGTCGACTCCTGTGGCTTCGAGGTGCGCTTTTTGCTGAAAAATATGGGCAAGTGCGCTTAGAACTGGCCACCTTGTTTGGAAGCAGCTCTGAGCTAGGCAATTGTGTGGAAGGAGGAGTGCCAACGGTCTTTGCTCCAAAGTTCCTGCACATTCTCCACCGTGATTTGACGCTCTTGGCTCCTGCTTTTGCTGGTTTTCTTGGGAACTGGAAAGATGATTTTTTGCAAATCCCAGCCCGGACCTTGCATAGGCTTCGCGTTTTCACAGAAGATGCTGGGGCTACAGATGCAGAACCAGACCAACCTCGTGCCGACGAAGTGGTCGTTTCCATTGTTTGCGACTTGTGCGGGGAAGGCCCGTGGAAAAATTTGAAAGCCTTGAACTCTCACAAAGTCCGCAAGCATGCAGTCCGCAACCCTGTGCAAGTCACAGAGTGCCCGCAGTGCAATAGGAAGTTTTCAAGCAAAACAGCTTGTCAGAGACACGTCAAGAACCGGTCTTGTGGTAAGCCAGTCACCAACCATGGACATGCAGGTGCTCTTGCTGGCCAACGCTCGGCCGCTGGTCCTGAGGCTCAAGCACCCCCTAGACCTGAAAGGGCCGTGCCAAGCCAGTCCACCTTAGACGCCTTCTTTGTCAGTCATGCCGGGCCTCGACTTCTTGTCAGCGCCAGGAACGAGCCCTTCTGCTCGTCCACCGAAACGCGTTCGTCACGAAGCAGCTGGGAACCCGCAGCAGAGCATGGAGAAGAAGGTGCAAGACTTGAGCAGGCAGCTTCAACAAGTGTGTCAGCTGGTGAGCGCTCACGACCAATCCCTCAGAGAGTTGGAAGCTTGGTCAACCCGGACCTACATCCTTGCAGCCGACACGGAGTTGGCGACTCTCCTCGCGCAGCACATGACGGCCTGGAAGGATCAGCTTCCAGCCAAAGGACAAGCTCATCCGCAAGGACCGGCGAGGCACACGGTCGCGGCCGCCTTCGCCAAGTGGCTTCTTCAGTCACAGGAGCGCAGGGCGGTGCTGACCAAGTTTGCTGAGCTCCATGACCAGATGACCCAAATTGAAGACATGAGCAAGAGCATTCAGCTGTGCTTTGCCAAAACCATCCGTGACGGCAGACTCCTTTTGAAAGTCAGACCACGGCAGAGTGCAATGGCTGCCTGGCAAGAAGTTTTTGATTGGATGGATGCTTCACTGGAATCTTTGCAAGCTGAAACAAAGGACGTTGCTCCTGCTGGTCCTTTGGCTCGTGCTTTGGGTCGCAAAGAAAGATTGGCAGAAACTGATGGAAAAATGGGTGACTGAGCCAGATTCTCTTTTCTGAGTGATAGCCATGATTCAATTCGTTTTTTTTTCGAGCCCTAAGCCTTCACTGGCTGTGTGGTTTTTTGCGGCGCCTACTTTGGAGGGACTTTTTTGTAACCCCCTCCGGGCCCAGCCCTCATCATCGAGTGAGGTTGCAGGATCGTAAGATTTGATTTGATTCACCTTTTTTTGGAGATGTGCGCCACCGCAACGGCCAGCAGGCCCCTGCGCGCAGTCGAAGACTGTGACTAACACTACAGTGGTGACGACATTTTCTGTTCAAACAGTTGTCGATAAACCACTCAGTGGAGGCAAGCAAAAAAGCCCGTCCCCCCTCCCACCTGAGCTCAGTCCCACCCCATTCTGAACAAGTGAATCTTTTTTTCCAGCGCAAGTGAGCCCATACCCATTTTTTTTGGATTGATCGTTTTAGCCTGGAGCAGTTGCCAAGAAATCAACATAATGAGCAGGCAGCTGCCACAACTTGCCTCCTAAGAACATATTCTATCTTCAGATCGCGCGCCAAGCTGTTGCTTTCGGCCGGGTGACAAGAAACCGGTAAAATTCATGGGATATCAATGGGCTTACATGGGTGAAAGATGGTGCAAGTCAATTGGGCCTGAAAAAAGAACAGTGAACGCACTGAGGACCAGGACCATGAGGAGAAGGTGGACGGAACAGATTCATCAACAACTCCCGAAGACGAGAAGGAGGACCACGAGTACCAGGACCATGAGGAGAAGGTGGACGGAACAGATTCGTCAACAACTCCCGAAGACGAGAAGGAGGACCACGAATACCAGGACCATGAGGAGAAGGTGCAGGGAACAGATTCGTCAACAACTCCCGAAGACGAGAAGGAGGACCACGAGTACCAGGACCATGAGGAGAAGGTGGACGGGACAGATTCGTCAACAACTCCCGAAGACGAGGAGGACCACGAGTACCAGGACCATGAGGAGAAGGTGGACGGGACAGATTCGTCAACAACTCCCGAAGACGAGGAGGACCACGAGTACCAGGATCATGAGGAGAAGATGGACGGAACAGATTCGTCAACAACTCCCGAAGACGAGAAGGAGGACCACGAGTACCAGGACCATGAGGAGAAGGTGGACGGAACAGATTCGTCAACAACTCCCGAAGACGAGAAGGAGGACCACGAGCACCAGGACCATGAGGAGAAGATGGACGGAACAGATTCGTCGACAACTCCGGAAGACGAGAAGGAGGACCACGACTACCAGGACCATGAGGAGAAGGTGGACGGAACAGATTCGTCAACAACTCCCGAAGACGAGAAGGAAGACCACGACTACCAGGACCATGAGGAGAAGGTGGACGGAACAGATTCGTCAACAACTCCCGAAGACGAGAAGGAGGACCACGAGCACCAAGACCATGAGGAGAAGGTGGACGGAACAGATGCGTCAACAACTCCTGAAGGGGGCAACGACAAGATGTCAAACCAGACACAGGATGAGATTCAGAATGCTTCTGGTGACATCACACTGGACCCAGCCACTGAGGCAGAATTCAAGATTGTCACGATTCCAACCCCCAAACAACCCATAGAGCCGAAGGAGGAGCCCAAGCAGTTGGAGCAGTCAGGGGATGCAAAGGAGATTGCAGGGGCCGAGATGGCCGAGGCGGCCGAGGCGGCCGAGGTGGCGGAGGAGTCAAGTGATTTGTCAAATGCAACGAATGACATGGCAGCTGAGGCTCCGCAAAAAGAGCTGACAGGTGTTTCTGTCCACAAAGTGGGGCAAAGCCCGCATTCTGCAGGCAGAATGCTTGGGGTCCTGGGATGGTGTGAGCACCGATGTTCAGTAGCAGTGCCTTCCTCTGTTGCAGGCACCGGCAGAAATGCGACTGGAGATTCCTCACAGGTTGTGAGGCGACTTGCTGAAGCAAAGGACGGGAATGCAGTTAGACTTGGGGCCATGGGCTGTTTGTGCACTATAGTTATCCAAACTCACCATTTCTGACGAGGAAACTCATCAGAACTTCTAAACAAACTGCGACGATCCGCTGGATCAGGAGGGTTTCCGCTGGAACATGCGTTCGAGTTCGGAGCGGTTGGATTATGCTGCAGGATTTCAAGCGACATAAGCCCCTTGGCAGATGAGGTACTCATAGGTCCATGCAAATGTACCTGCAGTATACATTGCACATCACCCTTTCAGTTTCCGCTATGTCGTGGGCCGGGCCGTGCGCAGTTAAGAGTCAAACACCTCCGAAATAGGCGTTTTGATTACGCCACATGAGCTCGTGTTCGTCATTTTGAACCCAGGCTGTTCCATCAATTCGATTGCGATTGGGTGATCTTGGATACAAAATCGATCAAAATCGCTTCTAAGCACATTCCAATCCTCATTTGAAAGCAATGCGTCGTCCAACCCCGACATTTTCAAGCGAGCACAATTTAAAGCCCACTTTGGATACTGTTTTAGGTGACAGTGCCCCACTTGGCCAGATAGTTTCTGAATAACCATCATTGGAGGTTGCCCATGTCATTTTGAAGCAGGGGGATTCATTGAGATTCAACCTCTTGCTGTTTCCCCAACATCATTCCACAAACAGTGGATGTAGTACATTTCTCTCCGTTCTTTTTTTTGGCCGAATATCTAATAATATAATTTCAAAGCAAGCAACTGCCATTTCCAAGCAAAGATTCACGTGCTCGCAAGTTGGATGGTCTAGATGGTCTAGAATGCGTGCGCAATATCACCTTGCCTGACAGCACAGGTGTATCATTATGTGTGCTATGATTGCCATGTATTGCTGTTTGCTCTTCATTTTCTTCCCTCCTCGTTGGTCAAGTGATGTTCTACAATTCTGCAGTGAGATTGAAAGACTCAGATAATCGATGCTGACGCTTGATGCCACTGAGGCAGGGCACAGAGGCGAAGACCATGAGCCATAGCATTGAGCTGCGGCATTTCATAGCATGGCATAGCATGGCAGCATGGCCAGTCCTTGGAAAACCGATGAAAGTCGCAGCTGCTTGGGTGGAGGTAGAGATAGGGATACTGAGAACAGCTGTTCTTCGCCAAAAGGGTCCCCAAAGACTCGTTGCAGCGGGGAGGGGGGGAACGGGCTTTTGTTCTTAGCACCTTGGGAGCCAAAGGCTTTGCAGGTCTCAGCTGGTCTCCACACTTCTGAAGTTGAGAACTTGTAAAAATTGTAAGGAACCCTCGCTGAAGAACCCTTCTCGGAGTGTTTGGCTGCCAAGCTGAGCTTTGCCAAGGTTGAAAATGTCGTTGGGTATCTCCGTGCCGGTGTGGGGCCCTGGCCAAGTCCTGGCGACTGCCCACATTTGCCAAGTCACCGTGGTGCCCAACGAATGATGTGCTAAGACAAACCGCTTCCAGAAGTTCCTTTCCAGAAGCGATTCCACCAACGAGCCGGACGGAGGACAGCACCAATGCTTCGGGTGTCTCCTCAAACCGTTGAAGTGTTCAAATATTTTCTTATGTTTTCATTTGTATTACTGTATTACGTCTATCACAACATGCTATCCGCAGATCATTTGAGGCTCGTGTCTAATCATTAAAATCATTCGCTAGCAGGCCATTTTAAGAAACCAGCCCTGTCGATGCACCAGCAGTACTCAAAGTACTCGCTAGACTCACGGTAGACTGTAGATTACGGCATGACTTTGAGTGATCGACCTTAATATGAAACGGAAACATGCCATGCAGAGCACAGCACCAGCCAAGGGGGTCCATCCTGGGCGGTTGTTGTTATGGTGGTGGGTGGTGGTCGTGGTGGTGGTGACTGGTCATGTGGCATGATGCTGACAAGGAGGGGTGATGATGACGATGACGATGAAGATGTTGACGATGATGATGGTGTTGACGAGGATAGTATTTGATAGTCACGTAGTTGTTGCTGATGATGAAGACATTAATCTGGAGCGCGCTGACAGGGCACCTTGCCGCAATGTGTATTCCAGCCCCCTTGCAACGATGGTTGACCGGTGCATCCTTCCGGGACGGCCACAGATGGAGAAGAAGAGCCTCTAACACTACCGGAGATTGAGGAAGAGCATTGCTCAGCTGGAAGCCCAGATGAAAGCATCAAACGCCAGCTGTGAGTACTTCTCTGTCAAAGTGGCATCCCAGACAGCACCCCTGATGCAGGGTTCAGATCGTGCATATCTCAATTACGGTTCAACATCTGAGGCGTGGCGTGCGGAGTGGGACAAAGCGGACATTGAGATTGTCACTGCCCCAGAATCTGCGGATTGGGGGGCATGAGGGCACGTGCGCTGCCTCAGCCGTTATTTGACATGCAAATGTATATTGTTGCACTAGATATCTGGGTTGTGTAGCATTTAGAAGTGTTTGGCATGCCCTGTTTTGCATGGACCCAAAGTCGTATAGTGCTTATCTTTCTTGAGAGGTGAATCGGAGGGGCAAGTCAATGAGGGCAGCTGAAGCACAAGGAGCAACATGCATTGAAACAGACAGTCAAAAAACCCGTGATTTTTTGCGCAGCTTCATGGGTGCACATTGCACATTGGAAATGGTTTGCATTTTTTGGTGCCGGACATGCTGGGCTCACTTGGCTCACAGGTTGCGTTAGAACGCCCGGCCTGCAGAATTCCTGCAGGTTGATGGGCGCCGGCATGACATGAGTCAGATCCTCACGGCCTTGCTCGACTCGCAAGATGACCGAGAAAGCTATGCCACCACGCAGTGTGACAGTACTCAGGTGGACCAGGTAGAAGTAGACTCCCCAGGTTCCGTGAAGTTCCCGGAGATTGACGTGTGCTCCACGGAAGAAGATGTCGATACCACGGCCAGTGAAAGCGAAGTCAGTGAAGGAGACTTCACCGAGGGCTTCACTCCAGGAGCTCTGGCGATTGGGAGTTGCCTCCGGCACTTGGTGGCCTTGGAGATGCAGCAAAGCCTTCACCCACCACCGCCCAGGATCTTTCCCCGACAAGCAGAGGCCATATGTTGCCTGGAGGCTTTGGTGTCCAGTGGGCGCTACAAACCTCACCAGGTGGGGCTGTTTTCAAGGGAATTCACGACAACTGGATGCAGAAGCTTTTTGGTTGACACACACGCTGGCTTTGCTCTCACGGCATCGCCCCAAGATTCCTGGCTGAAATCCAGCAGAGCGGCTGGATGCTGTGGGCTTGGCCCTCGTCATTTGTATGAAGTCTTGCTAGAAAACAAACCATGCTGGCTGTACTTTGACCTGGAGTTTTCCCGTGTGGAAAACCCGGATCTGGAGCCCGGAGCTGTTGCTTCCGCCTTTTTGGAACTGCTCAATGAGTTCTGCGATGTCAACTTTGGCCATGTGATCGACCCAGCTGCACTCTATGACCTGGACTCCACCAACGCCGAGAAATTTTCCAAACACATCATAGTCAAGAAGCTGCAGTCGAATGCTTCAAGCTGCACGCTGGCATTCCCCAACAATGCGCAAGCTGGTTATTTTGTCAAGCTCTTCATGGACTGGGTGCGAAAGCAGCGCAAGGCAAGCACGTTGTTCTTGCGCTTTGATGGTTCAGAGATGTTGCACTTGCATGCACTTGCTGCCTCTGTTTGAAACCAAGTCGGAACGCTTCACAAGACTTGTTTGCAGGCTGGCAGCTCGCTTGCGCGACAGCTTTTCGCCATAGCCAAGCCAAAGAAGGGAAAGGAACCGCAACCTGGAAGAACTTGAGACAACACTAAGGGTTGATCGGTTTGAAGATCGGTGCGAGCAGTCGGCTTGGTAAGGCAGGAGATGTGTAGTATGATTCATTGGTTTCCATTCTCATGGTGATCCGAGCATGTCGGGGCCCACGATGGTGAAAGCATGGCGCAAGAGCATGGCGCAAGAGCTGAGGACTGCGGAGAAAGATTGGGTCCCCGTGGTGGACGAATCCGTGTCGCTAGGTTGCTAAACCTGGGAGGGCTTGAGGCTTAAGGGCAGCATTTGCTGCAACTTCAGGGTCAAAGTCCGTATCACAAGATGTTTCATTCTTTCTTCAGGAGCCTGTGCAGTGTTAGCCATGATCATGTGCGGCTGCCTGAAGATTATCAAAATTCAATCTCCCCCGTGTGAACGCCTCAGAGGCCAAAGGTATCTAAAAGGGATCGAGTTCTGCTGTGACGCGTGCTGGCCAAGGTACACTCGAAATCGCTGCTTCAGAGTTCTCTTCAGCACAAAGTTTCTTGTGTTTGATATCTGCCATGAAGCACAGAATCTGGACATCATATGAAGGGTGTCAATTCGGTTGTGTGAAGAGCACGGGAAATCAGAACCCTGCCATTTCACGCGGTGCGTTTGCTGTATTTGTATCAGCTAGGATGTTTCCATCGTACTTGTACCAAGACCATCCCAGACCACCTTGTACCCGCTACCGTTACCAATCCATGGACTTGTTGCTCTGGGATCCAAGGGATTCCAACGGCCAAGGTTTGGAAAGAAGAGGCCCCTCTTGCCCACTTGGAGTGGTCAACCACCTGCACTGCAGCTTCTTGAGAGCCTGGCATCGTTCGTTCCGGAAGGCACCACCTTGTTCAGGCCAGTGCCGGTCCAGTGCCATGGGTTGACGTTGAAAACATTTGAAAACCAATGCCAGGAATTGCAACTGCGCGTGAGAATGGTGGATCCAGATTAATTAATCAACCAGCATCAAGTTTATCCATAGGCGATTCAGGGGTTCATTCAAATGCATTTGCCAGAACAGAACAGCGGGCAAATTACTAAACTGAAACAACAGGGCCCGAAGTTGTCCTCGTTGGCTTGGCAGGCATGCGTTGATTCCGACCATGTGGCACCACCAGCACATGAGGGTTCAGAGGGACAACTTGGATGCTGCAAATCTGAAGGCTCCACGGCCAAACGTTGCTTGGAGTGAACTAGGGCTCCCTGGACTTCTGTGACTCATCGACCAATATCTTGCAAGGGAATTCGCCGGGGACCCATCTGCCTTGATCCCTTACATTCTCCTCAAATCTGCTTGTGATTTGAGGATTTGAGGGGTATGAGGATCGTTCTCTGGACAACTCTTGCCACATAAACTCTGGCACTTTGCCGCAATTCCCCAGTTGGCTCGGATTTGGGTAATCAAGGCCATCATGATCCGACTTTTTGAAGCTCGCAGTCCTTCTACTACTTATTACAATTAAGGGAGCAGCTTTTCAATGACCCTTCCCCCTCAGTCTACAATCCCCTTGCTACTGTAGGATTGCCAAAACTACGAGCCATCATTCCATTGTTCGGATGGAGCTGCTGCGCATGACGGTAGGGAGTCCATTCGAACATATTCCCGCTTTGAGGGTGTCGCCACAGGTTCTTCTTTCCTCGCTCCGCCTTGCCTGCTTTAGCAACACCATTTTCTTGTCTTCTTGGATGAGCAGAAGGCTTGAACCTCTTGCGACATACGGTAGGTGCATGTAGTGCATTATCTCAGATTGGATTGCTTACAGCAAAATTGCTATCACCCAAAATCCGCGAGTACATCATCCCCCTAAGAACCCCCCAAGAGTAGCAGGTCTCAACTGCCTACTTACCCTCGGCCCCCCACCAGGCAGGGACACAAGTGACATAACCATGGCAGCCGCAGGAGGGCCATAGCATGCCATAGCCCTTTCTCGCTCCCAGGTTGTGGAGCTCCCCGTGTCCGAACATTCAGCTCTCTTCAGGCTGGAGCGGGACCGCTGATAGTTCCATTGATGGAGGCATGGCAAAGCCACACGGATCACCAAAAAACTGGTCGCTGGCGGTTGGGAGCCAAGGAGGCAGGGGTATCCATATATCCCTGTAGAGGGGTTGTTAACAACTGACCGGGAGGACTCTCAGCAAATGGTGGGTAGATGAAAACCAAACTGACCGACTGGGTCACTCTTCAGTCTGCCTTCCGCTGTAGCCTCTGTTTCAAGATCATTCGGGATGTTTGGGTAGGCTGCCCTTGGCCTGGCGCGAGGTATTTGATTGAACTCTGGGATGACTGCCGACAGAAAAACGAGCCCAATGGCACCTGGGGAGCTGCACCAACACGTGTGCAGAAGAGTTTGCTGCTGGGAGACTACATGGTGGTGGCTTTGACCAACAACCGCTTTTGTTTCAACAAAGGGGCGCCTCAGTTGCAAATGGATGCAAATGGTGTTTAGTCGATGTAAATACTATAGCGCCGTCTAGAGTTTGCATCGGCTTCTAGCGGAGGTGTTGTTGTCGAAGAATGGACGTGGACCAGGTATCAGTGATTTGGATGGCATTGAAACCGGTACTTGTGCGCAGTGAATTTTTGCATTGTGAGGCATGTCACAAGTCCAACGGAGTTTACCTGGTCATCAACCAGAAGCGCTGGGTGGTTTACCAGAAGTGCCACGATGTCGCAGATTGCCCTGACTTCCGCTCCCACGAATTCGAGTTGCCCAAGGATCGGGTGCCAAGGATCTGGACAGTTTGCCACGGAACCTTGGAAAGTTGCAAAAATAATCTATCAGCAAATCTGGGCAAACTGGGCAAACCACACGTCCCACTGACAACGAATTGCCATAACAACAGCTGTGACCCAAATTGATGTGTGTGTGTGTGTGTGTGTGTGTGTGTCAAACCCCGTCTCCAGGGGATACTGTGAATTGAAAAAAAGCGCAGGGGGCAGCAGGGAGTCCATAGTTCTGCTGCCAACGAAGACAGCTATGGATACTCCGTGAAGCAGATTGGGACGCCAATCTGTGTACCTGCAAGAATGTGTTGCACCGATGGTTTCGCTTCTTGATGAATCGTTGCTGTTGTTTCTGAGAAATCAATCGCTGAAGCCACCCAGTGTTTCGTCACCTCAGCCGAAGTCACTTGAAGCCGTCAGTCGCCACTGCATTTCTTTGTGTTGAAATCTCATTCGTCCAAGAATCAACCCAGGAAACCTATAATACAGAGTTCATATCATCTCATATCACCTATGCCTTGGCATTTACTCAGTGTGTGAAATTTTCCTCGTGGCCTATCCTTCTAGGTTGCCCGAGTTGTACTGTCCTTTCGAGGATGGGGAACCTGAGTCCAAGTTTCGACAAATCACAGCAGGTTTGGTGGTCTGACCACCACTTCAATGCGTAGCGTCGCATTTCTAGCCGTGACACAGGTTTCGATTTTTGCAGATTCGAATGATTGCCCAGGTTTAACCACGCAGTGCAACAACCCATTACGGCCCAGATTCGAACCAGTCACCATGATCACAGCAGTTATGTGCTCTCATGGTTGCTATGATCACAGCAGTTATGTGCTCTCATAGCCAGTTTGCCCAGAATTTTGAGTCACCCAACAGGTTCCACCAGTTTCATTTGTTTAATCCCCTTCCCCTGGGTGCTGGTTGGCTGGTTTTGGTTGTAGTCGTTTGCTTCTTTGTTGTCTGCCGTGGTGGTTTGTGGGCTTGGGCACTGCCCCGTTTCTCTGCTGTGCTTTCTCCGCCCCGCCGGGTTGGTGTCTTTTGCTTGTTTCCTCGCTCTGTTTTTCTCTCCTTTGCTGCGCTGTCTCCCCCCCTATGTCACTACTTTCTCTTGCTGCCTCCCGCTCCAAGGAGCGCTGTGTTGAGTTATGACTGGAGAGTGACCGGAACCACAGAAACAGTGCAAAGTGGCCAGAGCCACGCTTTCCGATGTACCACGCACCATGTTCACTTTGCCCCATTCCCGTCCCCATCCCCATGCCCAACCTCATCCCCATGCCCCTCCCTTTTCCCCCTTTCCCGTCCCCATTCCCTTCCCCATCCCCATCCCCCATGCCCCTCCACTTCTTACAGTGGCTTCCACGGGCTTCCACTTCTCCTTGCCGTCTGTGGCATTCACTGCTCATGCTCCAATCCTCTCCCGTCCACTTCACCAGTCATGGCCTCAGCAACAACCAAGCATGCCTAGATTCAAGCTGCCCGTGTGGTAGCAAACCTGTTTCTCAGAGCCGAAGCTGCTAGTGTATATGCTTGTCGCGTTTAGTTCGTGTTGATGTATCACTACATACCGGTCATCTTATCTTGAGCGGACTTGTCATTTGTCAAATTTGCCTTGCTGTCTATCCATGTTTGGTTCTGAGCGTTGATGTATCAGGTTATATATCGAAATATATAAGACATGTTTGAGTTCCAGTCAATGAAACGACCAGACGAATTTCATACTTCGTGCCCACCTGGGCTCCTTGTGTGTGTCAAACCCCGTCTCCAGGGGATACTGTGAATTGAAAACAACACAGGGGGACATGTTTGAGTTCCAGTCAATGAAACGACCAGACGAATTTCATACTTCTTGCCCACCTGGGCTCCTTGTGTGTGTCAAACCCCGTCTCCAGGGGATACTGTGAATTGAAAAAAAGCGCAGGGGGCAGCAGGGAGTCCATAGTTCTGCTGCCAACGAAGACAGCTATGGATACTCCGTGAAGCAGATTGGGACGCCAATCTGTGTACCTGCAAGAATGTGTTGCACCGATGGTTTCGCTTCTTGATGAATCGTTGCTGTTGTTTCTGAGAAATCAATCGCTGAAGCCACCCAGTGTTTCGTCACCTCAGCCGAAGTCACTTGAAGCCGTCAGTCGCCACTGCATTTCTTTGTGTTGAAATCTCATTCGTCCAAGAATCAACCCAGGAAACCTATAATACAGAGTTCATATCATCTCATATCACCTATGCCTTGGCATTTACTCAGTGTGTGTGTTGGGTCATTTTCTTAGTTGGGTTCACCACTCCAAGTTACCTGTCAGGCACTTCGCCCAAAAGGTGCAGAAGTTGATACCGTGGATCACAAGGAGGAAGATCCAATTTCTCAGGACTGGCATGGGTCAGTGCCACGCAGAGCCCTAAAGTTATGCACCCTTTCCCAAGCATCAACGGCCATTCCAGGGATGCAAAACCTGCATAAAAACTTGAGGGATGCACAACCTGCGTAAACCCTGCAAGATGCATAAAGCTAGGGTTAACCATGGTAAACCCTACTAGAATCTACTAGGCGGGGCATGGCAGGGTGCCATTGCGAACCGGCCATCCTTCCGTGTTCAAACGCCACCTGGCTCATGCCGAGGAGCTCCTGACGCAAATCTTTCCCGAAGCCGACCCTTGCGAGACTCCGAAACGCATCGATGGTGGGAACGGCAGGGGGGGGGCGCCACGGGGATCCACGGGGATCCGAGAAATATGTGAGTTGAGTTGTTGGGAGTCCTTGGTGAAAGGTGGCAGGATGGCACAGGATGGCCGAACGTCAGGCGTGTTTGTGAACAAACAGTAGAAAATGTGATGTGCAAAGCTTAATATCTAGAATTTCTTTTTGTGTTTGGATATTTAATGATATTTATATACATACATATGGTAATGTACACACATCTTTACATGTGTATGTATGTGTCTAAAGATGTACTTGCACATTTATCTACTCTTTATACTAAGATGGAGATTGCGATGGGCTACTTCAAAATTGGACGGCAGTTGGAGATCACAAACAACTGATTGCACTTGAGATGGTGACGCATCCAGTTGACAGATGTTATGGAAAGTAGCATCCGCGCCGGGAACCAGTTGGACTGAAATCAGAGGTGGAGCCGACAAGCGCCCTTCATCACGACCCCCACCATCAGGTAAGTTAACCCTCATTTAACATCATTTAACTAGCATATACCAGCATTAAACCCTGATTCAACCCTCATTTGACTATCATTGGAGCCTCATTTGGATCCGCTGCTAGGTGCGCTTCGAGGTCTCGCAGCTCATCCCCCAAGCGCAGCCGGACGGGGTCAAGGCAGCGCAGGTGCATCCCAGCACAAAGACGCTCCCCAAGAGATGCCACGAGATGCTGCTGGTAAGGATGAGATGACAGGGTTTTGAGGTAAGCAGATGTATGGCATCTGGCAGTGTGGCTTTGTTGATGATTGCCTGGTTGGGTGACAGAGTGAAACTGTGAAACCGTGGGGTCTTGGAGTCCTTCTGATCAGCCGCAGCAGCCCCACAGGCGTCGGTCCCCTTTCGGGGAATCTCGCAAGAGCGACTTGGAGCAATGGACTTGGTGACCTGTTGGCTGGTGCAAGCAATTCTCAGTTCACGCAGCTCCCTTTTTTCCACAAAGAGGGGTCAATTTTTTCTGGAAAATGAAGGAGCTAGGGTGCTTGTCACTGTTTGGCAAGTGGAATTTGGGAATCCTTGTGTTGTGGTGGATCTCCAGCCGTGCGCGCACCTTGCAACTTCCCTCCTTTTGACACGCACTCTGATCAGGGTCAAGGAGAGGGAAGATGTCCAGTTGATTCATTTTGATTATATTTGTTTGAAGGTCATTGGATACTTGGGTTGTAGATTAGATTTTTAAGGTGATTGCCCCAAGAGCTTCATAAGGTTTTGATGGGACCTTGGACCTTTGCCGGTACTGCGGCAGAATCTGTGATCGGTGTCAATCAAAAGCCATTGAGATTGTGCACCCCTCCGACTTTTGCAAGCCCATTTGCTCATTACTCATCGCACTCAGTTGGCTAGAAACAAACATCAGCTTTTTCGCCCTACCAATGGGATTTCTGGTGCGTTATCTTCTCAGCACTTCACCCATGCTCATGCCAAACATTTTCTCAACGGTCGAAGTTTGGCTCGCCGCTCAGTCGCACAGACCCAAGGGCCGGTTGAAGCTCCTCCAGCTGAAGCGTTCCGCGAGCCGCGTAGGCAATTCGTTGACGCCCCCGATGCTTTGCAGAACGTTGGCCAAGTATCGATAGACCAAGCCAAAGGATGCCAGAGGAATTGTGCAGTCACTTGATCAGTGTGCTACCTAGCAAAGCGTCGGAAAGTTCCATGCAATGGAGCACAGTAGGACTATGTACAAAAGATTACTTGGAGCGGTTGAGCGGTCCGTGAATGGAATACCCAAACCATCAGAAGACAGTGATTTTGGCAGTGAAAGCATCACATTCAGGGTACGCCATTTCTGGGCGCAGACCAATCTTGACACTAGCGTCTTTTCGGTCAGAAAAGGCGACATGGAGGTTGTGAACTGTAAATTTCAGCAGGGGCTACGTCAGTCTATCCAAAACACATGCGTTGAAGGACCAATGGGCAGCACACATCAGCTACAATCTGAAGAGTTGAACTGTTTCGGGCATTTAACGGGTCTACTGAAAGTCGCTCTTGACACTCGTTGATGTATGGGTTTGCCACGACTGGGTACCGCCCTGAACATGGAGGTTTTGAAATATTTAATACGGATCAGATGTGTTTCGTGAAAGAAACTTGAGGTTCGGGGCATCTAGCGTGTGGGCAAACCTTTGTTGGTCCAGCCAGCCTTCTGTGGATCCGCCGAATTTCTAGCTGGATATGAGTGGAGCACAGTCAATTGGAGTTATTTTTGTTTATTTCTTGCTGGGGTTGATGGTCACATGGGGAACTGTAGTCTACTCGATGGTTTCCCTGTGATGACTTGGCGTTTTTTATTGTCCCCGCCCCTGGTTTTGAAGTGATAAGCCTCAGGCGGGGACTCGCAAAGCATCTCGTTTCCAGCGGGCGGTTAGGCGCAGCTGGGGTGTCTTTGGTCTCAGTAGATTTTCCAATTCCAAGATGGGAAGTCTAAAGAAGTCATGGTGGTGGTGGTGGTGGTGATGGTGGCTGTGGTGGTGGCCCTATCTTCGTGATCATCATCACGCCCTTGTCGCCATCGTGAATCATCATCACTGCCCGCACTCAACAAGATCATCAAGTGGCCTCCCTTGGGAGGTTGTTTCGTTTTCATCAAGTCTCCAGAGATGATAATGTGGGCATTGGAGGCGGGCGCTGAGGGGTTACAAAGTGTGCAGGAACTCACTTAAACTTCAGAAGTAGCCTCCA
The DNA here is from genome assembly GCA_009767595.1 of Symbiodinium kawagutii. NCBI lineage: Eukaryota > Dinophyceae > Suessiales > Symbiodiniaceae > Symbiodinium > Symbiodinium kawagutii. Next base: position 664,533 of record VSDK01011271.1, on the reverse strand, counting down.
GAAAGTCCAGTTTTGCAGGTGTCCCGGGCATCTTGGGTTAGTAATGGCTACCCAGCATTAATAAACCCCTGGTTGATGGTCATAGGGGGTATCCCGGTATCCCCTAAAAGCCTTGGTTTTCCATTAAAATGGGAACCTCCCTAGTTGATCAACCAGGGGTTTATTAATCCTGGGTTACCATTACATAGCTTCCACCATGATCCGCTTGCAGTGTTTGAACTCCCCAGTTGCTGTTGGAGCTGTGCTCTGCCGGCCTGGGCATTGCTTCGCAGCCAGGACGGAAAAAGCCAAAGGTGCATCCATTGGTGCGTTGATTGCTCAGTTGGCGGGGGCATGTGCTGATCAATTTAAGTGTCTGGGTGGATACACCTCAGCCATCAAAGGCATCGGTGCTGGCACACCAGGAGACTACACATGACTACACCACACTGCCCAAAATTTTCCCAAGAATGATCTGACAAAGCGTAGCATTGCCACGGGCCAAGGTGCTTTGTTCAAAAATCTCCTCACCGAACTGTGCTGGGAAGACAGTGCTGGTGCAACGACCTCAGTTGGACCCCACCTGGGCTACACGCTGAGGTCAATGTGATCCCATTAAAAACATGTGAACATGCACATAGGGGGCCTACCCATGGGGCAACCCACAAGACACCCCCATTCAAATTTAACGTTCAGGGTGGTCAGGATGTTTAGGATGTTCAGGACAGAGAGTCAGGCCGCAGTTGCGAAGCTTCGCTCAGGATCGGCCCTCCTCAATCATCACTTCTCGAGTGCTTGCCGGCTGGCCTGGAAGAGAAGGAATTTTGCGGTAGAGATTTCTTGAGGTGGTCACGAATGTGACATATGGGATGATGTATCCCCATGTCCCCAATCTATAAGGTTTTACCGTGGGTTTTCCTATGGACTATTGACATGAGGTGGACGGGTGGACAGCACCGTTTCTGGGCCCTGGCACGCCCATCCATGACAGCTCGCACTGCAAGGTCCATGATCCAAGAACGCCACCAGTGGTGAGAATAGAACCAAAGGCCGCTTCGGCAGCAAACCGCTCCTGTGAGACAAGAAGTAAGGACAAACAAGGCACATTCATGATTCATACAGCCATATAATACTTTGTACAACCACTACCACCAGTGTAATGATGGTTTAAGACTAAAACATGGTGGTTGCGCCTGTAAGGCGTCGGGGGCGTTCAACGCCATGGTTTTTGCTTGTTGAGTGGTCAATGCTTCAAAACTCAAGCCCCGTGGCCGTTTTCAGGATTCTCATAATATTTCAACGTTGTGAATGCATTGGCAGGGCCAGTGAATTTGAGGCCTATGATCCGAATTCCACTACGTTTTTTCTTCAGTTTTTTCATGTTTCGGGTCAAACGTTCGGCAAGCATTTTTTTCAACCTTTCTTGCAGGCTCGTCCTAAGGCTTCCAGCCATCCGGTCTGCAGCTGCCACTTCCAGCACCAACTGTAGACGTACTGCAACA
>VSDK01011271.1:498535-662706 GCA_009767595.1 Symbiodinium kawagutii | reverse complement strand
AGCGAACGTTAACATGCCCCACCCCACCCCAACCTTTCCCTGACGTAGCATCAACATCATGACGCAAGTGCAAGCGAACGTTAACATGCCCCACCCCACCCCAACCTTTCCCTGACGTAGCATCAACATCATGACGCAAGTGCAAGCGAACGTTAACATGCCCCACCCCACCCCAACCTTTCCCTGACGTAGCATCAACATCATGACCCCAAAACACACGAGCAACAAAAACACAAAACCCTCCCGACGCCTTAGAGGCGCTGGCACCTAAAACATGCAACCGGACGTTACATTCATTAATAATATTTGTTTGATAGATTATTTATCTATCCCTAGACATTTTTGCGTATTTTAATCTATACATAGATATTTATCCATCAATCTATACATCTATAAATCAATTTATTCATTGATATCTACTACTATATATCTAATATATGTATGTATTTAAGTATGTTTACATGCATATATTTTTTATTTGGATATTTGTTGATCTACAAATGTCACACTTCCATAAATGAATGCGCACACACACACATATATACATTATATATATATATATATATATATCTGTACATCTATATATCTATATTTCCATATCTATATCAGTATCATATATCTGTATCATTTTTGTATCTGTATCGGGCCATTACCGGACTGCCTGCGTCTATGCCCAGCATCTTTTGATCGGTTGAGAGCGTGGGGTATGACCTTCATGGCTCTGATGGGCAACTGATGGTGCCACCATGCTGAGCCCGTGTGAAGGTCCCACCAGACTGCCACCGGATGCGCTTCAATGCAGCGTTAGGCGGGCTGGTCCACAGTTGGGAATTTGAAATCAGCGGGAGATGGTGTGGTGGGCCCAAATGAATCGTTCCAACCCGTTGTGCCCACAAACTTGATGGCTTCTCTGCACACTTCGATCTTGAGTTCAGAAGTTGTGCAATGTGAAAATGGCAGTGCCTCAAAAGTATCCCTCGCCTGGCTCGAAGATCCGCAGGATGGAGGTGGCACCGCTTCACGCTTTCTCCTGGCAAAGCTGGGGCCTCGCAAGTGGTGTCAGCGACATGGCTTGGTGGGACGTGATTCTGACTGCCCTGCAGTGCACTAGCATCACCACCAGACACATCCAGGCACAACCAAAAATCGAGCACAATAGGAAAACAGGGGTAAATCATGGAAATCGTTTGCAACTCACCAGACATGCCCTGGAAAAGAACAGATGGCGGACTCACAGTCCATAGGCGGCCGATTTAGTCCATGGAGGTGGCGTACCCGCCGTGGTTTCCAAGTCACCATGTCTCAGTGGTTTTTGGACTCCGGTCATGGCTCAGGTCCAGATCTTGGTGCAGGGTCCCATCTTGGTATCACAGGCGCCAAACTTCCAGCAGTTCCAATGGGGTTCCAATGGTTGGCCGCAGAACTTGGTCATTCAATCAGAAAGGAGGGGAGGGTCCACCGGAGGTCCCCTGGACCCAGAACTTGGCAGCTGTTTCTGTCGACAGGTGGCCAATGACAATAGTCAGCAAGTGCGGTCTGGCACGAGCGCGCAGAATGTGCGGAGCCTGCTGGAGGTGCAAATTTGTTTCCTTGGGAGGAGGGTAAACATGGATACCTGGCATACTCAAAGATGCGAACCACAGGGTTATGGGAAAACGCAGCTGTTTACATGCCAGGTTTCAACAGAAACGAGGATCATCACGTGGCATTGTGCAAGGCGCAGCTTCATGGTGATACGGTGAACCAGCCGTCCGTGCCCCAGCCGTGGCTCCAACTGAGGCATGACCCCTGGCACAACACAGCAGGGCTGCGTCGCTGGGCGCCTAAGGCCGAAATTCATCATCCCAACGAATGATGGAGAAGAGGGCGTTTCAGTCTCAGAGTTGGCATGGCCTGCTGATCCTTAGCTGTGTCATGGCCTCTGGTCCCAGGTTGAAGTCAAGGCCAAGTCGGGAATCCCAGCGATGGCAGAGCGATGTGTGGCCAACCTTGGAGTCTCCATGGTTGCTGCGGCAGGATGCCATAGCTGCTGGCAGCTGAGGCCTTGGCATGAAGTTCAGGTGCAATATGCCCTGTGCCAACCTCAGTGTGTAGATTTGGAATGGGTCTTCTGGAAGGTTCTGCATGAGTGGTGGAGCTTTGGGGTGTAGCCTGTCCAGGAAGGACCTGGATGGTTGCACCTGTGGTTCTCTTCAAATGAACGAGTCCTCTGCTGCTTCTCAGGACAGATCTGGGCCGTCCAGATGGTGTTGAGCTTAATCTCCAGAAGCCCTTGCTTGTGATGCTCGCATGACTCTAACCGACTGGATTTTTGAAGCAGCATACTCTTGCTACGGGCGGCACGACTTCAGGTAGCACCGGCGGATTTTACGGTCTAATGCGAAGAACACGCTTCATCAAGCAGGAGGCCGGAATGAGGTCACCATATAGGACTCCTTATGCAGGTGAAGCATGGCTTAAAAACCAAGGCCGCCACAGGTCGCCGGGCGTTTCTTTCCAGGCCAAGCCATGTCCTCCTGCGGTGAATCTGGGGGTTCAGCTGTACGGACGGCAGGTCTTACGACGGCTCTTTGCAGAGGACGATGCGTATCGACTCGGGCTGGAGGATTTCAGAGAGGACTTCAGAGACGAGACCTTGTCTCAGCCCTTGACCAACGCCTTGGCGTGGGGACCTCGGGTGGTAGGTCAGGATGGGTACCTTCAACGGAGCAGGGAGGGATGATATTTCTAACCAATGGTGTCCACATTTTCGTCTGATCGGTGATCTATCATGTCAGTGCCTAAAAATGGCAATGATCCGTATGCATGCGTATGCATAATTTCAAGGGATACATGGTCTATGCTGCGGCATGGTCTTTCTACACAACTGGTAGCTGGCGAACTATGCACCATGACACGCGCACACAAAATGACGTCATTCAGAGTACCACCAGATATCACAAGTATCATTGGTTTAAGACCTTAAAGATCTCAAAGTGACATCAAAACGAGCAACGGCTACGCGAGACTACGAAGCCCGGAGCGAGAGAGCAACGACTTCGCCTACGCGTTCTGTGCATCGATGCTTCGATTCCCACGGGACATCTATGCTGCTCAGGTCCTTAGAGTCTGCTCCGAGACCGCCTGGCTGGATTTCAGGTGTGCCGTCGTGCAGTCATGCCTGGAACATGGACAGGGTCGCCTTTGGATAAACATCCGATGCCTAGCAGAGTGGAGATCACCCGTTGATGTAACCAGTGTGATCTACATCAGCTGAATATTTCCAGCCATACCTGCCACAACGGAGGGGTATTGGCGGTCTCTGCCGCATCAGCACGCAGAGCTAGGAGAGGGTCACCCACATGCTGGGACTACAGCGTCACCCACCAAGGCATCTTGAGATTGGAGACCAAAGCCATTTCTTAGATTAAGGCTTTTAGATGATACCCCCTACTAATCAACCAGGGGTTTGGCTTCATCCTGGGTAAAGATTACGACGTGTCTCTTCCAAGGATCCTATTTTGCTGTCACTTCGTGGCTTGGATGCGCCAGCTTGGAGCCAGGTGACGATGCCGATCTCCATGTGCTGGATGCGGATTCCACGATGCGAACGTGCCTGGGATCGCGGGGTCGACATCGCTGAGGGCGTGGCGTTTCTGTTTTGCTGGTACTTTGGTTGCTAAAACTGTTGAGCAAACAGTTGCTGAGGCGCATACTGCTGCAGTATGAGAAGAATGAACTGAAGCGGGTCGGAATGCTCAGAAAGGTAATGCGCTAGCCATGGGGGAGTGCCTGTCCAAATCGGCCCATCTCAAGTGGCAAAGCAGTTGCTTCTGAGGATATTGTCTTCCTGAAAGGATGTCTTTTGCTCAGACGCCACTGCTGTTTTCTGCACGTTGGAATTGGACAGAAGGCAAGGGGGTCACTTACGCCCCCAGGAAACGGGTCACTTGCGCCCCCAGGGTCACTTGCTTGCCCACCCAAACATTCCCTCACTTACGCACCCACAATCTCACTCACTTGCGCACCCAGACACTTTCATACCTTTGGCCAGTGAGGTGGGGTGGGGTGGGGTGGGGGGGTGGGGCATGTTAACGTTCGAGCATAGAAGCACCCGTGCTACAAGCAAACACGCATGTACCATCATCCCATTTCCTGGGGGCACAAGCGACCCATTTCCTGGGGCACAATCGAACCATTTCCTGGGGGCACAAGCGACCCACCGACCCAGCCGAATGGGCATGGGAAAGTGAAGAGACTGCTGTTTCTGTTTGCTGTCGTTGCCTAATAGCCTGCATGATGCGATGGACAAGGAGTTAGTAAGTTTAATCATTTAGCAGGCCATGCCTGCTGGTATTCTAGTCATTAGTCATTAGTCATCAGTTAGTTTTTGATCGGGTTCAGCCATTTCCAACTGACAATTTACAACTATCTCCAGTCTGCGGTTGAGGCTTTAAGCAGTGCGAAGGTCGGCTACAAATGCCCGCCTCAAACTCAGTGCTTGCCCGGGAGGGAGGGCAGAGATGTACATAGCTCGTCATCAATTTCGGAAAGAGACAAAGTGCAGGAGTCAAGTGTGATAGGAAGGCTGTGGAGGTTGTTCGAACTAAGATGAATTAAGATCCACACGGAAGAGAGGCTGCTAGTATCTAGTGGTCCTATTGGATCCTATTGGCCATGTCTGCTCCCAGTGAACATGAGCCGGGGACCCGAGGACAACGCCCCTTCAGAGGACCTGCTGGCACTGCCCTGAGCGCCAAGTCTGGCAGGCTCACGTTCAGAGCACCAGGGATCGACGAAGGACATACATCAAGATCTTCCAACGACGAGCTCTCAAGCTATGGAAATAGTGGGAAAGATAGGGAAGCATTGAGCATTTATGGGCAATTTATAGGCAATTTTGACATCTTGTGACATGTAGTGATCTATGTGCCGAAGCCGCATCGTACCTCTTGTGTTTTTCCCCACCCAGGTCGAGACCATGACGGTCCAAGAAGCCATGACCAGATGCCATACATTGCTGGGAGCCCGACGACTTCAAGCCTGGGCTTAGGAGGGTTCATGGTGGTTGGTAGATGTTGGTAGTGCTTCACATTAATGGTGGTTGGTAGTGGTCAATGTTTCATGTTGGGAATTGGAATGGTTACTATTTTTGTGTTGATTGTGCTGGTTGATGTTGCTTGGGAATCGTGAATCGAGCAAAGGATTGCGTTTGGTTGAAGATGTGCTTGCTAAGCTTGTGGCTGCTTGAACATTTGACTTTTATGGCAAGTAACGGGCACAATCTTCAACGGATAGACGTTTCCTTTCAAATGTGGCGCCATCTTGGCAATAAAATTGCAGAGTGGTTCACTTGGCAGAGGGTTGGCCTCGAAGATGTTTGCACGCTGATGATCCCTTCCCGTGATGTAAGCAATGCAGTGGAACACTCGAAAATGAAAAGGCAAATTAGATTCCTTACAAATCCCCGGGTTTCTGTTGCGGGAGTGGTTTATCTTGGAAGATCTGGAAAGCATTGGCTTCGAGATAAGCCATGTTGAACTGACCGGCAGGGCTTGAACATCACATTGTCCAACCAGCCAACAGCACACCTGGACTCGTGGCTGAGGCGTGGCTGTGGTGGCTTCCACTTCCAGGGTCATGGCCTCAACGCCCTGTCGACCTGTGACTGGCTGACCTCAGCAGTGGAACCTGAGGCGACATGACTACCTCGGCGGTGACGATCCACTTCAAAGGTGCGCGTTGTGTGTGAGTTGGTGCAAAATTTTGGAGGATCTCCAGGTTCTATTGCAAGCTTAGGGGTGATGCAGCAAGCTGATTCAAGCTGCTCTTCTTCTTTTGCCCTTCTCCTCCTCCTTTTTTTTTTCTTCTTCTTCTTCATCAGGTGTTTCTCGTAGTGCCACCTGGCAACACTTTTGTGTGTTTTCCCTGCGTTAGCATTATCACAGTGGGACGCATGGCCTAAACAGCTGCATGGCCTGTACGAGTGCGACTGCATCCGGCGTTGAAGGCTACGGTCATGAAGCAGTGAGTGCAGCTGTTGGCCGCTCGCTAAGCTGGCAAGGTTTAATGGATCAACTCAACGCACTTGATCCTTGTTAAAATGTGTATTCATATGTGTTTGACAGCGAGCTAGTTAGGGGCTGATGGGATGGGCCACCTGATCGCCCTCAGCTGTAGCTGAACTCTTGGAGATGGCGGTGGAGAGAGAGATGTGTATTTGATCTGTTTATTTTGTATTTATTTGTTGAGTCGTTCATTTTTTGATTTATTCCCGCTTTGTTTATATTCCCTTGCCCACGCCCCAAGAAGCACTTCATGTTTGCCCAACTGTGTTTTTGTCCAAGCCCTTGTGCACTGCAGATGTTGCAATAGATTTGAAGGGTCACCGGGCAACACCTCGCCTAAGGCTGGACCTCCTTCTACTTTGAAGATGGGGAGCGAGCTTTGATCAGGCTTCTGGCGGAGCATCATCAGGCATGGTTCCTGTGCCACCGTTCCATACTTTTCCGACCCTTGGGAAATTTGGAGAAGTCAATATTTTACATCATATTTGTTCCAATTCCAGTCCTTTTTATCCTTTTTTTTTTGGGGCAGTTGCTGAGTAGCTTGTTCTTCACTGCCTTTGCAAAACAGGCGCGGTTTCGTGATCCTGAGAAACCTTGCAGATCTGAGTGGGCAGCGCACCCAGGGACAGAGATGTTGGGTTTATTGGGTGGTTGATGATGTTTCGATTTGCCAAACCAAAGTGAGAACAACTTCCCCATGCGCAGTACAAGGGGACAGAACAACTTGAAGCATGGCATAGATATCATTCATCACCTGGCTCCTGGTCGCTGCAGCTTCGTTATTGGTTCAACACCATGAGGTCGCATGTTTCAGAGGTTTTTGAGGGCCCTGTTGGCGTACGGATATGGCATGATGTGGTATGCAATGGGCTTTTTCCACGATGAGCAGCAGGTGTTCGGAATGTTTAATCAGCCCTAGGCACTGGCGGCAAAAGCTGAGAATTTCCACGGATGGTCACATCGATTCGCCAGCATTGGTTACAGGCATTGCAAGCTGCCACGGCAAGAGCTGCAGACCTGGTGACTCAGCGTAGCAGCTGTAGCATGCTGATCTTCAACACTTGGTCTTGCCTGGGTCAGAATCCCCATGCTGCCAATGGCCTTGGATCCTGCTCGCGCGGATGGCCATGGCCTTTCACTTGGGATATGTGGCCGACTCGGATGAGGAAGGTGTGGCTGTGGCGGGGATCGGACTTTCAGTTGACTCCTGTGCCAAGCTGACTGGACACGATGGGTGCTCATTTTGCGAAGGTTTTCTGCTATCAAGAGGTAGCTCTCCAGTCATTAAGCTCAGTTTAGCATCATTCCCCATCATTGGCCATCAGTAACCTGGTGGAGTTGCCCTCAGCGACACCAAACTGCCACCTGACAGCGGTAGAGAAACTGAGACTCCTGCAGGCAATCCGACTCCAAAAAAGCGGCGCTGCGATGCTCAGGCTTGGGTGGGGCCCTTGTTTGTGCCGATGCTGTGATAACAAGCCATATCAAACATAGGATAAGCATTAATGGTGGGGTACTATAAGATTATGACCGCCCCAAGGATGAAACCACTACTACCCCATACAAATGCTTTTACGTTTCATCATTAATTATTGATGGTTAACGTTTTGTAAAGTCAACTGGCTTATCATGTGCTTTACAAGTCAGTTGAACTACCATGAGCTGCGCTATATGTCGCTTCCAATTTTACTTTGGGGGGATTCCATTTGGGCAGGTTTGCAAAATATAGGGGATGTTTGCCACTGAAGTACCCTCCCAAATGTCCCAAGTACCTAGTTCCTGCAAGGCCCCAATGTTGATGGACAAGCTGTTAGCCATTGCTTCCAACATCCTATGATTCACCACATCTAGCTGCAAGCATGAAGCCCTACCATCATGAACCAAGCAGGTCGGTGTGACCGGACCTCGCAGGATGGAACTTTGCAAAGCTCGACGAAGGCAGGGCGACTCAGGGAACAAGCGCTTGGCTCAGCCACTGTAGTCATGTGTGCGTGCACCTGCGCACGTGATCTAAATCCATTGATCTCTATTCATAAAATCTGGAATACATCGGTATTCGCATAAGATGCAGAAGGCATGCATGTGTATGCCGACACTTTCATGCGTACGTCCATCGCCGACGTAAACGAATGTAAACGGGGTACTGCACAAACTACAGGTTCCCTATGCAAAAAATTGGGCAACCAGAATCGTCCACGGTGATCGTTGGCATTGAGGAACCCAATTTTTGGATGGTAGGAGATTCAGACAGCAAGCAGCTTCACGCTGCAGGGGCCGCTGAAACGGCGGCAAACCTTGCAGGGGACTTAAGTTGTGGCAGTGGTCACTGCCCATGGAAGCAGTGGTGTGAGCCATGTATGAATTCCATGAGTAGAAGCAAAATTGAAAGCACTGATAGTGAGTAAACAAGTACTGATAGTGAGTAAACAAGTCAGAGCTAAACATTTACAACACAATTTAATGATACAAGCTCAACCATGAAATGACAAGTTGAGCGTTTGAATTCAGTGTGGGTTCTAAGGCTGGCATTTTCCAAGAAAGCGTCGCAGTGCAGCACTGTGCAGCCAGGCAGCCCAAAGGACAGCCCTCAGCCGGTGCCGGAGGCATCGGCGGTGTCGGAGGCACCGGAGACAGGAGTCCAAACCTCGGAGCCGACAGAGAGATCGGTTGGATACACACTGAAGCTTGGCAGATCTTGGCAGCCCTGGTTGCGGTTGTTGTCGCGCCAGGTAGGGCCTAGGGTCTAAGGGGTTGATATCGCTCTGTGGGATCGCTATGGGTCATCAGGGAATTGAGAGAGGGCCCCACCTTGAAGGGATTTTTTTTTTTTTTTTCCGCAGGTTGTTTGTTTTTTCATGTCGGGTGCATTGTCGAAGGCAGAAGAGCTGTAAGGTCATCGACCAGAGGTTGCGGGAGGAGTGGCGGATGTTTTGTTTTGGGACACAGTTCATGGACAACGATGTGGCATGGGGTGCTGTAGCCTGAATACCCCGTTGAATCTTCACCCCACGACACTTCTCTGAGGCGAGACTTGCCACTCGGCCTCACAAGGGTAGCAGGTGGAAGTGGCTATGTGCTTCAATCACCATATGGTTGAAAGCCTTTCAAAAGAGACATTCACATGTGCATGCAGACTTGCTTGCGCACATGGACAAGCCATATTTATCCTGGTTTGAGTTTCCCCTGCAAAATGGATGAACCCGGGTCACACAAACTGGTTTGCAAGTGGTTTTTAGTAAGGATTTTTGGTGGTGGGAACAGCGTTTTGTAGCAGGCTACTTTTGTGCATGCCATCGGGAGCTGAGTACCTGCATTTTGTAGCAGGCTACTTTGGTGCATGCCATCGGGAGTCGAGAACGCATTTTGTAGGGAACAGCTGAAAACAAAGAACAAATCCAACATCGAGTGCTCCAGAATTCGATCAGTTTTGGATTGAGTTCACAAAAAGTAGCAATGTTACATGATGATTGCACATGCCCTGAGAACTTCATTTTGTAGCTTTTTTTCCTCCAACATGATCGAACAGGTGAGATGAGTACTTGCATTTTGTAAGAACTTAAGTCTAGGGTGGACACACCTTATTGTAGCAAACTGAGTTGGGAATGGCCACTTTGTACCTAAGAAATAGGTGCCCCAGGATCACTGACTGGTGTAACTGTAATTTGGATCCATATTTGTCAAAGGAACGACGTAGGCGATCCCGGTGCTTGCACCCATTCCATCCCATTTCCACAGATGTCGTTTGCTCAAGGCGTCGTGTGGTGGCTTCCTCCTTGCGACGTTATGGGCCGCTTTTACACCCTGAGGAGCTGCAAGCACTGCGTGCCTTTGAGTGACTGGGCATGCAGGGTGGAACGTGGTGGAAGATAGTGAAACTAGGAAAGTGAACATTCAACACAACAGAGGGGCCCAACTGCTTGACCCACTAGGCTTGCAGAAACAATGGATGTTGGTTGATTGGCTGTTGACTTCTGTGATGTCATGGCCCAGAGACCCAGAGGAAGAAAAACACAGATTGATAGCACAGGATGTTCCAGGAGCGGCCAGAAGAGCTCTCGAAAATTCGTGTCATCGTTTCAAGTACGAGCTGCGAGCAAAATAACAATAATGCTAGATTCATTTCATATTACTTTAAACGTCCTTAAACGTCCTTAAACATCCTAAAGCATCAGCATCTCCAAGCGCCACGGCTGGATTTCCTTCGCCGTGGCAGCCGTGGCAGCCGTGGATCCGAGGACCTTGTCGTTGCCTGCGCAGCAGCTCTATGCACGGCTGCTGTCGCGCAAGTGGCCGCAGTGGGTGTCCTGCCAAGGCCTTGGTGCCAGGTGCCCGGGACCTCCCATGGGGAACCCCTGGGGCCTGGGGAAAGCCTCGGGAAAGCCTGGGGAAACCCTGGAAAATGTGGGGAATCCTGGAGGAGCTGCAGGTTGTGCATTGGCGGCAAGGGATACTGATCCACTTCAGTACTTCGATTGAAAACTGAAAGATGATGATGATATTCTTTTAGAGCTCCTTCGTCATGGGCTCTTGAGTTCAGATGCCTCCAGCATCTTGAAGCAAACGGTGGATCAAGGGGATAATCGGCGTGAACGTTTAAGTTGTGCGACTGTGACTGATTCTGGGCGAGTGATGTTCCTTGCCAGGTACAAAGAGCTGGGCGAGGCGGCAGCCAAAGAAGCTGCAGCTGAACTGGCAGATCCTAAGTCTTCCGGGTCATCAACTCCCTCAGGGCAGCAGAACACTGCATCTCGGAGATTGAATGGGATCAAGCGGAGCTCTTTGATCATTTTGATGATGCCTTCACTCGTTTCATTACGTGATTTCACAGCAGAGCTTCACCTTTACAAGCACAGTGTCTCACTCACTTCACGGACTTCTCCCCTCTCGAAGCAGGCAGAGGCACACGCACACACAACCGCGCGCACGCACAACCCACTCTCTCTTTCTAAATCCACTCTCTTTTTCTTTTATTCTGTTCTATTATTCTCTCTCTCTCTCTCTCTCTCTGTTTCTCTCTCGCATCCATTCATCCATTGCAAAGGAGGTCTTGAATGGATACTTCCCCTGGTGTTTTTCGCGCTGGGCTGATGTCCAGCCTTGGAGCAGCCCATGTCGCGAGCCGGCCCCCCAACTGTTCCCCCAACTCTTTGAAATACTAGTTGGGATAAATTAGAGAGCATTTGGGTACCATTTTTGGATACTATGTTACATCATGTTACTGTTTGATACTGGTATACACTACCGAATCGTTATAGATTTGACATGATTTGACCTTTTTTGCCCCTTGGGCTGTCATGTGTGCTTGACATCTGAGCCTTGCAGCACGAGCACAAGACCAGGCGATCCACGTCACCATTCCACTGCCGTATCCTTTAGTCCTACACGGTTTGTATCTAGAGCCGACCCTTCTAGGTCTAGACATTGCTGATTCCAAATGAGTCAATTCCCTGCATGGCCACAGCCGTAGCCACAGCTGTGGCCCTTGCCATAGTTGGCACGAGTGAGCTAATTGGAATATCGTTTCAGCGCTGGCAAATTGGTGCTGCAGGTGTAAGCTCTTGCAAACATAAAAGCGGCCGCTGATGGCCATGTTGATAAGCATGGATGATGTGCTGTGGATGTCATGACGTCTCGTGTGGTACATTCAGGTTTGTCAGATTTTAGTCCCGGAGCTCAGCTAAGGATGGGAATTGGGGATCTTTGTTGGACAACTTGGAAGCATCAGCTCCTTCTGAGACCAGCCCATGGCTACTGGATTCTAGCACAGAGACTGCTGCAAGCTTGCTGCAGCGACCACTGTCGCAGACCAATTGCCAGGAGGCCACGTTGCCAACTTCGATGCCATCAAGCCTTGATTCGGGGTCACCCACAAGTGTGGGTATACATCCCAAATGCTCCCATGTTTTGAGCATGATCATTTAGATACATCGCCATGATAGCTAGAGACACACAGAGTGTGCATGTCTGTTTGGGGGTGCGATGCGTCCCAGTTCACAACTCGGTGTGGCAACATGGAAGGACAGCTATGGGAAACTTCTGCTGAGTGCCTTGCCAGTGGCCGAGCTCCGGCGCATGGGCCGTGGACTTGGCTTGGCCGAGGGCAAGCGGGGCAAGGGGGGCAAGGGGCACCTGGTGGAGCAGGTGTGCACCGCAGCCACGAAGCAACGCCTGCTGCAGACTTCCGCTGCGATGAAGACAGAAGCAGTGGAGGCTGCGGATGCGCCACATGGCTTGCCACATGTTGCCACCATAACTTTCAGACACAACAAGATGTGTTGCCCCGAACAGTGAAGTGTTGGGAGTTGGGGTGATGTCGGGTTGCTGGAAGGCACTGGTCTGCCAAGCTCTTCATCTTGGCCGCTGGCTGTGCTGTGCAGATACCTGGGGGCGTCGTGCATTGGTTCTGCTGGGAGAGCTCTTTCGTGTGGAGAGTTGTGGGGCGGCAGAGGTTTCCTTCGTACTTTTCACCACCAAGTGGCCGGACTTTTGCTTCCAGGCAGGGCGGACCTGGTGCCTTACGGCTTTGGGGCGGTCATGGAAGCTCTAGAATCAAGCAGCGAATTAATCTGAGAGGCTCATTGAATAGAAGTGGTGCAAGAAGTCAACATGAAGCGAGCCAACAAATAGAACGGATGGCAGAATTGTCGCAGCTGATCTACGCAGGCTGTGTAGTACACAGCAGCATCCTAGAGCACCCCAGAGCTTCATAGCCTCACTGCTGGCATGGTGCTAGGATTTCAATGCAGGAGATATTTGACCTAGTGGCATCCTGTAGCCACATTCAAGACATATGGATGTCTAAAAATAGGAATGAACAGAAAGAAAGTAAATAATACATATGATTTCAAGGAATGAATGCATGCACAAGCACCGACATATACTTCATTTATGAATTTGGATTCGTTTCGCAGAAGCTGGCCAATCCTTGCTCCAAAGCTGCTTGTACGCACTTGCTGATTGGCAGTTGGTTTACCCAGGCTGAGTTGATTTGCATTGGTTTTTATCGGTCCGCAACTCGGAAGTTTTTCCCTAAACCCCACCTTTTATTATTTTTATCCAATCAGCCATCCTAGCCAGCTATAAACCATTGTCGTTATTTTTGCATCGATCAATCCAACCTTTGGTTCACCAGTTGCGCCATGAAAAGTGCCCTTCTTGTTTTGGCCCTTTCATAACAGGCGCGCAAGGTACTGGTACCGCAAGGTCATTGTAGTATATTGTTGGTATATCATGCATATTTAAGACATGTCCTTGTAAAACCCTTCAAAATGAGCTATCCATATTTTTTTTAAAAACCAAGTCCCCTGTGACTGTTTTGTTTCCAGTTCTCCCTAGGAGGCCCGACCACTCTTCACCGATCGCGAGTCTTTGGACAACTTCCTGAGGGCTCGAGCCATGCTGGCAGGGGAGGTCCCTCGCCGAGGGTGTGAGAGCAGCTGGGCCCTTCAAGCAGTAGAGGGCACCCCCAATCGTTCAGACCCAGGCATTTTCAGTGGTAGAGAGATACTTGAGGAACTGGGGAGATGTCACTGGAGAGAGAGTGGTAGAGAGACTCGAGAAACACCGTACTTGAGAAACACCCTGTGTCGCGGCCGGACCGGAGTTACAGAGAGTTCAGGTACAGATTGAGACCACTCGACCCCTAAGCCCGGAGAGAGCCAGAGCGTGAGTTCACTTCTTTTTTCTAAGCATTTCAGCATGATTTCTTGCTTGCTTGCTTGCTTGCTTGCTTCTTTGCTTGGGCCGAAATGACATTTTCTGGAGGATTTCCAGCGCTACAATTTGGAGAGCGCGGAGGGTGACGCCGCTTTGGCAGAGGAAGGCTTGCGCAAAGCCTCATCTGTGGCCAATGGGTTTGAGGCGGGTCCTGATTGGAGCTGTGGAATTTTCTTAGTTTCAAGTTGCAGATCCGCACCATTTGCTTTATCATCAGCATCAACCATGCATGCACGGATTCAGGTCATTTCTACAGACATGCGCATGCATCAATACGTACTTGCATACACGCATGCATCCAGGTGCCCAATATTATTGCGAAGAATGGCGATGCTGTCTTGGGTGTATCGCATACCTGTGCTTCACCACTGAAGGAAGACCTTTTCAAGACTTGGCCGTCGCAAATCTTCCAGCAAACAACTGTTTGGTAGACGGTAGGTGTTCCGACATTTGTGCACATCTAATTTTTGAATGGTAATTCACACATGTTATCATTTTCTTTCATGGTCATCCCCAACTTTGGACACATCCGAGTTGTGGACACAACCGTCACAGACATCACGGAGATTGTTCAGAAGCAGCGCGCGAGGCAGCCAAGTTGCAGGATCCTTTTCGTCGTCGATTTACTGCAGCCTGGTGCTATGCCGAGGTCGCTGAGCACAACATTTGCACGGACAGATCCGCGCAGATCGAATGTGCCACAGATCCAGCTCTGAAACTCCCAGTTTCATCACAAAGGTCACCTCCCAAGATGAGTTTGGTTGGTCCTGGTTGGTCCTGGTTGGTCCTGGTTGGTCCTGGTTGGTCCTGGTTGGTCCTGGCTTGTCCTGGCGCTCACTAGTCCTCCCATCATGTCCCATTGATCTGTCGATGCATGGGACGCCGACAGCATTTGCAGGCGCTTCATCACGCAGTGACCAACTCTCCGGCAGTGGGCCAGTTCCTGAGGGCATGCAATGAACATGCCATGCATGGCAGTCTTATGGGTGTTTTGTTATATTTTTTTGATCCCTTTCCAGGGATTATATATGTTTGGTCGTTGAGTTTGGTTGACCTTCTTGCTTCCATGCTTGGGCAGCTTCTGGCAGCTTTCCCAATCAAAATCATGGATGCAACTTGTTGATACTTCTTGCATTGCATGCTGGAGACTTTGTCCTGCTGACTGTCAGAGGCTTGCATGAAGTAATTCCCGCAACCTATCACCGTACGACAGGACAACAATCAAAGTCGGACAGGCTTAGGACATCCTGAAAGCAATCAAGGTCGGCAAGGCCCAGGTTGCATTCAGCTCAGGAAGCAGGTAGGATTCAGCTCTTGCCTCACCACTTCGGATGGCCGAAAGGGTCTTTCTAGCTCATGATTCACTATTGATGGGCAACCATTACCAACAGTGATGAGCCCATGATAAGTGGTAGCTCATTCCAGCTCATTAGTCATGATGGGTACGCAATGGGTAACCATTACGACTAAAATAAGTGGCTCATATGTGGCTCATCTAGCTCCTTGTTGGTGATGGGTAACCATTACCATGATATCCGTGATCCAAGACCAGCTCCTCAGCTCGTGGCGCATTCGGCTTCAAAGGTCACGATCCGGAGCTCCAAGCGGCAAAGATTCGGCGCCTCGAACTGCTGCTGAGTACGAAGCTTTGCACGTCCAAGCGTGGCCGTTGGTATGCGGAGCCTTTGGCCGAAGATTCCCAAGGTATCCCAAGGTGTTTGTTAAGGGCCGGGTAATTTCTGAGGCTTCAAGGCTCCCAACCAAGGCTTATTAACAACCTACCCACGACCTTCGCCATGAGATTTGCGCGCTTAGTTGGTCCAACTAAGGAGTTGGCCAAGGAGGTCTCCCGAATCAAAGGCCCCAAGGCCGCCTTGGAGATTGCAGCTGAGGGGCTGGCCGAGGGGATGGACCTGGCAGCTTGGCGCGGTAGGGTTCAGTTGGTGATCCAATAGCGTCAAAAAACTAGATTGGATATCACCTTCGGGATGGCGATGCAGAGAGATATTTTGGATATCAGGATTTTTCTGATTTTTTTTTTTGTTTTTTTTCCCTGTGAATTTGATGATGTGGCGAATCGATTGGGCTTTAACAGCGAATCGAGTCTGGCAACCCCACAGCTTTCGAGGCACCACTTTCTGCCACGGTGGACCTCACCAGCGAGATGGCATCACAGGAGGCCCCATGGCACCCATGTTTTAAGCGGTTTCGGGGCAGGTCTCAGTTGACTTGGCAGTTGAGGCCTTTCGGCCCAAGGAAAGCTCACTGGAACACATCTGAAAAAGAGAGTACGTTCGAAAGCTTCGATCCCGTGCGGGGGCTGAATGAGGAGAGCAAGGAGGAGAACTTTGCACCCTTGCCTCGCGATGCACGCAACGTGGATGCAGAAATCATTGCCTCGTCGCACTCAACCAATTCTCAAGGGCTCACACGGAGACTATGTTGTACTATGTTGTACTAGGTTGTACTCATATGGGGTGGACTTTGAGGCAAGCAGAATTGAACCAGAGACTCAGAGACCATGCGGTTGAAACTTTGCATCATGCCTTGAAACGTCGGGACATCTTGAAGGAAGATGAAGTTTGGCCGTTCCCACCTAGATGCCCCTTGATTCTCTCTACTTGATCTCTGTTTTTGACCCCCAAAGTGATATTGCGCCGAGAACCACCCTAAATCTCGGAGATTTGGGGGGAGCAAAAGAAAAATGAGGAAATCGCAGTTTTCCACATCAAACGATCCCCTTTTCCCACCAGGAAACCGCTTGGGTCACCCCTTGGGTCGCACGGCTGAAGGTTGGGACTTGGCGCGAAGGTGCCGAACCTTGGCCAAGGGTGTCGCCAAGGCCAAGAATGCCTGGAAGCTGCAGATCCAGAAAACCCAGGCGGGTAGGTGACATGCAGTTTATGGTTGGATCAATGGTTATTGCCATTTTATTCATGGTAGCTTACTTGTATTGCACGGCCATGTGGTTCGGCAATACAGGTGGCATGATGTGGTGTGTTGCTGCATGTTTTGTTGTCGAATCTGTTCTTTGGTGTTGCGTTGCCAGCTATTTTTTGAAATCTATAATTGTCAAATTATTTCTTATGCTACGCCATGTTGGAACGTAGTTGCCCTACTGCAGTATGCCATATTGCAATTACATTCATTGGGAATGAATTGCTTGCACATGATCGATCACATTTTGACCCGGTACTCTCTCTCGGGTGATTCTGACACACAAAGCTCTCTTTCCATGTGACTGGCATCTCCACTTAGAGCCGTGGATTGTTTCGATGTCGTCCTCGAATGATGGAGGCGGCATCAAAGAGTTTGGTATAGTTGGGTCGTCCACTCCCATTCCTGAATATCAAATTCTCCAAAATCATGTTCAACCTGCCGTTTGAAATCACCATTTTCTCCAGGCCGCTCAAAAAGATGCTCCCTGGCACAAGTCTAGGTGCGAAGTTGCTCCCAAGCGATTTTCATGCTGGGCATGCGTTTTCGCCCCATAGTTTGGGGTTGCGGCTTTTTGTGGTCAGTGATTCGTTTGGTGGTTTCTAAAAAAGGGGCGACATCCAAAGTTAACCGTTTAAAGTAATAAACCAGCACAAGCCAGCATAACCCAGCCGTTTTTGGGGCCCTCTATGGATCCCACCATTTGAATCCGCCGGGTCGGCACCCCTTGCCCTCCGAGGGGGACGGCAAGTGGCTCTCTGAGTTGGTGGTCCGCCTCATCGAAGAAGAGGACAATGCTACAGGACTGTTGCGACGCCGAGGCGGTCACTGAGTGACTGAGAACTTTCATGGTTGAATCAATGGCAATAATGATAGTTGATGATTGGTATACTATAATGATTAATGGCTGATGATGATTGATGACTGATAATTTGATTGATGGTTGATGGCTGATTGAGCTAATTGATGATGAATTAATGGCTAATGGATTAATGTTAATTAGTGATATTTAGTGATTAAGCAGTGAATATGAACGATGATCAATTAATGGATTGATGGCTACTTGATGATCATGAATGGCCAATGATGGAGCAGTTTCGTTTCGATATCCTTTATCCTATCTCAGTTGCATGGAGCAGGCAGATGGTCACCAAACGTAAACCGACTTGATGCCCACCCAGTAGATTTGAGACGGTTCGAGAAATCCCAAGGCAAGAACTGGGTGCATCACTGAAGCCAATTCCTACGTCCTGCTACGTGGTATAGGGCATCCAACCAAGACCTAAAGCACACCTTTGCGCGCACATAATGAATAGATCTTGATCTTGAAGATAATGAAAGAACATGAAAAATTTGAGCAAATCACTTCATAAATAGATAGATCAATTAATCGCATGCAAATTTCATTATTATTCATGTGTTGCTATCTTTCTGTTTGCTAGACTTTCGGTTTGCTAGACTTTCGGCCATCTCGAAGAAGCGCGCAGTATTCTTTTCAGCTCAAACTGGAAATAAGATGGGCTTTGAGCGACACTAACTGGAGCTCCAATCACATTCGATCAGATCCGGAGTGTCAAAGGCGTTCGAGAGTTGAAGCTCCTCATTTTGTTGATGGCCACAGGTTGGAGAAGCATCTGCATGCTTTTGCGTCTGCCATTTTTGTTTCAGGTCGAGTTTACCAATGCTCCAAGGTTGTTCTGTATTGTCCCGATGCTGCCTCACTAATGTTAACAACCATGGCTACAGACGTGCAGGGCGTCACACTCCCCAGGACCCGTGCGGAACTTGACGGCTGCCACACTGGGACTGCCGCAAGTTGCGCCTGCAGAAAGTAACGGTACTGGCGTTGGGCGGCGCAGGATGTTCGATGGATGCTTGGCTGTGGCATCAGGGTGACAACTGTTCTCTATTTCAACCCTTGGTGATTTGAATTGGTTTGGCAGGTCAAAAAGGCGATAATGACACACCATGTCAGTATACAGCACGTTCCTATTTTCAAAAGGTGAGGCATGGTGAGAATCTCAAATATCCATGAAGAGATCCTTGGAGGTAATGCCCCGGCAGCTGAGGATTTCGTTTAGAAGAGCTTACGGTGGAAGAACTTGCCATGCAGCACTACCTTCTCACGGAGGGGGGGAACTTCCACTGTGGCATCCACTGTGAAGGTGCCATTCTCCGGGATTTGTCCAGTCCTGAGGTGGCCCAGTGATGACATGGCGGCCATGGCTATGCTCATGTACCAAGGGAGCGCGCCTAGGTTTGGCCTCCTCTTGTTTGACCAGATGTTTGAGTGCCGGGGATCCGAGATACCAGTCATGGGGATCTGCAGAGCTCTGGGTGCTCTGCCAGGTTGATAAGTGCAGTGCATAGTTGATTTAGCGAAGTTGCACAGGAAGACAGAAGAATCAAAAAGAGTGAAAGAGATGGTGGGTCGCCCATACTTCTTTTACACCCTCACTTTGCAAGTCCGAAATTTGGAAATAAGGTCAGCACTGAAAAAGAAGATTGTGAATCAGGGATGCGTTGCATGATCCTGAAATGTTGCCGAGGTTCCGTAGAGGGAGCTTTCGTCTCAGCGTTCCAGGAGAGGCCCGTGCTGGTGTCAACTTGGAGGTCGACGTAGAGGAAAGAACGCATGCAGAGGTGAAGAAAGGTCTATCGTTCCACCATGCTAATCACATAGTTGCATGTAACTGCTTCTTATGGCTCAGTGGGCCGGTAGAACCCCTGGTTCTGCGGACCTTCCATGGGCCGTCGAGTTTTGAGAACTGTGCTGTGCGCGGCGGTTTCGTTGCGGTTTCTGCATCCCAACTCCCTGGGATTTTGGAGGCCGCGTGCCATGAGCTCGCGTGTGACTGGCTTACCCCCTGGAGCATATCCCGTGGGAGTCACCACTTTGCAGCTGGATGACCTAACACGTACAGACGTTGGCGCGGAGGATTCCGCGGGCCCTCGAAGTCTTCAGACAGAGATCTGGTACCCCGCTGGTGACGAAGCTCGGGGTTTGCCCAGGAATCGGTTCTCCGAGTTTTTGGGTCGTGGAGCTATTCCGGGGAGCATCGAAGCAGCTGAAGCAAAGGATGCGATTGGAGGATATCGCAGTGATTTGACCATCAAGGAGTTAGATGAGACGTGGCCAAATGAAGCAGTGCGAGACGCGCGGATCAGAGATCCTGACACTGATGGTGGATGGCCACTGGTGATTTTCTCTCATGGCTCCGGGGCGTATCGCGCCAGCTATATCTTTTTCACCGAATATTTGGCTTCTCAAGGCTTCGTGGTTATGGCCTGTGACCATCCTGGGAGTGCAAGATATACACAGGTGAATGGTCGAGTGATCAAACCAGGAGGGCCTCGTAGTGAGAGGTCGCAGATGGAAGCAGATCGGCCTAAAGATGTGATGTTTCTGTTGGACGCCATGTCCAAGCTGGCAGGTGGCCAGGACGCTTGAACCGGGGGATGGGGGAAGATTCCACTTCGCAGACTTATTTTTACATGACTCATGAGTTTACGATTTACAATTATTTATATGACTTTACTTTCCAAGTCATCAGGCTATCGAACATCAGAGGTGTGCAAGAGACGGACGTTGGTCTGCAAACATCAGGATGGCCAAGCGCAAGTGGAGTAGAAAGAGTGACATACACAAGGACACATTGGAAGCAAAGGAGCAGCTCTGGAGGGCTGTAAGACTTGGGGGAGGGATTTTCGTATGTTTTTGTTATTATATAGTTTGGGGCAGAGGTGGGATAGATTGATGAATACGCAGTGTTTCTGGGTAGTGCCAACAGCTTCTCCAGGACAGCCGCTTCTCCGGCCGCGTCAACGTAAATCTCTCTGCCATCACGGGCATGTCGTTTGGCGGCTGGACAACTGCAGCATGCTTGGAAGAGGGTGACTCACGAGTGAAGGCGGCCATCATGATGTGCCTTTCCTCAAATGGGGCCGTTCATGGCCGTCCCTGGCCGTTGGCGGTACCCTGCTCACCAATGACCACCGACCATCAAAGCATCAGTCGGAGATCAGCCATTTCTAAAAGATTCATCCATGGATACCCTGACACCCCGACCAGGGTTGCTGTTTTGCCGGCCCCTGCTGTTGGAGAAGAATCCCTGAAACTTGACCGACGGAGCCACCCTTTGCGATACCAAGATGCGTTTGCACTTAAAGAGCATTCATGTTCGAGCACTCGCCAGCAAGAGATTATCAAGAGATATGCTCAAGCCGTATTCCTTAGCCGGGCAAGGCAGCAGCATTTTAGTTTTTGATAGGCCAGAATTCCAAGCATTTCGACACCAAAAGGGGGTGGCTCCGAGGTGTCCTTCCTTGATGTCAGCCAATGGAAGACTCATGAAGGAGAGGAAGAATATGGAGACACCCATTATGATGATGGTTGGTACGGAGGACTATGTTTTAGGTGCCGATGGTGTTGAAGCGTGCCGACAGTTCTCTTCGAACTCTTCCATTTGCATTAATTTGCTGGATGTCCTACGTTTTGTAGTATTTGGTTTTGTTTCTTTTTGTCTATAGGCTTTCTTTTGTTTACGAGCTCCTCCATTGCTCAAAATGTAAATATCGATAAATATCGGACTTCTGCGAGCTGCGGGTTCAGGAAACCTGAAGGCTCCAGCTTTCTGCTGGAGATCAAATTGGGTGGACACTGCAGCTTCACCAGTTGCGAGCTCTACAACCCAAGCTACGGCAATGGCATTGGTGAAAGCAAAAGTCTCACCAAGCCCAATGAAACCTATCAAGCTTTGGACATCTCAAAGCAACATGAAATCATCAACCGCTACGGCTTGGCCTTTCTGAACAAGTACTTGAAGGGTATCGACGATAGCCTTCTGAAAGAGAACCGATTTCCAGAGCATGTGGTGTACCGAACGTGAAGCAACTCCAATGCCCAATTTTCTTGCCGGCGCCTGCGCAACAAAAAGGCAGCATCACATGCAGTCCGGGTGGGCGGCTTTGGGCGCTTGCAGAAGGTTCAGCGTGACCAAGGTGCTGGGACATGAGATCCATCCACCCAGACCTTACGCTATCTTGCGCTGCTGGATGATCCAAACGCATCTATCATACATCTTGATCCATGATGATCCATGCCTCTTGGAGCCAGTCCAACTGAATTCCATGGAACCTGCTCTGAGAACTGGCTGTGTTTCGACCAACCTGTTTTCGACCAACCTGTTGCTCAGCGTTTTGCATTCACTTGCACTTCTTCGAAGTATAAAAATGCATACTTATCATGCGTTTTGACGTGCTGGAGTTTGCTAGCGCATATCACTATTCAAGACAGCAGCAAAATTTTGAGCACATGGCACAATATTGCGTGGCACTACTAGGTGCAAACTCATTCAAAGACGTGCGATCTCATGTCTATGTGAGAAATTCAGCGTTCGCCGTTTGGTATTCTCACTGTCGATGTGAAAGATTTGAATGGGACGCTGCCCTTGGTTCAGATGCTCCAAGTTGAGCACCTTAGCCATTTTTAGCCGCCTTGAAGGCTGCCAGTAGCATGTGAAACAGGTTGGAATGGCCATTTGCAACTGCAACATTCCAGGATTTCACCATGAGCTAGGAGCACTTCCTTTTCGAACATGCCCAAGACATATGAGAGCACGGCTCTGAGACCCTAAGGATAAACATAGAGAAACCATGAGAAACCACATCCCGGTAGCATGTCATGCACTTGATGCCGAGCGGAGATGTCAAAGCCCAACGAGACTGTAAAGGCGTGCCATGATGGTGAAACCAAGAATTTTGTGTCAGTATGAGTCGTTCGACTTGGTAGACTTGATTTTGTTTTCCTTTCTTTTAAGCGGTTTTTGGAGGCGAAAGCGCCAATTCGTTGTGCTTCTCCGGAACCAGAGGCTGCCTCACAATGTCAATGGTGCAGCATGTCGCTTTTCGTGTCCGCTTTCCACCTGAGTTTCTAGCTGCTCACTGTAACAATGAATGGTTCAAGACATTTTTTCGCACCTTTTTGCCTACCCGTTTTCACACAGGATGCGTTTGGCCGCGTGAGTCGCGCCCGGGACGGAGGGGATGCAGATGCAGCTCCTGATGATGGAAATGGAAAGGTGAAACGTCGCCCCTTGTTTGTGGCCATCGCAGCTGGCAATTTTTTGGCTGTTTCCGGATGGTAGGTTGAAGAGAATCAGCCTATCATTCAAATAAGTTGCAGAAATTCTTTGTTGAGGGGTGCCTTGCCCATCTTAACTGTAGAAAATGCAATTAATTAGTTTGAGGCCATTCTGTGTTTGATTTCAGGTATTGCGTTGGAAAAAAGTGCCTTTCAGCAATGGCCTTCTTTGCCAAGTGGGAGCAGCTGAGGAAAGAAGGAGTTTGCTTGGATGGATTCAGATGATGAAGCCTCCGACAACAGCAAAGATGTGGAAGAGGAGAAAGAGCCAGAGACTTCCAAAGAAGAGGTGAGACCCAAGAAGCTTGTCGACAAATTCTGTTTTAAATCATCTGCGAGGCAACGCTTTTCATTTGATGCTCGAGAGCCATCGCCGAGGAAGGAAGAGAGTCCCAAGGAGAAGCGCAGGAGGGAAAGCAGCGACACAGAGGACGGAAATTCTGTGCCCTTCCTGTCCGTTGTGGGAGAGTCTTGGGGATGAGTGCGGATCAGGTTAAATGCTGCTAGCCATGAGTGTTACGAAACTTCACCACTACAAGCTACCAGTTAGCGCTTAACTAATCATATCTAATCATCAACCAGCATTCAACCATTCTTAGCCAGTGAATTGTAGCAATCAATTGCCACCGTTTAGTTTTCAAGCATGGTTTCAAGCATTTGCCGGAAAGCCACTGGGATATAAGAATTTCTGCCAGTCTTAATGTGACCAGTTGAGGTTTTCACCGCTGAAAGTCCAGGAGCGTCGGGAAACAGCACCTGCCAGTGCAGCGGAGGTCCAATCTCTTTCACAGATGGTACGGCTCATGGAGTATCTGGGCGACCGTTACAGCTGGGCGGCACCCAAGAAAGACAAGCAGCTGGGGGAATGGTGGTTTCTAAAACTAGGGAACCCTAAAAATGGTTGGTTTACTACTGCAAACGGTTGATATGGGATGATTTAGGGGTACCCCATGTGGAGAAACACAGGATGGGTGAATAGTTGCTGACTGGTTTGGGCTGCTGAATGGTGGGTGTGCCAGCTGTACGGTTCAACAGCCAAGGGCAACAAAGACATAAAACGACAAGGACAGCAACAGCTGACACAATCGATGGAGGTCGGAACGGCATCCACCGCTCATCGACGAACTGCAGCCAACATCCAACCGCAGGAAAAGCTGCAGTACCGAGATGTACCGAGTATTGATAACGATTGGTTGCATGTTGCAAGATTTCTGTCACATCCCATGGCCAAAAACTTGGTATAATTTTCATATATTTCATCAATATCATCAAGTTTTCGGCAATGTGAGGTACAGGTCATTGCAAGTCTGTGGAAGCCACAGAGACAGGGCCACACACACGCACACTGTTGAGTTCTTGTATTACTTAGATCATATTAGATCCATGAAGACGACAATGATGTGGCCGCAATGCTGGGAGTATGTTGAATCTTGCGAAGGGCACTCACTGGAATACTTGACGCCACAACCAGGATAACAACAAGAAGAAACATCAGTAATCACATTTGAGTTTCTGGCTCAATTAACCCACATGCGATGGCGATGTCTGAGTTGAACGCAGGTACGCGGCTGATCGGGCCATGCTCCCAGAACTAACGGCTTCGCTAGGTGTCTCCACTGTGCTCTGGACTCCTGAGCTTTGATGTTTACTACATCCAGCTAGATAGCGAAGATCTTCAGCCAACTACAGTTTGTCATTCACACACGCATGCACTCGCGCACACACACACACACACACGCTTACGCGCGCATACAAGACACAACAACCCCAACAACCCCAACAACTCCCACAACCCCAACACCCCCAACAACCCCAATATATTTCATCCTGATGCATGAGCAAATATGCACAGACCCTTTGACGATTGTAGTTTCAGCCCAAAGGAAAAAGAACGCATGGCACATCCGAACTTGGGAAAGGCAATAAGCAATGGATCTCAATTGATGAACCCAGAACCTATGGGTTTCGGGCACCTCTTTGCCACTGATAAGGGCACACAGAATCTTGGAGTTCTCAATGCACTGGGGAGTTCTTGGTGCCTGTCCTGAGGTCTTGGCAACGCCAGCGTGGGAAGATTCTACGCTTGCCAATGGCGGAGCTGTCACAGGTTTGTCAAGCTTGTGCTCGAGTGAAGTACTTCGATTCCCAAAATTTCGCTGATATCATTGCTGCTGTAAAGGCCTGGGAAACCTGTGGACACCCTGAGCGGTGGAGAAGTGATGGAGATGTTCCTCTTCCGTTGACGTGCTCAATAGGATGAATCATATCATTGAGGCTTGAGGCATACCTTGAAATATTCTGAGATGATCTGATATGGATCCTGTCTCAAACACGATTGTCATATGGGGAGGACGGGCAGAAGCAGTCCAACTGCACCAGCAGCAAGAAAGGGGATACGCAGTATCAAATCAGATGGCTTTAGCTGGCTTTAGCTCCAGTTTTACCCAGCCGGAGAGTTGAAACATCTAGTTGGTTCAAGCGTCTTCATGCTTGCTTTCACATCCATCATCAGTCCTCATCAAATATTGGTGACAAGAAGCGTGAACTGTGGCTAGAGCTGTATTGAGCATTAATATGTAGCTATAACTTTCAGGCAAGTGGATTGCCATGAGCTGCGACTTCTCACGTATTCTCTATGGTTCTTGACTTTCGCTCATTTTGGCTCAAGAGACTTAGTACACTTTGATTGCGTTACATCATCCATAGGGTCTCCCTGTTTTTGCCACCATGGTCATCAGCAAATTGTTGTTGGTGATTCAGCTATGGCTGCAGGTCCAAGTTGAGATGGCAAGTGCATCTACGGAGCAAAATTGTGAAGTGGACAGTTCTTCCTACGTCCAGCACAGTGTAAAGGACAAGTCGGCGGGCTTGCAGCCCAAGATAGAAAAAAGACCATTAGCACCACCGTCGTCGGGAGAGGAAGAGGAGGAAGAAGAGGAAGAGGAGGAAGAAGAGGAAGAAGAGGAGAGTTCTTCCACTTCAACGACTCCCGGTGGCGAGGCATCATCCACGAGTACTGCTGGGGGGGAAGGAGACCCGCACATTGATACCTTCGACAAACAGCACTACCTGTTGCTGAAGCAAGGCACCTTCTCACTTTGGCGCTTTGCGCCGGATGCAAAGATCCCATCAGCGCAGAGCTTCCAGAAGAAACTTCCGGTGGATTTCCAACTCTATGCTCACTATGCAGGCCACACTTCCTACACCAAAGGCCTGATGCTGGTGGACAGCTCTGGTGGTGAAAGGAAGCGTGTCCTGGAGCTCACCTCGAATGACTGCATTTGGCGCACCAAGAAGAATGGCGATGCTTCGTGGAGCACAGTGGATGAGCCACAGCTGCTGTCTTTCCCCGACGCCAATGGAGATGAGATGACTGCATTCAAGATGCAATTTGCCCGGAAGAACTCCGGGAAAATGATGTCTGTGGGGCTCTTGATGAAGGTGGATGGAAGCTTCAAAGAGATTGCAGACCTTCACGTGACATGCAAGCCAGGACATCACATCAACACAAAGATCGCCATGACTTCGAAAGAGGATATCAGCTTGGTCCAGGGTCAACTTGGACCCGGTGGGCACACTGAAGCAGGTGAAAAGCACATCCACGGGCTCTCTTTGCTTCAGGGTATGCATCAAAGGATGAGATCCGACTCCGAGTTCGAGACATCTGAGAGCTGGACAGACTTGGGCGGCAGTGAAGCTGCAGCCTTCTACTTGAAAGGAGTGGACACAGAAGGACTAGCCCTTTACAGCATTTGCTCAGAGCAAGATAAGACCTCCGCAACTGCAATCTGCAAGCAGTACTTGGGCGAAGCTTCAGCCAGTGACAAAGAAAGTTTTCAGAATCATTTCGAGAGCTGTGTTTACGATGTCTGTCACGGTGGCGGAGAAGATGCAGCACAGCTGGCTGCAGAAATCATGCAGGCATAGTGAGCATACTAAGAGCTCTTCCAGGCACTTTGCGGAGGGTAGAGTTCGTTTTCGATTTGGAAGCTAGCTACATGTTTTAAAGTGGCGCGTGGCGGCTTGTAGCAATCTGCCATTGACCCTGGCTCAAGTGACAGGGCAACTAGCGCAAGTGCAGAAAAGAATCGATTTATTATCATTCTATGATTCTTTGATTTTAATCATTTATTATCTATTATCATTCTATGATTATTATCATTTAAATTGATTCTTCTACTATTGCTTTCTGTGGTGACACTGCTGGTTGGATGTCGGATAGGTGCATCTTCGGAGCTATGTTCAGCTTAAAGCTGATGATGTTGGAGGTGTCCTGAGTGGTTTGGCAGCTGTCAACGCCTACGATACTCGGATCATGACTCTGCTTGAGCTTTTTGATGAGGACTTCTGCCGAACAGATCCTGGCTGGTAGGACAGACATATCAAGAAAGCTAGCTTGCTAGGTGGAGTTCTTCTTGCTTAGCTTTGGAAAGGCATCCGAGCTTTCGACAAGGAATGGGGGGAGGGGTTCCAACCTTTCTGTTTTATCCGCGAACGGCTCGCTTTGTTCGTTTCATCAGTCATCACTGAGCCGATCCTTTGATAAAGTTGGCGGATCCTGTCCCAAACTGGTTAGATACCTCCAGCTGCTTATCCAAGCGCCGTTGCATGCTCCCGCAGCACGGGTGGCTGTGACCGAGGACAAGGAGCTGTTTGACCTCGCAGCCTCCGCCTTGAACCGAACGGCTGGGCACTTGCAACGACCTGCGCGGAAGGTGATCCTGGATGCCTTCAAGCAGGTGCGGCTGGGCATGTGGAGATCTTAAGAGGTTGACAAAGTCAATGGTTTATGACTCGTTTATAAATATAAATGGTTCATATTAGATGATTCTGGGGTCCCATTTTGAGAAATTCCTATATAGTCAGTTGCCCAGGGTCACTGTTAACAAGCCAGTTCAGCGGTGAAGAGTGGTCAACAAGCAGGGGTGGAGAAGTCAGAAGCTGCCCTGGTTGCAGCTAGTCGTGGCTCGGCTCTCGCTTCAGCCTGAGCCACAAGGCGCTGGAGATGCCGATGCTACCTGCCAAGCCAGGGTCCACGTCGTGGTGTTCCCAGATCAATCCCCATCAAAGCAGGCGGCACTACTTGGGTTTCAAATGTTTCAAACACCTTAGCTCCATCCAGGCCCGCGATGGATGTATGATGATGTATGCCTCCGCTATCCTAAGCTTGTTTCTGAATTGCTCTTATCCTTCCCTCGGTTGATGTTGTTTTTGGTACCAATGGCTAGGTAGTCGTCTATCTGAAACCCATGATGGGAATACAGCTGGCCCGTTGAGCCAACCTATGCGATCCAGCCAAGGTCATTGTCGCAATTCCAATCATGACAAAGGCGGCATTAGACTTGCAGAACTCTGCCTTCACAAACAAGAGTTGGCACAGGGGCCAACGAGCCCAACGATCTCAACGAGCCTTTCTATAGCCAACCCTAGCTATACCATGCTATTCCCAACGCTCCCCGAATACCACAGCCAACCCTAGCTATTCCCAACATCCTCCAGCAGAGTTTTGGCGCAACTTGTTCCTTGTTGCAAGATGTTGATGTCCCATTTGATCCATTTTGAAAATGCACTGCCTTTTTTAAAACTCTGATACTTTGATGAATTAACAAGCAAAATATCAGATGTTTTCAAGATGTGTTTACTGTTTTCGATCTTCGCCATCTTTTTCATCCAATGGTAATCTTCATCATCTTACTGCTGGATCTTGCATCTCTCAACAATGTATCTACGTAAAAATCATGGATGGCTTCCGATGAGGATCCTTTCCTCACGCTTTGCATCCCCTGGAAGTTGCAGTTTTTCAATGGCTGGAGGTGAAGCATCGCTCAGATTCTCTCAGAGAGATGGCCGAGCACGAGGCAAAAGCTCGCTATGAGGAAAGATGCTCCGAGGCAAGGCCTGGATTGCGGTATCCCTCAGCCTAACATGGCGGCCCAGCATTCAGCAGAACGTGAGGAAGCACAGCAACAGAAAAACTGCATAGAACTACCAGGAACCACTACCATCAACAAAGAAACTACAAAGAAAGAACTGTCGAGTGTTCTCCTTATTCTGCTTAATGGGAGGCGCTGCACCCTTCCCGCAAACTTGCATTCATTCTCCCAAGCACCTGCCTGCACTCTTTTTCCACTCAGTCAACGTCATGCTCATTCGTATGTTTTGCCACCCCTGGTCACCTATCCTATGGCGAAGTGAGTCCAATAGTGACATGGCACATCCCGGGCAAACCACTGGATGCCCTGGCAAAAAAAACCCCCTGCCATGAGATCAAACACGGCTAATTGTGTAGTGCGTCTGCTTTCCTTGACCGGTTTACTTTCCATTGTTTTGCCCAGGTCTTTCTCCTGATTCCCAGCTGCCAGGTGAGGGTCTCTAGATACTTCTCTAGATTTCCTTCCAGTCGACCTTTTCCTTTCGCCTCTTTCCATCCCTCGTTCCTTCCCTCGTTCCTTCCCTCGTTCCTTCCCTTTCCTTCCCTTTCCTTCCCTTTCCTTCCCTTTCCTTCCCTTTCTTTCCTTTCTTTCCTTCCTTTCTTCCTTATCTTCCTTATCTTCCTTCACCTCCTCGCACCTCTACTCTGCCCCTGATGCTACGAGAGAGATCGCAATTCATGCAATCCCGAACAGGGACTGCATATTGCCAGAATCCCACGGTGGTGGGGCAGTGGGGCATGCCGACCCGGACACCATATGGAAGATATTAGAAGGAAGGTGACGATATCAGCCAGGTAGAATGCCACGAAGAATCCATATAGAACGCCAAACACGATGCCAGAAGATGTGCTAGATTAAATGTCACAATATCTCGCAATACATGCATACATTCTTTTCTTGCTGTAGGGCAAACCGTGAAAAACCCTGGCCAAAAAAATCTCGCAATACATGAGGCAGTTCACTGTCACAGTGTTCACCAACCCCTGGGCCTCAGTCCTGTTTTATTTTTTTGTCTTATTTGATCTGGTCGCCCAACTCAGATCTTCAGGTTGCTGCAAGTTGGCAACGGCCTGGTGCACATTCCACTACCTGGAGAGGCTTCGGCTAGACGCGTCAGGCAAAAAAAAAGCCGCGCCGCAGCGCATCAGGTAGCACAGCTGGGGCTTAAGAATTTCATGAAGCAATTGGAAATCATTGCAAATCAACCACCCTGAGGTTGCGCCTTGGTGACTTGGGGCGATTGAGCCTGGTAACACCACTTGCCACCAGTGAGGGGTCGTAATTGCGTTGGTTGCGCCATTTCAAATCTTGATCCGATTGGTTTTCCATGGCTTCGAGCTGCAGGATGCACCGCTTGACCTTGGCACAGAGGAGGGCCGGGCCGAATGATGGCTGTGAACCAGCAGTCCTATGGGGTGTTGATGTTGATCAAACCTGTCAGGAGTCCTATCATGCCCCGGTGACGTTGAAACAATTTTCCATTGGTTGTTCATGGTTGTTCGATGTTGTTCATGTTTCTTCTTTCCTTGAGCGTATCCCCACCCATCGGAGGCCCAGAACCTGCGAACGGAGTCACAAATGAGCGGATGTTAGATGGGTTTGGTGATCATGAGGCGTGAGAAAATAATAGAAACAACATGAAAGAAACACTTCGGTTCTTGCTTTTCAAATGTCTTTCAAGAGGCTCGAGGTTGAAACAGCTGAAAAGCAGACAGGCAATCCTGATTGCCATGTCTGCTTCCGTGACTGCGAGGCCTTCTACCCATCCAGGTCCACTGCCATAGAGAAGCGCCCGAAGCTTAGCGCATTCGCCATGTGCGGCACGGTATTTCCGAAGATGGCGGAAGGGGTTGCAGCACCCAGGTTTAGCTGAGCTGACTTCAATGACTCCAGGCACGTCCCAGTTTGGAGCGTCAAGGTTGGGTACGTTTTTAGAGATGGACGTGGAAGATGCGAAAGAGGAGTCCAGACAGACAGGTAGAGAAGTACGTAGGTAGGTAGATTCAGTAGGTAGTAGGACAATGTATATCAGAAATAGAAATAAAAAGAAAACTATTTACTGTACTGACTATATTCTATATATCTCTATTTATGTAAGTATATCTATACATACATATATATATTGCAATAAATTCTATTCTACTATATTCTACCAGTAGTACCGCACAAGGCGGTGGCGGAAGTTTCCAAGATAGGAGCACTATAGGAGTGTGCAGTTGTGGTTGCGACGATTGATTGTCCGAGGGATCCGAGAACTGAACATCACTTGGGCCTGACTTCCTACCAATGTGAGCATCGATCTGGCCACTTGACTGGCAGCCTATCTGTCTAGCTATCTTTCTATCAGTGGATCAGTTTTCTTTCTGTCTGTCTGACTGTCTATCTATCTATCTATCTATCTATCTATCTATCTATCTGATGATCTATTCGTTTATCTATCTGCCTATGTACTTGTCTTTCTATCTGCCTCACTATCTATCTCGTCATCTTTCTGTCTATGTATCTATCTATCTACCTGTCCATCTATCTATTTATCTATCTGCCTATCTATCTATCTGTCTATCTATCTACCGAATTATTTGTCTGATCATCTATGTGTCCATCTGTCTATCTTTCTGTCTTTCTACCTGACTATCTATCTACTTATCTATCTGACTGTCGTTTCGTCTACCTATCTGTCTATCTATCGACCCATCTAGCCATCTGAATCTGGCTATCCAATTGTCTGTCTATTCCATCTATCTATTCTAGCTATTCTATCTATCTATCTATCTATCCATCTATCGATCCATCTATTCATCCATCGATGCATCTATGTATCTGACTATCCATCTAGCCACCCATCGATCTGACTATCGACTTGTCGATCTATCTGGCTACCTCTTTGTCTAGCCATCTTTCGTCTATCTATTCATTTACCTTCCAAATGTGCTTCGATCATGAAGTGTTTTGCATCTAGGTGTTTGGCCACTTTTGATAATTGGACCTTGCAAAGGTGTTCCGATCATCAAGTGTTTTGCTACTTTTGACCTGCAAATGTGCTTGGCGCGCAAGCGTTGTGCACATTTTGGCCACATAAATCACGAAAAGTGACGCGAAACGCAAGTGTTTTCCTACTTTTGTCTCCTGTGTTCAAAAAGTGTCAAAACGTGCTGTGTTTTGACACATTTGCTTCAAAATGTGCTTCTCGCCCTGGCCGCGTGCACTTTTTCGGACATGCAACTTTCAAAACTTGTTAAAAACCACGAGTTTTTGCGACTTCGGACGTGAGAATGTGCTTCGCGCGCAGGCGGCGTGCCAATTTTCATGATCATATGACATCTCCGAAAAGTGGCCCGAAACGCTAGTAAAATTGCAGTTTTTATTTTGGTACAAGATTTTATCTTAAAAATTTGCTTCGCGCGCAGGCTGCGTGCCAGTTTTGAGAATCATGAGTAATCAAAAGTGCTCCGAGCATGTAGTGTTTTTACGATTTTGACTTCCAAATGTGCTCGGCGCCTAGGTTTTTTTGCAACTTGCAAAAGTGCTCCGGACGTGACATGTTTTTACGATTTTGACTTGGAAATGTGCTTCGCGCCTAGGTTTTTTTAACGATTTTGCAAGTTGCAACTTGCAAAAGTGCTCCGGACGTGACATGTTTTTACGATTTTGACTTCCAAATGTGCTTCGCGCCTAGGTTTTTAAACGATTTTGAACGTGGAATCCTCTAAAAGTGCTCCGAACATGCAGTGCTTTTACGATTTTGACTTCGAAATGTGCTTCGCGCCTAGGTTTTTTAGCGATTTTGCAAGTTGCATCTGTCAAAAGTGCTCCGAGGCTGACGTGTTTTAATGATTTTGACTTCGAAATGTGCTTGGCGCCTGGGTTTTTTAACGATTTTTGCACGCACCTTCCGCCACAGTGGTCCGCACCCGCCGCTTTAGCGAGGTACCCTTCTGGCCCCTCATGATGCACAAAACCTTGCAAAACACAGCATTTCGCGACTTTCCTAACATTTTGGCGCACTCGCACTCTCATCTTTCTCACATCTCTTCTTTCTCACATCTGCATAGGCGATCTACCCTAGCTGAGTTGTCCATATTGTCGGAAGTTAGACTTCTAAACTTCCTTCGATTATATTCTATTATCTTGAATTCATCTTGTAGATGTCATCTTCACATCTGGTAAACTGCGCGCCCAGGTGAGGTGGCTGAGGAGGTCCGGCGGAACTTCCAGCGGCTTCACGGCTGGGGGGACCCGGCGAGGGCTTCGTTGGGATCGCTATGACGAGGAAGGGCGCTTCCTGTGGCTGGGCTGAGGGAGCTGAGGGAGTTGATGGGCTGGTGGATGAGCTGGTGGGGCTGAGAGCTGGTGAATGAGCTTGTGAGCTGGTGATAGATCTATTTACCATTGGTCATTTACCATCTCAGTGCGAGCTGGTGAATGAGCTGGATCATTATCCATTGGTCACGTGGTGATAGATCTTCAGTTGCTCATTAACCAGCTCAATTGCCATCTCATTGACCAATGGTTAATGATGATGAGTTACTACCAGTAGGGGGTACCTGCAATAGATCAGCTGATCAACTTTGTTGATCTTTGATGACCAATGTCCATACACAACGGCCACCTAGGAGGTGTGAGGAAACATGGCTGAGTGGCCTGCATCTATTTTGAGTTTCAAATGGGCCTTCAACAATTTGTGTCGTAGGGAAGCCGTGAGATATGCCCGGCCCTTTCATGATGAAGGGTTTCTGTTCTTGCCTTGACCCAGTTCCGTGGCAATTTGTAAGGCTGGAGGAGCCAACATCGTCAACCATTCACTCGCTATCATTACTCATCATCAACAGTGTCAAACAGGAAAATCGTCGTCCCATGAGGTAAATCGCTAGCGAGACTCCACATAGAACCCGCCATGCTGGTGGGGATGGGCGCCATCATGTCGTGATCGTCGCTTGCGATCCAAGGCAATCGTCCAAAGACACGTCGGAGAAGGCTGACAGTGAATCCAGCGCTGAAGAAACTTGTCCAAGACATGCTCATGGAACAAGAGGTGCACTATGCATGACAGATGCGTTTGCTGGACACTCTCCTCAATGGGTTTTACCTTGAGGTTCAAAGTTAGGAAACAGATGAGATAGGGCTTTGTTCAAGTGGTTTGCCGCCTTTGATTTTCAGTCTGGCGGACATGAAATGATGTGTTGAGGATGCCGCAAAAACGGGAAACGGACGACGAGTACTTTGGACAAACGTTGGCATTGACGCAACACGGCCAGGAAGTGTTCTGGGGGCTTTGAAGAGGGTTTGCTGCAAAAACGGTCGTTCAATGGCAGTGACGATCCTAGCTGCCGAACTAGCCTCCTAAACGCTCCCGCAGACGACAACAGCAGCCCAGAAAAATGTTTGGTTCATCCCTTCATGTCAGCACATGTTGATTCTTTTTCGCAACTCATGGCTGGGGTCCTTTGGCAAGGCCAAACCTGTGGTACCTCCCAAAAGGATAAAGGCAGGTTGTGGTTCCTTTGGTTTCATTTGGTTTCATTCGGTTTGATTTGGCACCTCATCTTCGAGCCGAATGACATCCCCAGACAAGATCAATTGGTTTCAGCGGGGATGGTTCGGCAGTATTCAACCAGCATCTCACTCATCCTCGCCCTCATGTTTGTTTCCAAACTCTACATTCCAATCCTATGTCATGCCTTTTGAACGGCGCTCTCTAAGGTACAAGGGGGAGGAAATAGATGGAAAGTCAGCCCACATGAAAGGGCCAATTGCGATTGATAGATTAACAAAGACACGCGCATTGACCTTGCAATTAGTACATACACGCCTGAGATAAGTTTTAAAAAGAAACCCTACAAAATGTGATGGCGCTGGAGAGAGATGCCCTCCTTAATGTAGGGCTTGCTCGGGGGCACCCCAGGTACCGCCCATGATACCTGGCCGTGGTGACCCAGGTTACGAGTGAAGACAGGCAGCTGGCAGCCGCAGCAGGGGCAATCGGAGGCCGTGCATTGGCAGCTTCGTTCCGCCTGCTGTGTTGCTTGGAGCATGACCCCGTGACCCAAGTGATGACCCTTCATGTGCCCAAGCAACCGCAGAGACAGAGAGAGAGAGAGAGAGAGAGAGAGAGAGAAAAAAAGCCCTGTGAGTAGAGACAGAGAGAGATGTGTGTGGCTATGATAGATCTCTTCCTCCTGGTTTGTGCTCTAATCAATTGAAATCGCGAAATGATCCGTGTCTCTCTCTATGCAGATATCTATATTTGCGTGTATCTCTCCTACCCTGGCCGTGAATGCAAGTGCATGAATAATGGTTTACCAGGTGATCACGGATGGCTTTCCAATCTCGCGGTGGGTGATGGCTGAATGGCTGCCGCCTTGCAGCCCAGGTCAGGACTACAACTCCGCAGGGCTTCCAGATTTATTGCCTTCTGGCTGCACATGCAATGCGCAGAATGTCGGTTGGTCGGTTGGTGGGCGTTCTTTCCACCGCGTTTCTCGGAGGCTTTGGTCCTGGAATTCCACGTCACCACGTGCTCGCTTTGTGGAAGTGAAGAGCGAGCGAGACACGTTAGCCAGAAGGCACGCTTCGACCCGCGCTTGTTTCCGAAACGATTTGGTAAGATTTCCCGTGGAGACTTGGCACATGGGAGCTATAAATAGGACAGGTATGGACAGGTATGGATAAGGAATCAGTTCAGTGGGGTCCCAGGTAGGTCTTGCCAACTCATGGGATCTCATGGGTTCCCCACTGGATTGCCCCACCGCTACGCGGCGGCGCTACGCTGCTAGGCAGCGCTTGTGGCTTTCAACTCTGCGAGCTGCTGGGGCAGAAGCAGAGGCGCAGTGTGGGGGGTTCGTGACGGATGGGTCATGGCTTAACCGATAGTGGTTGGTTGATCTTGGTTGATAGTGATATGCAATAATGGTTAATTAATCATGGTTAATAACTCTTGACAATGGTTGGTTGATGGTTGATATTGGTTCAACATGTTTACCAAATGGGTGAATATGATGGTTGATAATCGGTTATCAGCCATATTGGTGGTTGACCACTGGTTAGATATGGTTAATGTTAGGTAATCAATGGTTTCTGGTGGTTGCTAATGGTTGCAATGGCCGTTTATGGGGTAACCAGTGGCGAATGGTGGCGACTGGGGCCGTGACTTGCTTCTAGGTGTGTCATGTGCGAGATGGACCCGTCGAGGACTGCCCGACTTGTCCGACATTGATCTCAGGGCAGGTTCAGCAAAGTCAAAGGGTGTCA
Organism: Symbiodinium kawagutii; assembly: GCA_009767595.1. NCBI lineage: Eukaryota > Dinophyceae > Suessiales > Symbiodiniaceae > Symbiodinium > Symbiodinium kawagutii. The sequence continues at coordinate 626,683 of VSDK01011271.1, read as the reverse complement.
CAACCATTCCTGCAGCTACGCCCATAAGCTTTGTGGAGCATGAGAATTACAAAGTCTAATGATAATGATGGTTGAGAATGCTGGCTCACTGCCCATGACTGCAGTCCGTGCCATGCAGGAACTCTTTCAAAGCAAGCTTCGAAGGAAAAAACGAGCAGCCAGTGACGGCAGCAGTGAGGGCTTTTGAGTGCTTGGTTGGGATGCACTCAGCTTGGCGGGAGAGCCCGCAGCACTGCAGGTGAACATTTGATAGCATTTGGCCATCTGGACCTGAACCTTTCAAGATTTGAGCGATTTTTGTGGGGATGGCCAGTCATTTTATGATATTATATAATATCACATGTGACATGAATGTTGTGGAAATGCCTCCAGCTGTGCTGCTGCTTTGTACATAGGCAGGTCTAGGGGGGCAGCAGCTTCGTGGGGACGGCGGTGCTGGAGAGATTGGAGAGGAAAAGCGCTACGCGTAGGTTGCCCCATCCCACAACACCTTGGTGTTGTACTGACCTTCAAGTCGGTTCATTGGTGTTGGTGGTAGAAATTTTGTTTCAAATCTGTTATCCTTTGTCCTTTCCGTTGCTTGTTTTGAGGGCCCCACCAACCACACACAATTAGCACTGACCGCGGCGCCCTTGAGGTTGAGAAGGAGATTCCACCTTGGGAAGCCGCAGTCTGAGACCGTGCCAGGTCCATGGTAGGTAATTGATACAAGACTCATAGTCCTTGATGCTATCACCTGACATCACCTTCGTGGCGATGTTCCGATACATGCCGCAGCAGGAGATGTTGGACATTCAGTGTCCTGGGAACTGGCCGGCCCCACTAAATTGATGACCACTGTGGCTATACCCATAGCGGACCATTTGATCACCAATTTATCTGATTTTGTAAGACTAGTGAATTCTAAGCCAAAGTTGATGTTAGCCATATATCGTTGTCAAGGATACTTGATGTACTTCTGTCGTCGCTAGTCAGACCCGACACAAAATATGGCCAGCGCATCAACTGCTGTTATCGCCCAGTTACTGTTGTCGCAGGCAGGGATGAGCCCCTAAACTCTTGCAGTATTGCTGGTGATTGTTTGTTTTTATAGCACCTAACCCCCCAAAAGTTGCTCCTTACTTTTGGATATAAAAAAAAATATATATAGCTATTCATATATCATTTATAGATAGATTTTCATCTATAATCTATCAATATATATGATCTAATTAATGTTATTGTAAGAAAAAATTGGGCCAAAAATCACAGCCATGCCTCCAGATTCTTTCCTTATCACGGCAGCCAGGGGAATCTCCTCCCCAAGCTCGTCAGGTCATCGTGGGTCGCTCCTTGGACGTGCTCCGGAAACTCGCCGCGGAAGGCGGCACCGGCGCCTTGGCGACACGAGTCCGTGACGTGGTCACTGGCAGAATTGGTTGAGACACCAGGTGGTACACTATGTGCAGATATGCGTTATGTGTTTTTATATATATATATTTATTCATTTATTGTACGCAAATATACATATACATATATATATAGACACATATATTTACATATATATATATATATATATGTGTGTGTGTATGTAAATATATATATATATGTATATCATCATTTTCGTCTGATAATTCTTCCATAGGTGTATGCATTAGATATCATTATGTCTGATCATTTTTCTCTAGGAATTCTATAGGTGTGACTTTAATGAAGGTAATGAAGGTAAAACATATAGATATTATCAGATCAGGATATGATCCAGATATACATTACATATTATGAGTATAGTATATGCTCAGAAGGCATTGTAAACACATGTGCCACCGGCTGTGATGACATACTCAGTTTGACACATTACCGTGCCCTATTTTGCTGTACCCTGAAAAACTTTGCGGATATATGTGGCACGACACTGCAGGACATGTCATCAACCAGTGTAGCAAACTGCGACATCATAAAGCTCAATGTTTTCTTAGAAAGCATTTTCTTATGGTTTTGTAGAGGCTGCAACGCGTTGGCTAGCAGGCAGCAGGACGTGAAACACATTGCAACTTTTGTAAAGAATGCGGCCATGACGTGACGTGATGCGATGCGATGTGACATCAATCCACTGGCGATGGGGAGAGCATTCTCTCCAACTCTCTCATCACTCTGGGTCCTTCTATCTTTGCTGCCAGCAGTATCACGGTGCAAGCCTTTGGACTACCAAGGTCGGTCCAAGCCTTTCCGGAATCTCATCACAGACCGGGACCACTGCCATGTTTTCAGACCGTGCATCCTTGGCTGCAATTTGCGTTGTGTCAGATCCCCTGTCCACTGTCCACTCGATCCTTTCGCAGGATGGAACCACGAACAACTACTGCGACCGGTATGCTTCCAGCGTTCAGCCGGGCATCCTCGTGACGGGGTTGTCCAAAGCTGGCTGGTTGGATGGTGTAGAATTGGTGTACGCCTTTTCTGTGAACTGTCCTAGTCTTAGAACACATGCCGCGCACAGAACGCCCGCGCGCATATATATATATATATATATATGTATTTGTGACATTCTATAATCATATATGGTAGGTGCACGATTGCATTTCTTGGTTAAGCCACTGTAATAATTTCCATTGAGTCCCCAAGGGGTGGCAGGCAGCCATTGGATTTGACTATAGTTGGACTTGCTTGTCACGATGAAGTGAGAGGGATCCTGCCCCTGGTGCTAACTCAATGCGAAAAGCCACCCAAGTCGGCAAAGCGGCATCGGTCAAAAGGCTGGGATCTACGTACGCTTGATATTCCGATTGGTGGTTTTGAATATCTTTTAAAGTTCCTCCATATTTGGGTTGGTTGGCCGATTTACTATGGTCAACTAATATTTCTTGGATGGCTTTCAACCACCAAGCAGTATTGTTGGGACCGTAGCTGATGTAGCGTCTGTTGCAAGCTAAGGTCTGCCTACAATGCAGCCTGGCTTTCCAACTTCTCCCGGCACTGTGTGGACAATGCGGTGCCAGGGCTGCAACTGTTTCGCCATTGGCTCAATGGGGGGCCCGAGAAATGATAGGGTGGCTAATAGTGGGTGATAATAGGGGCAACTACTAGCTAGTTTTTTCCTATAAATGAACAATATTGGTTGGTTTGGAGGACCCCCTCCCCTATTCTTGAGAAACTGCCATATGTTGGATCCATGTAAACAACCCCCCACAATTGGGATAAATCACCAGCTACATTTTGATAAACTGATGGTGGTTTATCAATATTGACCTACCATTACCCTACGGTACCCCAGACATTGGATCACAACATTGGAGCTAGAATGGATGGAGATGAATAGATGACGTGATAGATGCCCAGCTAGCCTGAATCAGCCTGATAGGTGGGCAGCCAATTCGTCACTGATATGGGCAGATCATGGCGGATCATGGCAGAACCATAGTTGTTCTCGCTGTTCTTGTTGTTTGTTCCAATTGGATTCTAAAACTGTCCCATTCCAATTGTTTGCAGTCCTAAGCGTTTACAGTTCTAGTTGGGTTCCAATGGTTTGCTCATTCTCGGGCTGCTGGTTGCCAAGAAGCCATGGGTTTTACATAACAACCCTTTGAATATGTTATATAACAACCCTTTAAATATATTATATAACATGTATTATATAGCCCCCTAAAGGGCCGTATTTTTCGAGCGATTTGGAGCCACCAGGAGTGCTCTTCACATCCCTCGTGTCCAGGTTTTCATCACTGCAGCGCCTTTGGGCGGTCGTCCAAGTGCCGAAGGCTTGATGGAGCTCTGTTGGATCCCCGGCCGTCCAGGTGGATCACCGGCGTTCTCCGGCGTTTTTTTGGGTGCCGAAGTCCTTGCAAAGCACGGCAGTGATGGCAGTCATGGGAGTCAGGGCAGTTCAGTTTATTGAATAAACATTCCGCACTCCACATGTTTCTCCCACCTTCAGCTCAACTCCTTGAGATTGCCACGGAGAGAGAGAGAGAGACAGATGTTGCACCAATTTACACCAGATGTTCCAAAAGGTCAAGACATGTTTTGCTTTCCAAGAGATGGTCATGTTGCTTCAGATCAGAAAAGCGCCAAGACATCGAAGAATCGCCGTGACGCCGCGGTTGCGCCCAAGATATCTACCGGTTTCTGGGGTACCGCTGAGGTTAGGATGGTGCGGTGATGGGCTGGGAATCTCTGGGGCTCTGAGGCGTAGCGCCGCGAGGTTATTTCATCTACACCGGCTGGGAGCCTCAAGCGACGCAGAATTTCGTGGTACGACTCATTAGGGAAACACCATTCTATTGCTTGAAGATGTCAATGAATTGCATTGAAGGGTTGCAATATGACACTGTGCGGAAAAATCTGAATAAGGCCTTGCTCAGAGAGAGAGAGAGAGAGCGAAAGAGATAGCGAGCTTGTTTCATGATTGTGTCAAACAGCTGGGCCGCTTTGTTGAAGAATGGCAGCGCCGCGTGGCTGATGGGGGGGGTCGCCCTGAATTACCGAATCTTGTGCATAAGATACTACGTGTTCGCGGACCTTTGCATACACACATACAGGTGTAAAGAGTATAGCCCCCTGTGTATGATGTTTGTGAGTGCTTCGATGGTTGCAGAACAGTACTTATGCAAGTGTGCAATAGCATATATGTATTGCAATGTGTGCAATGCAACGCAATGCAATGCAATGCAATGAATGCACGTTTGTATGTGTGTCCAATGTCCTTCTGCATTTGTATACGCATTTGTTTGTCTTTGTGTGTATGCGTGTCTTCTTAGTTGCTACCTCAAACCAATTGAGGATCTGCATCTCATCATTTGGATGGGCTGCTGCAGGGCGGTGCATGTTGCCAGTGTCAGCCATGCCAAACAGATGAGTTTTTATTTTTGGGGGTTGAGCCCACCTTCCCAATTGAATGAAGATTGAGCCCCAACAAAGGCAGGGTTCTGGATGTTTTTGTTGTTTTGGTGATTGAAGTAGTTGAAGCGCTATCAATCTTAGACAGCTTAGACCCGTCAAGCTCCATGAAGCTCCATGAAGTGTCACTACTGCAATTTGCATCACCCTTTGACCAACTCAGCTTGGACATGTCGCCCCACGAGTTGGGGACGAACTTCGACACGAAAAGTCGGCCCTGAGGCTCCAAGGGCCGGGAGTACTACAGCGTTCTGACCTCAGAGAACTTCGGGATTTCCTAGGGGGAAATGCATCAGGCCAGGGTGAGGAACCTCCAAGTTCATCCAAGTTCGACTGGAATTTCTGGTTTTTCCCAATGAATCTCTTTTAACCATCTATCGCGGAGATTTGTCTCGGTCTATTTCTTGGAGGAGTGACCTTCCACCTCCGCAAAAACCAGCCACTGGCAGCTTCGTTGCGCCTTTGTTTGGGGGTGCAACTCATCGCCACCACATGGGGCGAGGTTTCCTTTCCCAAGACATTCTATCCAATGGGACAGCCGATTCTGTTCATGAAAAGTTCCTCTAGGTATCCCTGATCCACTAGCTGATGACTCAATCTGGCTTAATGTTGGGGGTCAGAACCACCCCCAGTCGGGCAGAAATAACCCCCATTCGGGCAGAATTGATGGCCGTGAGTTTATGTGAACCGTTTTCACATCCCGTAGCAAGTGATTCTGGCACGTTTTAAATCGTCATCACCCCCTATTGTCCTCTATTAGTGATGTTGATCATTGATCAGTGATAATATTGATTAACCACTGTTTGCTGTTCTCGGCCAATGGATATCTTGCCAAGCCCTTCATTGATCAACCATTTGTGAGCTTGATGGTAGCCTATTGTGAACCATTATAAGCCATCATCAATCACTATTAATCCGCTATTAAGCGGCAGTAACCGTTTAATCTCCCTTATCCTGTATTCACCGTCGACAGTCACTATTGATGAATATTCATTATCATTACTCATTATCATTACTACCCATCATTCGCCATCATCAATCATCAATCAATCATCAATCAATCATCATCAATGCCATCATCAATCACTATGAATTTCCATTTCAGTAACTCCATTCCCAGGCCCAGACCGCACGGCGCCTCCCAGGATGCCACTCAGCAACTCTTGGAAGCCGAAGAGCTGCCCAAAGAGTGGCCCAGCTGAGACAGTCGGAGCGAACGCTCCGCGTTGCGCGGTGGTGGTAACGCAACCGGTGAACTTGTTTTAAAACATAACATGGCCGTTTCTTAAAATGGGGGCCCCCCAAAAAGGTGGGTTTATGGTTTATTACTATATCTAAATGGTTTTAAAAGGATGATTTGGGGTACCCCTATTTTGAGAAACAACCACACGCCTGCAGAAGTATGTGATGGCTTCTAGGTATATGCGACTATCCTGCCACTTGTTCCTTTGAGATATGCTGCTTTGGTACCACATGTTCCTTCAGCACAACGCCATGCCACTCCTTTATGACATGCACATACATTCTCTTAGAAATTCCTGTTCGTATCGTGACGCTTTGGGAAATCATCAGCTGGGGGTCCAATCATTCCATTAGTATTAAATAGTATCTATTAGGATCCATTTGTATTTTAATATCTATGAGATATCTATGAGATACCTATCAGTATCCATTGGTTCCATCAGTATCCATGAGTATCTACTAGCATCTATGGGTTGAAAGAAACATGGCACCTGTTCCAAACTGAGCAGCACAGGCAGAGGGAGCTGGTTGAGGCACGGCCGGTCACCTGGAGGCTGCACAGTCAGGTACTGCTCGGTCTGGGCTTAGCAGATTGGAACCCGGGGATACCTAGGGATACCTAGGGATACCCAGGATATGACTGGCTGCCATTGATTTTCATGTTTTACATGAAGACATGGGACCTCACATGGGGTTCCTGCCCCACATGTCCATGCGTAGCTCTTAGCCAGGAGCTTCATCGCCGGATCCTCGCCCTCTGCCAGCAGTTGGAATGCCCAGCTGTGCACGTCAAGGACTCCTTGCGAGGTCCCTTTGAATGGTGTACCAAGATGTGATTCCCCTTCTGCTCGGCTAGGAATGCACGTTTTGAGATTTTGTGGGGATGTTTCAGGCACAGTCTTACATGGACAACTTCAAGTAGTTAGTAGTCTTCAGACGCCCTCAACATTGGTCACGCGCTGCTTCCAAAGTTGCCACAATGCATCAACATGTGACCGTGGAACGCCAGCTGCAGCTGCGCTTGCCAATGATTCATCGCCAGTGCCGTTTCAATTCTTGGGTTTCACCATGGTTTCAGATGTTCCACCATGATTTCGCCATGCTTTCACCATGGTTTCACGCTGGTTCGCCATGTTTTCACCGGACCCTTGAGGCCTGGCAACACCAAGTTCCTGGGGATCGGATCTGGGCTGCAGCGCAAGTTTGGGGAGGTGCGGGGTCATGGATAGGGGGGGTTTGGTCATGGTGCAAGGGGGGTCCCTAAGGTACTGCCAGTGGTTCATATGTGATTCATATGTGGTTCGTTTATGTATGTTATAGATTCATTCACCATCAGTAGCCCGTTGTTCCATCGCATTTATGTCATGTTTCTTGAACAATTTGTTGTTTGTGAAAGTGGGTAAATGATCGAATCCACTGTTAGTTTGGGTCGTGAATGCACATATCTCGTATCCTGATGAATTTAGGAGGCTGGACAGCCAAGCACAACACACATCGCAGACGTCGGGAGGTCACTATGGCCCGCAATGACCCTGCCAGTGGCTGAGACTTGCCGCGCTGTGCTCATAAACGAGACATGGACCCGTTTTCTTATACCTGTGCTGCATAGTTGTGCAGAAGTTTGGAAAGGTCCATGCAGTCCTTCCCTTCCCCATAGATTGTATATAGATTTGAAATCACTTTTGGCCACTGTATTGCCATCAGCCATTATGAACCGGTTCTATCCCTCCGTCATCATTATTCTTGTTCATAAGCCATCATACTACTACAACGTTATTGTATAATCAAAAGTAGCTGCTTGACCATCATTCATTATCTGACTACCTTGCGAACCATGGCTCATGTTCCTCATTATCAACGCCATCAGCATCTTCAGCCGGCCATCAAGCATCTAGCGTTATTGGCAGTCGGTGTCCCCCATAATCCACCCATACTATTAAAATCACGATCAGCAATCTCCTTGATAATAGAAATAGTAGATTGTAGTATATTATAGTATTGTATTTGCTAATTTATCATCATCATTACTGTAGGTAATGTTTCGCCGTTCTTGATGATTCGGAATCATTACCAACCATCATTCACCATCATTCACCATCATTCAGCATTCACCATTGACCCTAAACCCCAAGAAGTAAGCATTAACATCCATAAAATCCAGAAACCAACCATTCTAAGCTATGGCTCATCCATAAAACCTAGCAGTCTTCACCATTTTCGCCACCTTAAACCATCAGAAACCCACCATTCTCATCCTGACCTCCCCTGACCTCCCCTGACCTTCCCCCATCCACCGCTTCCTCGCTGTCCGAGGCTGGCACCGTTCCGGAGCCCGAGAGCCGGCGCTTCATGGCAGCTGTGCGTAGGGCGCGGGGGCCTGGAATGGTGGTGAGTCAGGGGCTTTGTTGATGGTCATTGGAGTGAACACGGACTCACTTATTGGTTGTTCATCAATAACTAATAACCATTAGTTAATCATTAGCAATAACCATGGTTAATAACCAACTAAGTATTAGTAACTACTTAGTATCATTATTTTTGGTTGTTTATACTATGGTTGTGACTATGGTTGTTTACCTGTGCTTGTTGAAACTATGGTTATCATTAGCAGCCTGTTATTTGACTATGGTTGTTTATCTACAGTTGTTTAACAATGGTTGTTTATTATTACAATCAATGGTTAGTTAACTGGTTGTTTATACTGTTGTTAGTCATTAACGAATTATTGGTTTAACTAATTATTATTGGTTGATTATTGGTTTAACTAATTATTAATAACCATTGGTGAATCATTTTTCAACAAAACCATTGTTAACAATGGTTGTTTATCTATACTATGGTTGCTAACAATGATTAACCAATGGGAATTAATGGGTAAAGCCTGTTGCAATGGTTGTTAACAATGGTTGTTCATTTTTATTTCTTAAACCAATGCTTTGTACTGGTTATTGATACTCGTAGTTGTTAATCATGATTAGTACCGCTTAACAATGAAAATGGATATTAATAGTGGTGATTGATGGCTAATAATGCTTAACGGTTAATACTGGTTACTGTGAAATGGTTGATCTGATGCTTATGAATGCTTGACAGTGCCATGGTCAATCTACTGGTAAATCTGATGGTTATTGATAGTGAATCTAATGGTTGTTACTGGTGGGTACTTAACTCGGCGGTCAATCCAATGGTTGGCGGGCAACCTAATGGTTAATCCCTGCTGGTCCAATAGTCGCTAATGCATGTTAATAGACATGTGTGTTGATACTGGGCTAAAAACCATGCAGCGGTTGATTCAATTCAAGAGGTAATTCTGATGATTAACTCCGATGATGAATGGATGTGGATAGTGGTCTAGTAGGCAGCCAACAACCAACTACAGTAGTTGGCAATGGTTAGTTGATGGCCACTACTGCTTACCAGTGGTCAATCATGGCTTGTAGTGGTTGATAACAGGTCGAAAGGGCTGACGCTGATACTACTTGAGATTGCCTCATGGTTGAATTGTAGTAGGAGCTGATTCATGATGGACACTCACTTCTGCAGTGGTTCACTGGTCATAGATATCAGTCATAATGGGATTCATAACTAATTCATGATGGATACTCACAAGCAGTGGTTCACTGATCATGGATACCCCTGTTACATTGACATCCTGGTTATCAGTCAGAATGGTTGACGCAAGTGGCCGATCAGGTGAAAGAGGAACTGGATCCAGATGGTACAGGCAGCGCGGGGCATCATAGGCTAAGGGCTGGTAGAATCTGTTGGGTTCCACAGGGTGGTTTCGACCTAGCCACTTTGGGAACCCCAAAGTTAGGGTTGGCTTAGGTTGGTTTATTACTAAACGTGATTCATACAGGATGATTTAGGGGTCCCACTCTGATCATTGTTGTCGAAATTATAGCCCCGTCGAAATTAGCACCCACCCACATTTATATACATTCATAGTTTCCTTCCATTTTTTTTTTTTTTGGGGGGGGCTCCGTGGGCACCAAGTTTGACGCATACCCAAACTGGATCAAACTGGTGCAGTGCATTCTTCGATTGCACCCTCGGATTTTTCTCCTGAATGCTAGTCACGTTTTGTAACTTGAACATTTCTCTCCTGACTCCTGGAAGGACTCGATCTACATGACACAGGCTGGTTTCTCGGTTCTCACATGCTGGAGGTGAGCAATAGCTGTTGCTGGTTGCGAACCAAGGTACAGATATGGAGATTTTCCCCCGCGTCATGGGCGGACAGCTCAGAATTTGCACATCGCTACCCTCGTTGGATTTCACCCCTACACCAAGCCACTGTTTACCGACTAAGCACCACCACATCGCAAGCACTCTAAGGCGGGCGCCCCTCCTTTGACAAGGGTGATGGTGTTCAACGGCTGGACGCGATCTAAGCTTCCCTCCGGTACAGGGAGAAATGGATAGAAATGATTTGATGGTTCGGTTGGGTTTTAGTGCCTTGTAAGATCAGTAAGGGCAAGCAAAGATAACGAAGAAACAAAGATGTTTTTGCAAGATTTTACATGGCGATCAAGGATGATCAAGGTGTCCTGTTAGTTCCAAGCGTTCAGATTTTTGTTGGGAAGGATGCTTTTGAACATACGCATTTCGGGAGGAGCCTATGGAAGTCTAAGTTTGTGCTTGGCTTGGTGCGACCGAGCAGCCCTGCAGCCACTTTACCAATCATGCTTCGTGCTTCCTCGTGTACTGCAGCTGCAATTTGAGCAGTCCAAAGCCCAGAATCAGCTTGGATCAGCGGGGCAGCTTCGCAGGGATGGCCATGCTGCATAAGGTTTCTTTGTCAATGTGGTCATGCTGCTTTTGATTGCCTCTTTGGCGCTTGCCTTAGTCCTTGAGTCCATGCGCAACATCACAAAACTGAGCCATTGTAGACCATGATCAGGCATGTTTTCTGCACCCATTCGCGTTAGAAGAACAGAAATGAGGAACTGGGTGCAGAAATGAGCAGAAAGGGATGCATCAAATAAGCCTTTTCAGACTCGATTCCACTACTGTCCTTGACCGATAGCTGTTCTTCGTTGAACGAAGCAGTATTGGGATTGAGCTATTTTGAGTCCTGGGTGTAGGTGGTAAGCCGGTAAGCCGAAGACCGAACCGCCGCAAGCAGAAAGTGTCAGCGGAACACTAGTGGAAAGCGTGTCCAGCACTGAAAAAGATGGTAGGATTGTAGAACGTGGTCTATCCAGCTGCTTTTCGGATGTTCAATTTTAGGGTACCGGCACCGGCGTTATCCGGGGTTCTCATCGATCGCCTTTATCTTTATTTGCCATGCCTGGCCTCGCGAAGGATTGATGGTTTCGGGATAGGTCGAAACCACCTTGTTGGAGGGTGGCCCTTCTGCCAACGTTGACCCAGGCTTTGTCCTCTGCAACTGCTAAAACATGCGCCTCATTGAGGCAGGTCGGATGGTAGGCCTCAAAATCAGGTCTGGATTTTTCAAGCAAAAGCTTGTAGAGGATTCTTGCACCAAGATGCCCGGATGACTATCATGGTGGTTCTACCTGGGGACGCCAGATCATATTGGCATCAGGCTTGCCCATTCTCGGGGCGCCCTGGCGACAGGAACAGAGACATTTTTTCCACCGTCGAGGTTGAGGCCAGTCCCGAGCTGTTGGTCAACCAGTGAGATGAAAACATCGTGGTCCCAGGTGGGAACGCCACAGCAGAAATTCGAGCTCGTAGCAGATACAGGCGCAAGACTCATGCTGCGGCGCTCCCTCTCCGTGATGCTCCGTGTGGCCCGCGCCAGGCAGCAACACGCTGATCGTGCAGTCCTGCATTTGCCAGGACTGAAAGTGTCGTTGTGTCTACACTCACCACCCGAGTATGCCTGGGAGTGCTTGAACCCTTGTCCAGAGTAGATCGTGCCGTGCCAAGATCAGCAGTGAGAAGTATAGTCACTTTTATTTACTCTTCGGTTCTCGACCTGTGTGTTGACGTATGTTTTACCTGTGTGTTGACGTATGTGAACAAGATATACCACACAAAATGTGAGAGATGGAATCCCATGGGTCTGGATGTTAGCTATGTCGAATCATTTATGCTGGGGAGCAGGAACTGGGCTCGTGCCCCAGCAGCTTCGGGAGGTGCCAGCAGTGGGAGCTTGTGGTGGCGAATGCCTTGCTGCCGCATGGGTTTGCCCCCTGATGGTCTCATTTTCCCCTCAGGTCCTCACATGTTCGGACCCGGAACCAGCACGGAGACGGGCATTTGTGGATCGATCATGGGTCTTGTGTGCGTCTTTGATTCTTGTGGGCAGCATGGTTGGCTCTCAGCAAGGTTGAAAGTCAATTTCTTTGGTGGATCGCTTTGGATCCTCCACATTCTCGCGAAAGCGAGCATGGAGTTTGGTCCTCGCGAGGGCTGCCCTCCAAGTGTGTCAACGTGTCGCAGGGAGATGCAGGACACGTGTCTCTTCCTTCACGTGGTCAAAGATGGGAATGCCAAGCGCTTGGTGCGACGCTTGGACCAGGGAGGTGAAGATGACTTGGATGACAAGTTTGACACTGCATCCTGGGAATCCTGGCGCTCCGGTTTTGAGAGTGCAGGCGGGGCGTATCAAATTGCCAACTTTGAGGCATGGAAACCACCCGGTTGGTGAGTTATTATGGGCTGTTGTGAAGGTGTGGTTGCGAAATTATGGGCTTACGGATGCCTATCGAGATTATATACCCAGTAGAAAGTTAAGTAGAAATTCTGAACCATGATGGCCCAAAAGATTTTTCCAGATCAAAATCTTCATGCCCTGTCGAGGCCGAAGTCGTGCGGGCAGTGAGTTGAGCGTCTGCAGCAATTCTTCAGCTCACGCCATGCAAGAGTATCTTTCCCACGGGCCACACGGATACCTAGGCGCGCGGCTGGGAAGCTGTTGGGAAGCTGGTGAGGGAAGCTGTTGTGAAGCTGCCGGGGGCCGAACTGTGAGGCCTGGACGCCATTGAGGATTTGCAGAGGAGGACGAAGTTGCCTGGATGACTTTGATGACTTTGCCAGGGATGGGTAGGCTTTTCAAACGATGATTCAGTAGACCATCAGTAGAAATCGCAGGCGAAAGGGCAGCGCGGAGGTTCCTTCGGAAGTGGAGCCGTACGGTGTACAATCACGGTTGAATTTAATATATTTAATCGAAGCTGTGATTGGATGTCGCACAGTGTATGTTGAACTTTGAATGTGACATATCGTGTCGCGAAGTCAGGTATGAGCCAGTAGACTGGTCTTGATGGAAACTGCGCCCCCACACACCAGAATTCATCAACAAAGCTAGATTCAAGTTGCGATATACTGCGAAAGCATGCGTTGAGACTGCCGGGTCGGTCCAGTGGATTTCTAAGGGCCGAGCGGAACATGGCAGAGCATCAAAACCTGGAGATGCAAGGAAAGATGCTTGCTGCCAAATTGGATGCATATGAATGCTTTGCATTGTCTTGGGATGACAGGTGCATGCGCATCTTTGCACCCTTCTTACTCTGCGTTCATTTGTACTTGTACTTCTTGAGGCCTAGGGTGAGTGCATTGCAGCCCACACAGGTGCAGACACACACACACACAAACACACATGCACCTATACATATATACGCATTACAGCTCTGTGGTGTGAGCTGAACACCGTGCAAACAGTGCCGTGGAAACAGTTTCTGTCTTAGGAAGCGAGCCATGGTCAAGCCCGTGAAGCCCCTGCCAGCGAAACTTTGCTGAATTTCAAAGTTCGATGGTGGATGAGACGGAGATCGAGACAGAGAGAGAGGGCTCAGGAATCTGTAGGATTTTTGCGAAGATTTGCTCTTTGGCGTTTCAATGCGGTGGCTTGTATCCATTTGAGTAGTTGAGCGATGTTGCGCATGCTGGATACGTGGTGCTGGTCATTGGGGGCCACCACTCTGGTGGGCCCCACCCTTGCCTAGGTCAGAACTGGCTGGTGAGGGACGTTCAGGCTGCCTGGTAGTTCGTGCGATCATCGCGCTCCCTTGTGAGAAGCCCTGAGGAAATTTACGGATTTTACAGTACCTGGTTTATTCTTATGGTTTCAGCATGTTTCAGCTACATATCTAACGATATCTAGGGTATCATTGCTTGTTGACTTCCCATGGAACTAGCCCCTTCAAGAGCTCCACTTCTGGAAATTCTTTGGCCCTCTGAGATTGACAAAGTTGGCCGGTTGGTCAAGCAGTTTTCATATGCTTTTATTGCTTTTTGTTGCCAGCAATGGTCCCTAAAAGCCTTTTAAAAACCCATATAAACCAATTATTGAACGTTATTGAAGGCCATGTAAAACTAGGTAGGTCTTTTGTATGTATGTACTACAAACAGTTCTCATTTATTTTCCGGTCACTAGCTGGGATGACCAGCCAATTTGGCCAAAATCGTGAATGTTGGGATGGGTCCAGACGCGCCAAGCTCGGTAATTAGAATGCCGAGCGAGGCAGAGTGGTGCGCACATCCAGCAAGTTGAGTTGCAACAGTGGACAAGGCGCCTTGACGAAAAGCAATGTGCCCCGAGCAGCTTGGAAGAATCCTTTCCATGCTGAGTAATGTTAACCCAGGATTAATAAACCCCTGGTTGATTAATAGGGGGTATCCCCTAAAAGCCTTGGTTTTCCATTACAATGGAACCCCCCCTAGTTAATCAACCAGGGTTTTATTAATCCTGGGTAGGCATTAAACATTAGTAAAAGTCTCTCTCCTGGCGATCTGAAACCTGGCTGAGAAACGTTTGCAACCCAGGCAGCATGTTTTTTACTGTTGGCAAGACTATGCAGCAAATTTGCCGAAGCTGAATGCATTAGCCACATTTGAATACATTTAAGGACGTGTGAATCTTGAGGAAAGCAAAGGGGCACTGACAGATAGAGTCGAGAGAGAGATATACACAAATATATAATGTGAAAATATATGAGGTTTCTTGCGGCCTCTTCATACGAAAATGCTTTTGCACACTCATGTTTCAAATCATGTTTCCCTTTAGTCCCACATTTGTCCAGTTGTTCGAAAGAGGGACATCACAAGATCACAAACCACATGGGACATCCACCATCATCAAGCAAATCAAATATAGCGTCAAGGTGCTGATGTTTTCTGTTTCAGCTAGACTTCGAACCTAAGCAATGTAGGTATTGGTACCTTGTAATATATATATATATGCAGTATTCTGCAGTAGTAGCCCGACCTGTTCACAGCTGTTTGGCGCAATATGACGCAACCCACTTGGTTTTGGGATCCTCTTGCAATCGTTCGGTCATGCGGATGTTATCTACTTCGTTCAAGGGACGGTCGTGGTGACCTTCATGTTGCACCCTTTGTGGATGTCATGTGATGGAAGTGTTCAGGCACTCTTCATAGGATGCGATTGTGATCGCACAGGTGCTGTTTTTTTGTCTCTTGGGGGGTTCCAACCCCTTTCAAAGAAAAACACTCTTCCCTATGAAGATGGGTTCTTAGAAAGATAGCAAAGCGCATGATTGCACCCCCGCTGGTTGAACAAGTTCCATGTTGGTTTCCTCCCTCTTGGGTTGCGTGCTTGAAGCTGCGGTACATCATGGCCAATAAGAGAAACAATTCGCCATCATGGTAAACAATATGCTACATAGTTGAAACTCCCCTAAGATACCTTGAAAAAAAATAGATAGAATAATATTATATGATACTGTAATATATACCTTTAGATAAAGTATTGATATATAATAATAACAATCATAATAATAATATACAACAAATATCATAAAAGCCCTAGACTATTTCAACGAAACATGGCACAAACATCTGCGCAATTTTCGGGGTTGGGAGGACCGTGGAGCAGCTTAGGTGAGGCCCTGGAAGGCGGAGTGGCGGCCTGGCAATACGTGGCGTCGTGTTGCGTCGTGAATATCAAGGAGTTACGCTCGTAGGAAGCATGACATTACATGCTTCCTATGGTTACATTACTTCATGTTACATGAACCATTTGACAAAGTAATGTAACCATAGGAAGTAGCAAATTACATTACTGGTACCTCATGGGTTCCTTCATTGTAAGTTACCGCCATTTGTTTGTTCATTACCGGTCAACGTTGAGGTACATGATTTTTTTGTGGGTACAGTGCATGTAATAGCAAATTATCGCTATTCCATGTTACTCTAATTGTGACCATACTTCATCGTACAATGCAATTAAAACTCACTTATTGCAAATTATGAATATCTACTAAATTTTCATTTGCGTATAGCCCTGAAATCATCCTGGCTACGGAACACCTCCACTATGTGCCTTCAGCCAGTGCAAACTCGTCAACTTTGTGCCCCCTTCGAGATCCAGCGTTGGTTCCCACCAAATGCATGATCGTCCAAATTGCCACACTAGAAACACTGGGATATATTTCTGTGGATTCAGTTGTGGAGGGAAACAGGGCAGCTGTCACCATCATCATCCCATTCGAGGGAAAATCGTGGGCCCGAGACAATCCAATACTTTTACGTGAACTCAATTTGGCTGTTTTGCGACCACTGAATTTCTCAAATCACCTCCTGCAACCGAGGTCAAACTCTGTTAGTGGTTTGAGGCAAGAATTCATGTTTCTTTTTTTCTGAGCAGGAAAGAGCAGTACAGCCATGCGCATTGTTGTTCATTTTTCGGGTGCATAGTAGAGTCTCTATATATATTGTACCGTATATGTACATTCACTGATAAATACATATATATATATATATATCTATTTTTTTTTCTAGATATACACATATGCATTTGCAAAAGTATATTTGCATAAATGTAAGCACATATCTATCTATTTGCGTGTCTGTCTGTCTGTCTATCTATCAACCCATCCATCCATCCATTCATCCATCCATCCATCCATCCATCTATCTCTATCTATCTATCTATCTATCTACCTAGCTATCTATCTATCTATCTATCTATCTATCTATCTATCTATCTATCTATCTATCTATCTTTGAGTTTAATTACAAATATACATGCATCAGTCTGTCCACCCCTCCCTCCCCTCCCATGGTATGGTACCCCCTTCCCCCCTGTGGTGTGGTGGTGGGGTGTGTTGGTGGCAGCTAAGTAGTGTATAGTTTGTATATACAGGTCTTTTGTATTTATGAGTATTATATTGAGGCCTTATACAAGCAAAGTGTAAATATATAGGTGGTATATCAATATTGCATGCATATAAAGATAGTATATAAGTAGTACATAGGGAGTATAGCTAATACATAGGTAGTCTACAGGTAGCACATATGTAGTAGATTGTAGTAAATAGGTGATATGAAAGGTGGTGCATTGTAGTATATGAGTACGTACAAGAGTAGGAAATAGGTAGCATAAAAATAGTATACGGTTAAGCGCAGGGGGAGCCCCAGACCCCTAGGTGCAGAGCGCATAAAGATTACCAGTTGGACGTGCTTGGACGCCTGCGCAAGTTGAAATGGACCGGCGCAGCTGAGTCCGCTGTTGTGGATGTGGATAGCGCTACATCGATGTGCTACTCTTCGTCTTACTTTGCCCTTGCATGTCATTTAGACAAGGCAAGGTGCCCAAGCAAGTGACCGCTTTTTTTATGGATGCTCAGTCCATGCACTGACGGGATTGCCCGGCAGTTTTTCGACAATGTCCAGGCTTCAGTGGAGTCATGCCAGAGTTCATAAGAGTTTATGGAAGATAAGATGGTTAACACATGTAAACACTGGTGCAATCTCTCATAATTATCCATACTGATGGCAAGTGATCATGGGGCGCTGCACTTGTGATTGTGACTGTTATGCTCTTTGGCAATTCTTGGAGCTCCAAGCGCTTGAACTTCGACCTGGCATGACCTGGAAGCCATTCGTGTCACTGTACGCTTGCTGCGCCAAGTCACAACTGCCGCAATTACCTGTTCCTTTGTGTCCAACGCGGGATCATAGTGATGTACTGCATTTGAAATCATTTCAGGTAGTGCTCAGTAGCATTCAAGTCTCAAGTGCTGACGTGGATTGGTCTCAGCGAAGCCGGATTTGTTTTTCAGTCTGTCTGATCGTGTCATCTTTGTCAATTTGTGTTTCAATTGCGGCCAGTTGAAATGTGAGGAGCCTCTTTTTCTCGATTTGTAGATCTCTGTGCCACAGCTGCGCAGTACTTGCGGCTCCTTGACATTCCATGTGCCATTCGAAGTGAGCAACCAAGAATGCCCCTGCTCTTACATGATGTCGCTGCCAAATCGGGAGATTCAAGTATCACACCTCCCATATTTCATGTTAGATCACTCGCTATGGATGCAAAAAGAGGGCTGGTTGATCGCAACTCTCAATGGCTGACTGTTGACTCGATCGAGCACCGAGCCAAAAAGCCAGCCGATGCAGAAACCAAAGAACATCACAGGCCCCGAACCTTGTGTTGGTCGCGGAAATGATCAGGTCAATAATTGCTTCACATTGTTGACAGGTGAAAGTCGCGTTGATGTCATGAAGGATAAACACATCACCGTCGGTCACGGAGTTTGATTGTTACGATATGTTACGATGTCGCCAGCAGTTGCCAGCGTCATTCAGCCCACGCTGGCCCATGATCCAGGTGCTTTCGTTTGGTCGCCATAGGCGACCACAATGCAATTCGACATCAACCGCGATGTTGTTCAAGGTGATTTGTATCACAAGTAGCCATTCTTTTCAACCACTATCACCGACCACCACCATCAGGACCATGATTGAGTCAGCAATCACTGGTCGACCATTGCAATATAGTTCCTATCGCAATCACTAGTCCAACTAGAGCTGATAGTGACTACTGCCGTCAACCATCAGTAGTCACTATCAACTCACATATCAGTAGTGACTACCACCACTAACAACCACTAACCACCACTAACAACCACTGATCATCACTGTCAACTTGACCCTTCAGTGGCAGGGACTGGCCTGCAAGCACTGAGAACTTCAGCCAGGTGCTTCCGCGGCAATGCCACGTCCACTTTCGCGATCCCAAGGAGCTGGAGGGCCCCCCCTCCGTTTGGTCGTACGTGCCTGAGATTTTAGTTATGTATGTGGTGTATGTGGTGTATGTTATGTATGTTATGTATGTTATGTAAATCTCAGGTTCTGAATGTTATGTTAAAGTTATGCCTGATTTTAGTTTTGTAAGTTATGTAATCCCGATGCTTGAAGATGTTTGAGATGTGAATCATGAGTTATCAAGTTGAGTTGCTAAATCACGATTTGGGCTGGTTGACGAAATGGATTTCCCATTGGTCGCAGCCAGGAGTAAGAAGTCTGATGCTCCCCGGCTGATCGAGGAGGATGTTGAGATGGAGGATGTTGCGCTGTTTGTCCATGCATCGTTAATCCAGCAGATTGAGAGATTAGCAGTTTACGATGCTTCAATGTCTAGCCATCACTATGAACTAACTTGAGAATTAGTTTGATCATGATTAGTTGACTTGATCATGAAGCATTGTATCAACGAATTTTAACCAATTATTGACCAGATTGACCAGTACTGATTAGCCATCATTAATTTGATAATGACTTGATCTTGCTGCAGTATTTCCTATCTTGCTGCAGTATTTCCTGGTGGTGCAACCATGGCCGCCGAGGCCGATCCTCAGCTTTGGATCTTGCAGTATGGAAGCGGTGACATCGAGGCTCTAGCAGCTTCAGATGTGGTGTCCTTGGGAAGCTACACTGCAAAAATGAACCTTGGCAGTGGCCTTGGTGATTGATTTGATGGGAAAGGGAGCACCGTGGTATACCGCCTCGGTACTTCCCGAGAAGGCGATGGAAAAAAATACTTTGGTATTGATTGATTTGATTGGATATTTGCTTTTGATCTAATCAAAATCTGATTTTTTTTGATTATGATCATATTGATCCATCTGATTTGTATTGACTTGATTGCGCTGGTGAGCCGGTCACAAGCTTTTGTGCATTGTGCCAGCCATGGCTGGGAATTCTTGTAGTTGGATGTAGTTGGCATAGAATAACATGGCGGCCATTCTGAGTTGAAGGGTTGGGTGGGGGCGGGGTAGGGTGCGTATTGTGCCACATTATTTTCCTCAGAACATACTAGAGTGATATTTAGTTTAATGCGTTCAAAATTTATATAGCAGCATTATATCTGCAGATCATAAAGTATATTACATGTCTGTTTACATAATTGGGATTTCCATCTTGGCTGACATCAGCCACAATCGTCGCAATTGCCTGGCCTGAGGAACAAGAGCCTGTTGCTGATGGTGAGTCAATCCCTGAACTTTGATGCATCCTTCGAGGGCATCCTGGGCCTGGGAGTTCCAAATGTCACTGCGACCATCGAAGGGCCGGCGGGAAAGTCCCACAGGCCCCGGAAGCGACCCGTGGGACACCAGGTTCAATGGCGACCCTTGGCGACCTGAGCCTCACCCAGCGATTTGGTGATCCATGCGTTGCGGTGTCCCCTGACCATTGGCCCTCCTTAGTAAGAGGAAGTCTTGCCCAACGCTGTTCCAGCTGGCAGGTTCCGCGCATTGCACACTTTGGAATGGTAGGGTGCATTGCAAGGTCTCGACGCAATACCCATAGAGGCATCCCAATTTGTAAACACCCATGTAATCCCATATGCATCCTTTGTCAGCAAAGCTCGTGGTATCCAAATGGTGCATTGCTTATATTTTGGTGCCACAGTGCTGCGGAGGCAGCCGCACCTCCTCACAAGCTTTTTGGATGGGGCCAGCGTCAAGCAGCTCTCTTTGTGTTTCAACTCTGGCGCTGATGGTGCCTGGGTTGCGACAACGTAGCCTGTCTCAGGGTTTTGCGGGGAAGTGTTGTAAGATGATGTAAGATTTTGTAAGGCATCGGAGACAGGCTATGCCCAACTACTATCATCCTTGTGTGCATAGCAGTGAGGAGTCCTTTTTGAAACGAGTGATGGCAAACATTTTCAAAGAACAGGATTTTGGATTACCTGACTCCCACATACTCCCGCCTTGAATTGTTTTATATAAATATCTTTCATACAATTGCATTTTTTTGCAATGATAGGGCTCATGGCTGCCTCCCAGGTTTTTGACCGCGATGAAGGCTAAACAATCCCAGGCAGCACATGCTAGCACCATCAGCGTGTAACCTTTTGCTGGGCCAACTTTGGGTCACATCTACCCTCCCTGAAGGGCCTGACATGGCCCTCGCTGCGGGGCCCAACCAGCGGGCACCAAAAACCAGCTGTTGAATGACAGACTGTTCAGAATTCAGCTGCATCTCCTGGGTCACGATGGCCCTAACTCCAGGCCGGAATTCCCAAGGTCGAAACAGAAACCGCTAGTGCTGAGCCTTGTGGCATAACGACTCAGTGATGGGCCGAACAACTCAGTGACTCCCAGGTGTATTGGCCTTGGACTACACCACGCCTTCCAAGCTTTTGCCCAGCACCTCGCGCGAGCATTGGCAACTCAAATTGCTTGGCGCAAGTGTGGCGGGCAAAACCATTTCCATGGGAGAGGACCACCATGGAACACCTCCAGTTGAGCACGGGATCACCATGATGACACCAGCTTTTCGCATCTTTTTGCTGGTTGTCTTTGCTTGCGTTGTGGTTGTGGTAAAGGGCATATGGTTGCGGCAAGTGCTTGGGGATCATCGTTTAACATGACATGGGAAAGCACATTGCCCAAATGACGAAACTGGGGACCAGAGGAGGGGTTCAGCACTGCTCAGTGGCCGTGCTTTTTCTAAGACATCGAAACCTCATGGGTGTTGCCAATGTCTTGCATTTGCTGTTTGCTTGCCGTTGGTCTCACAACATCATCGCATGGGTGCTGTGATGCAAGATCGGAGCATGCAGTGCACAAACATCCAACTTCATCACAGACAGTCTTGCCGACACCTGCTGGGTTCTAGCAGGGTCTTTGCTGATGCCAGCGCAGGATGATAACGGACATTCTGCAATTCCTGATTCTGGAACGACTTTACTAACAGGAGCGGACACCACCACAAGGTTGACACTGCTGTGAAATCCATGGCCGACCCCTCAAGTGACAAAGAGTTAGAAAGAAAAGCTCTTGGTGATTGAGAAACTCTTAGAACTTACGAACCTTGAAGAAATATGGTCAGTACATGAAGCAATTGAACTCAAATACGTTGCAACAAGCAATCCTTATCAACCTGGTGGGGTATGTGGTGGCATGGATGTCTAGAGCTTTCAGTAGCGACCCCAAGCTCGCACTCAGAGCGGGGAACAGCACGGCAGGACCCCAGGAACAGATCGCAGCCTTGATGGAACAGATTTGTGAAGAGCAGCTTGGCGGCCGTGCGGGTGTTGATTTCGAATGGTTTCGACAGGTTCTCCCCCTCGGAGCCTCCAAAATTACTTTACTTCGTGTGATCCCACTAACATAAAATCTAACAACCCTCACCTGGCAGGTGGGGAAAAAACACAACTAATACATGTTTAACTGGATCTTGTGCGCGGAATCTATGTTTGCTATCGAAGTCTGATGCACCGAGAGCTCTTTGGGGATGAGTTCGCAACAATTGTTGGAAGCCAACGGCCATGCGTGATCCTGATGAGAGATGCCAAGTTTTGTCGTCCAGGTGGCCACGATGCAAAGAGGCGAAAGACGATCTGAACTTTGCAATGGCCATTTGGCAGCACAGTGGCGGGGCATGGCAGGGAACCATCCAAACTTCGACAAGGCTCCTGAAGTGGACCGTGGACAAGGGCTTGTGCGTAGATGTGCAATCATGTGTAGTGATTGAAGCCATACCATCATGATTCGGAAGAACATATGAAATTGATTGAAATGTTGGTTTCACGGACATCTTCAACTTTTCAAAGAGCTGTTTGATTTTAACAAACCATTGTTGTTGACATTCGGTGTCGGCTGCTGGGAAGATTTCAGGAGATTCCCGCATTTGAAAGAGGACAGCTGATATGACTTCAGTGGTGTAATGTAATGATCAATCAAACCATTACATAAAAACAAATGGGTACAACTGAGACATCGGTTTGATTAAGGGGATCATACGCAAAATACCGTGGAACTGTTCCACAATGGAGGTGGCAATCATTACGTATATGGTAGCAAATAGGGGAAGCTGTTCAATAAGATTCAGGAAGAAACTCATAATCAATACAGGGGATGATATTTATGAGGGTTCTAGTTCTATAATAGGAAGTTGATGATTAACAATCGAAGCAACCTTGGAAGTCAAACGCTCGACTTGTGGAAAGTTGGAGGCAGCAGTCCCAGAAGAGATGTCAGAGAAGAAGAGATATCAAGAAAGAGATGCGCCTGCCTGACTGATAGCAAACGCACCAGATGCTCCGGGATGGTAGCAAGATGTGGAACGTCGCCTTGGCCAAGTGGCGAGTGGGGAAGTCTGGGGCGAAAGCGCAGCAGAATTGCAAACTGCCATGGAGCGAAGCAGATTAAGTTGACGTTGGAACAGTGCTCCCCAATGTCGGATAGATCAACAGATGAACACAGAGGACAGAGAGGGGGGAGATACAGTAGATGATTGGTCAGACAGATAGACAGAGAGATAGATAGATGGATGCATAGATAGACAGCCTTTCGGTACCCCGGCTAGGTAAACAGTCAGGTAATTAGACAATTTGAGAGGCACGGAGGTCGATAGCTAACTAAGTAGATGGATGAATAGGAATATAGACAGCTAGCTAGGTAGAGTAGACAGATAGAGAATGAAAAATAGATAGACAGACAGACAGATAGATAGATAGATAGATAGGCGATGGAGAGAGAGAGAGAGAGAGAGGGAGAGAGATAGGTAGATATAGATAGACAGACAGACAGACAGATAGTAGACAGATAGATCCATAAACAGACAGACAGACAGACAGACAGACAGACAGACAGACAGACAGACAGACAGATAGTGCGTTGATTGTTAGGTAGGTAGCAGACAGACAGAGAAACATTCAATAACAGAGCGACAGATTCCAGCTGCTTTTTTAGTTGATCGCTCATGCTTCGCAGCCAGCCTCCCTCTCCAGTAGGTGACTTAGCGGTTGACAATCTCAACTGATCACCTGGGACACTCCAGTATGTTCATCTACGATATTCCATGGATTCTGGGTGCACCGGTGAGCCATTCGGAGGAGAATGCCGTGTGCCTGTTTGAACTGAAAAACGTGATGGCATGATTTTTGATGCAAATTCTGTACTTTTTGGCTCGCGACAGATCTGAGGTTCAGATTGTCTCGAAAAAGGAATCTGAAGACCAAGGCTGGGCGCCGTGCGATCGATGATGATGGTTGGTCTTCCCATTCATCAGCTCTCCGCCGCTTTTTGTTGCCCTGCCCGTGGGCTGCAGGAGCGCAAAGTCGAGTCAAGAACAGGTTGGAAAGTGAGCTTTTGCTTGAGTCAATTTGCATTGTGAAATGTAGTGAGGCATAGTGGCATAGTGAAGCTGTTAGTCGCAACGTGCAGCAGTGCCTCAAGGTTGCTGGCCGCCTTTGCAAAATGGCACAGTGAGCAACCAAGGCATCCCAGTGCGAACCTAAGCAAGGTTGTTTTCCAAGCGGGGGTTCCCGAACAGAGATCGGGAAGGCGAAAAACACACCTTTCGATGCTGCAATTGGGGAGTTGTTGTGCAAGCAGACCTGAAAACACCCAGCGTTCTCCCAGGTTCTGCTTTTGCCCAGGTGCGGCCATGCCGTGGGGAGCGTCGGAAAATGCCATGAAACACGGAGAACACCCTTGGGCTGAGCATACAACTTGAGCTGTTTGAGTTGGACTTGCTGCAGGCAAACTCTTCGTTCACTGGCTCTGGCGCGTTTGCTTTGCAGATGTTGATGGAGGCGCCGTTGTCAAAAGACGTGATTTGAGCGTTGTCAAAGCGGCTTCTTAAATTTCGATTTAGCCTTTCGCTTCGCTTCTCAGGAAGATCAAATTTCAGGAAGATCCCACACACACACAAATCTGATGAAATATTCGCTTGCTACTTCCTTCGCTCAGTTTTTTGGCATGTAATGTTCGGGGTCATGGTGCCATGCCACATTTGAATCGGAAGGATTGCAGCAGCTGGAGAACCGGTGTTCACTTGAATGCTGGGGGCCTTTAGCATCTTTAGCCACGGAGGATAGGGGGGTGGGGTGGGACCCGTTTGAACCAAACGGAAGGACAGGTGATGGTCACGAAGATGGAACGTATGTGATAGCGTGCATGGTGATGCATACCATTTGGAGCATGACAATGAATTTGTGACGAACAACATCCAAAGGGGGAACAGATCAACCAAGCATGTGAACGGATGGAAGGCCTTCACCACAAGTTCAGCTTTCCAACCCATATCCTGTCCACAGCCGCATCAGACATGAGCCAGATGACAAATACTGTAGATTTGTAGGTGATTTTCAGGTTCACGAATGTCCATGGATGTCATCCCATGTCACACCATACCTATCCATACCTTTTTTCAACATGAAAAATCATGAAATGACATAAAATGTATGGTTCAACATGTTGATACCTATCTCAACTTCTTGGTGCCGCCATTTGAATCATCTCCAAGGCTGAGATGCCCACCATCAAGCTTCACCTCCAAGGAGAAACACCGAAAATCCATGCAGATACTGAGAGGTGTCTGAAGTCCATAGGAGAAGACCATGCAGAGTGCCATTGCCACCGCAGACCGTACACTGTGCATGCGGAATTCAACGCAGAATTTCTGTGCTACATGCTTGTCTCGAAAGTAATGCAACGACTATGAACGTACTTGAAGATTCTTGGGCAAAACCATGGAACGCCGAAAAACGCCGACCTTCAAAGTCAGCAAATTTGGAGGTGACTTTGACTTTGCATCGGTTATTTTCGAAGTCTGAGCCTACGCTTCAAAGCACAGGAGCAGATGGCACCAAGCAGCACATCCAACTCCTCCCAAGCAGTTCCCACCTGAAGGGGGGTGGTACATCAGCATGTCTGAAACTTTTGGCTGCTTGAAGATGATTGAAACAAAGCGTTCCTTTACATAAATCGAGTGTTTAGAGCACACTGACCCTGGCCCAGGCTATGTGGCAGAGGTCACTTCCAATGCGATGGTCTGGACTCAAAAGTATTTGCTAGGCCGCACTTGGACAAATTCGAACTCAACAGAATTCACGCCGCCTGGGTCATAACGATATCACATGATATCACCAAGAATTGGGAGAACCTCCCATGCCCAACATGGACTATTTGTGTTTGATATCAGCACAAGCACCGTCGCTGTCTCCTGTGATGGATTCGGTTGCTCAGCGGGTCCAGCTTCGGAAAGTCCACTGGATGCTGATTGACCCATTGCACACATTCAGAGAACATGTAGCGGTTCAGTACCAGGACTGCAACTCTCCTAAGGAGAGGCCCTTATACAGATGCTACTGTGGGCAAGCACATTATGACGCATCTGCTTTGTTTCAAGAGGTTTTCGGACATCATGCCACCACAAATGCTGCATCATGGGCGCTTGGGTTTTCCTTGGTTATGCAGTCTTTGTTCCCTTTCAGGAAGGTCTCCCTGCCTTATCACATTAGCTTGACTCTCCATTGAAATGATAGAAACGCTTGAGTATGATTGATAGTTGTTAACCCTTAATCATGAATCCCGCCTGAAGGTGATGGAGGGAAATCACCTGATAACATCAGAGCAGATATGATAACATTGGGGAAGCCGAAGCAAGCTGTTTGCAGATTGCATCCCGTTACAATGCGCCACACCTCCTTCTTGGTTGCAATACATCCCAGTGTCGTGGCATCACATGGCATCACTTGCTCCAACTGGCAGGCATTCTGCCATATTGGTGGCCTGAGCTGGAAGAAGCTTCCAGTTGTGCCACATTGATTGGCACGGCAGAGTATGTCGGCTACCAGGTGGCCAGCGTGTGCCTGTTGACACAAGTCTCATAAATGATAACTTGCTATAAGGCCCCACAGGCTCACACACACACATAGTGCTTGGAGCTATTCGAAGCTACTTAAGCAATGAAGGCATCATTGACAATGAAAAGTCTCAGTCACAACATGTCCCTTTGTCAGGCGTGGATTTTGGGCACTCCGCTCTTTTACAATCGACGGGCCGCCTGGCTGAAAAACTTGTGGTCTTCAGGCAAGCCACCAGCTATTCAGGCTTGGTTTCATTAGTAGATCTCCATAGATCTCCCATGATCTCCTGGGCTCTCCCTTAATTTCATCACTTGCAGTTTTGGATAGGTTTGATCTAGAGGCACCTGCGTTCCCATATCTCTTTGAAGTGGCAACTCCTTGGTCCTGTCGCTTCTTCCGGCTGAATAGAATGATTCTAGCAACTCTATGTAGTACTTTTGCTTCTGGGAGACCGGCGACCCGGCCTGTTCCACCCCCCGAACTCCCAGCGCACACCGACTCGACATCCTATGCTGCCCAGGTTCACTTTGACCTTCGCGGCATCCTGAGAGCCAGCGAAGTGGCGAAGATTTCAGACTTCTGCAGATTGACAGTTGAGATAGGGCTGTTGGATACTGTTGGACAGTTGAGATAGGACACTTGCAACAGTTGAGATAGTTTGCGAGATAGGACTGTTGGACAGTTGAGATTTAGACGGGCAGCTAGATAGAACAGAATCAAAGCGAAACCCTGACTGGTTTAAGGTGA
The DNA here is from genome assembly GCA_009767595.1 of Symbiodinium kawagutii. NCBI lineage: Eukaryota > Dinophyceae > Suessiales > Symbiodiniaceae > Symbiodinium > Symbiodinium kawagutii. The sequence continues at coordinate 599,001 of VSDK01011271.1, read as the reverse complement.
TCCTCCATCGGTTGGCTTCAGTGATGAGGCCTGTGGCAGCTGTTTGGGCCTAAGAAGCCACGGAATAGCAACTCATTCATCAACAGCGTGAGCTGAAGAAAAGCCAGTGCAACACGTGCGATTCTGTGTGCTAATGAATGAGTAGCGCATGATGACTTTCCAATGCCTTGGGGTGAAGATCAACCTGAAGTCGCTGGTGACCTCATCAATATCAGAAACAGGTTTTGATTTTGGGCGAAGGTTTGGTGCTTAGCCAGTGGCACAAGATGATCCAAGTTGCCTCAGATTCAACTCCTGAGGTGTCTCGGGGGAATATGAGATGGATGTTTCCTTGGTGCAAGATCATAGCAGCCCGGCATGAGACGAGAGTCAGTTCTGGTTCGGCACTTCCAGCCGCAGAGGCTGCATGCCCTCGATGTCTTATGCTCAGGTTCCCATGGGATGCGGCAACTGAGACAGCCTGGCCGAATTCCTTGGCCAAAGCGCTCCCAGCATCTCGCTGAGTCGCTGTCGATCTGATAGGTTCGAGCGGCGCGTTCAGCCGCAGCGCTGGCGAGTTGGGGCGCAGCTTTGCCATCAGCATCTTTTGACATTTGAAGCTTCCAAAAGATGTGATGTCACACCTTTTCTTGCCCTGTGCGTGGCTCAAGAGTCACCCCACGGACGCGGATCTCAGTTTTCTCAGTTCCAGTTTGATGAAACCACTGCCAGACACGAAAAGCGCAGCAGCTTGATGCAGTTTTGGCTGGTGAAATTTGACTCGTGAGTCACTCGTGGTAGCAGCTGGGAGCAGTTTTCTGCTTGTGGGAGATCTCCAGCGACCTCTGAGGACTCAAAATTAGGTCTCCACCTGGCAGAAGGTGGGGGTCGGATGGTCCTGCTGTGGAGTCATCAGACCTTGGCAGATGGGTTTCTTTTTTTAAAATCTTTTTCCAGGTTTGATTTGGGGGTTTCCTTAAGTTTCTTGATGTTTTTTTCCAGGTTTGATTTTGGGGTGCCGTGGTTGTACAGCATGGATTTGCATGGCGTATCATGGCGTATCGTGGCGTATCATGGCGTATGGACATGCATGCGGCATGCACAATCACTAGTGGAATTTAATGATCCATTCACCATTCCGCCATTTTCAAAAAAATCGCTGGCTTGGGTATTTTGTAATGATTGACTGAGGTCACTAGTTATTAATCAACCACTGGTGAACCATTATCAACTTGTTCACACCGATCCCGACTCCTATGGGTTTATCCCGAAGAATCTTTCGCAAAGTCTTGGCTTTTCAGTGGCGCTCGCCCCCCGCGCCCTCAGGCCCAAATATTGTTTGTGGTGACACAACCAGCGTGCCTTCCTCGGATGCCAGCCACATGACTAACATCACGTGATCAGATTTGATCTAGGCAGACAGCAGCGTCCACCACGAATCCTTTTGGTGATTTGCTCACTAGAACTAGGTCTCTCTATCAATATTTGCCACTGACCTCGGTCCAGATTTCCCTATCAATACATATCAATATATACATAATCAATATATACATATCAGTAAAGACACATCAATATATACATATCAATACATACATATCAATACATATCAATACATATCAATACATATCAATACATATCGTTAGATTTATGATCTCACCGCTTCTTCGGCTCTGGTTGTGGCTGTTGAAGAGAGTGGGCTTGACATGGCTTGATGCCACTGACCAGCGAGATCACAGGTTGAGTCAAGCCAGGTTGACAGTCCTCTAAGGATCTTCCAATGGTGCTTGCAGTGCTTCGACTGATGTGTGGAGACAAGGTGGTTGCATCCTCAGCGGTGCACGGTTTGCCGGAGATGTCGCGGGCATATGTGTTGAAAAGCTGAAGGAGCCTTGGATCAGTGTTGACCAGCTTCTGCCAGCAGAATCTGTGATAGGAGGAGGGGATCTTACATATATGAAGTGCAGCGCGTTCATATTCCGAAGTTGGGGCAGAATTCGTAAGGTCAAGAATTCAGGTATGTGATGGTATGTGTAATGATCGTCATTGGACAGAGCAGCAGATAAGGTGGATCGATGGCAAGCAAAACTTCGGCAAGATGATGCTTCCGACGAACCGCAGGCACCACCGGGCCTCGTTTTTCGTGTTCCTTTTGGTTGCGTTTTCTTTGCAGACATTGATGGATGAGATAGATGCAATGCTTTCTTCTCTCCTGTCCCTTTAGCAGACACTCGGAAAGAATGGAGTCAGAGTGTGATGACGGGATGGTGACGCTCTTTGGAAAAAGCCGCTGTCCAATGTTGAATCTACAAAGGTGTTTGTATTGAAGACATACATTTGGTTGTTAAACCGAACTCTTGAGAATTCTCACCGAATTCGTCGACTTTCGCCTTGTCAGGAAGAGGATCCCTGCAGTGATGCCGAGTTGCAGACTGAGACGCACATGGCGCCTGAGATGTGTAGGATGTGTGCCCAAAACTAAAGCATGCTCCGTTCGCAAATGCGTAGGATAGACATGAAATGAAACGACTAGACCAACAAGTGAGGATGAAATCTACAAGAAACCTCTGTATTAGAGAATGATCTATGTAGTGTAGCTATCGCAGAAAGACAAACGATAACCCCCAAATTCAGGTTTTTCCGTCGGCTGTTCATCTTCTACGAGTGAAGTGTCCTACGTGGAAAAATCGAGAACAAAGCTAAAAATCACGAAACCAAAAAGAGGTAGAGTAACAAACTGTCTACACCCTTCCGAATTCCTGATCCATGGATGCATGATAAATATACAGGCAGCCAGGGCAACCCGAGGGCTAGAAACATCCACTTCACTACGAAAGGCAACTGCCACGCAGCCACATTGCACACCGCCTGTGCATCCACATGGGTCATGGTCCTGGTGACAATGCCCGACATGTAAAGCGAGAAAGAAAAACCACGACATGTGGCTATGGGTCAATATTAACCAACCAATAATGGGGGTTAGTTACTATAACCAACAATAACAAGGAAACCGATGGTTAATGATGGGGAACCAGGGGTACGGGGTTTTGACCCACAGCCATGTGGGTTTGTCGTGGTTTGTTTGCAGGAAAAAGTGACGTACCATGACGTACCTAATTCCCAGGCTAATGTTGCGATCAGTTGAGCTGCTGTCAAACAACCTGGTGTCAGTAGATGGACTGAAGTGGAATATAGGCTAAAACATTGAAAACAAAGGCTCTCCCTTCAAAACGAAGACTAACGACTATTGTGAAAACCATGTAGAACGAAGGCGGGCCTTCAAAACGAAGGCTCGATTCCTATTTCACTTTTTGATGCTGACGTTTTGCTGATGGCTCAGTTATCATTGTGATTATCCCTCCATCGCCTCCATGTTTGGACCTGCGGTTTCCCAAAGTCGTTACGCTGGGAAACACGTCTAGTGCAAAGTCCACGCCGAGGTTAGACGATGCTGCTAGAGAAGAAGCAGAACGGAAGGCCCTGCTGGAGCATGACCCATATGGCTGTGGGTCAGTTCACCCTTGGTCCCCCCTGGTTCCCCATCACGAACCATTGATTTCCTTATCATTGTTGGTTAGAAGCCCCTATTATTGATCGCACAGACACGCGGCCACACTCCCAAGCAGCGTCGTCCTCCCTGCTGGCCAGTTGGCGGGCAAGGGAGAAACACTAAGTGAAAATAACATACAAAAAAGGGCAGTAACACAGGAACACGTCGTGTGTACCCCCTGTATCTAATTAAGCGGCTCGTAGAATCCAGCATTCTTGACATGTCGAGTCTCTCTCCGCATGGCTTTGTAGCGATCTTCAAAAGTGTTCATATCAAGTGGACAAGAATTACGAAAGATGACAGATTCAACTGGGAAAGGCACAGGAATACCCAGACCATCTTGTGTAACCAAATCATTGATGGTTGCTTAATATTGACCCATAGCCATATCCAGCATAGCCGCTGCCCATCCATTGTGAGTTCATTTGTGGCGTCGCAGGCACGTGAGGAGGAGGAAGAAGAAACGGAGGCACCGGGAATGCCACACGTTCACAGGGGGTTGGTAATCGCTGATCGTCAAAGAACCGCAGCCTCTGAAGACCAGGACGTGCAGAAACATGAGACATGCAGGAAAGCACATCAATGCGCTGGTTTTTCTCTTAAGTCAACTTACACCCCCGAAGTTTATCATGTTCCTAAAAACAAAAAATGTTGCATGTCCACGTTAAACAAGCATTTACACATTTCCACGTTAACCTGCCAAGGTAACAAAACAACGGGAGATTTCACAGGAATGTGTCGAAAAAATGAAAAACATGCGTCATGGGTGCGATTCCCCGGGAAAACTATGTGATTCCCCAGGACTAGGGTCAAACCATACAAACTGAACCATTGCAGATGAACATGGAAGTTTTGAGATTTTGGTCTATTTTGGGGATTCCCCAGGAGACACTATATGCGCAGAGAGCAAACAGGTTAACATGGAATTGGAAGTGAGTAAAGATGCAACCAAAAATGCTAGTCCAGTCTTTTTAGCATTGATAGAAGGTATTACACGCGGACGGATGGTGCATGGATGTCTCGTGAACGGATCGGGGCACATGGGTTTCCGTGTTGATCTGTCGTTCTAACATATTTAACTGGTTCGTTTCATCATTTGGAGGATCTCCGGGCTGCTAAGAGCAAATTGAGCTTCAAAGTTTTGGCATATTAACATAGCACTCAGGAGATGACATCACACCAAAACACAACTTCCGTCGCGACACCCTGACACTGCTATCATTTCCTTGCTTAACCTTTTCAATGAACACCTATTCAGAAATCAACTTTTTCTCTCCATTTGGAACTTGGGGTTTTGAATGCTATCATTTCCTTGCTTAACCTTTTTAATGAAAACCTATTCAAAAATCAACTTTTTCTCTCAATCTGGAACTTCTGGTTTTGAATGCTATCATTTCCTTGCTTAAATTTATTGTTAAAACCAATTCAAGAATTGAGTGTTCCTCTCTATCTAGAACTTTTGGCTTTGAGTTCTTTCCCTTGGGAGATGGTACATGGACATCTTATGAACGGATGGGGACAGGAACCCCAAAAACCAGATGCGAATTGACATGGAATTTGTAAATCCTGGCAGACTAAAACCTGGATTTCTTCCATCTTAAAGTGTGCGGGCTACCAGCCCACTGTTCTTCAGATTCACTTATGTCGTCGTGGCCCTTTGGAAAGGCCTGTTCAGATTCCATGTTAAATCTGTGCAAGTTTTCTGACTATTTCTCTTTCCTGGCGCATTTCCCCGGGAGTTTTTACTGTACCACCTTCCCCGTAAGGTTAGCAAGCAAGTGGCCTCGGGTTCCATGATAATCTTCGGGGGAGTAAGTCGACCAATCCGAACTCAGCTTTCTTTCAAGCTTGAGAGGCCCGGAAGGTTGCCTCCAAGCTTGCGGTACTTTTTGTGGCCCAGATCCCCAGGATGACAGCTGCAATGGGCATCAGGGTGCTTTGTCAACCTCTCCCGAGCAGGTCACACATTGATGGGTCAAACTTTGGGCATCCAAGAATTTCTAAGTTTACAGTCTGGTGCAATCAAAGTTGTTACAACCTTTCAGTTTTTGTTTGCAACCTTTCAGGTGAAATCATCCAGTCTGGGTGGTTGAGAACTTTGATCCAACATGCGGTGACAGGGTACCAAAGGTCAACCCCCAAAACTTCCAGCCTTGGCGCCACGGCACATGGTGAACCGTGGTCCTGTGAAGGGCATGGCGCCACATGTGAGCAGAGCACAACCGATGAATGGTTAAGGCCAATGCCCTATTTGTCATCGCCCCTCTGCCCCAGCCAACATCAGCTTACATAGAATAGTAATAGACAAATATGAGTGTGTTTTTAAAACATATATATGTTTTTTCAAGTATGCATGCATCTACTGTACTCGTATCTTTTGAATGTGAAAATATACACACATCTGGATAGGTACCGAAGATGGCCACCCTGTCCCACGCGTGCAACACACACGACGCACAGTCCGCAGATCCACACCGAACGCGAAACCAATGGCAGAAAAAGTCTTGAAACTTGAGCGGACTTTCAGAACTACATGAGATAAATATGCCCATATTGTACTACTGTATGGGACTAGATGTACGGATCAATTGTAAGAACTACAATATGGCATATATTAGTAACTGTGGTCAGTATGTATTCGTACATGGTATATGCATAGTAACTTCAAGTCTACTATGGCATACCCAGGAAAACTTGCAAATGGTATTTGTCTTAGACTCATGTTAGATGCTGCTCATTGTTTCTTTTCCGTTGCCGGTGCGTACCATGTAATGCAATTACCTGGTTGATTGTAGGGTTGGAAATGCCGGTCATGCTATCGACTGAGGTGTCTCCAGACTCCTACCACAAGAGCAAAAAGGTCGGAGATCAGGTCGGCTCTTGTTTGAAAGCTTGGTGGCGCACGCGCCAACACACATGCATTATGCACATGATTCTACAGTGCCCCATGGCTCCCCTTTCCTGATTTTAGCCAGGTCGTGAAGTGGTGTGAAATGGCTGGTGCACACTGCCCCTAGCTCAAAGGGCGTCATGGATTTCAATGTTGCTGTCCCTTGAGGCTAGGAAGATGAATCGTTCGGCATAGTTCAGCCATCAGCCCTAATTGGAAGATATGAGCTTGGATGATTCCTGGATGTGCAATTATGTCAGTTGATTCGTTTGCGCTGTTTGTTTCCGTGTGAATAATGCGTGTGAGAGATTCCTGCTGAGGTGCGATTATTCCATCACCAGATGTTCTAGTCTACACCCTTGCCAAATTTGCAGAGGAAAAGCTTTGCCCTCAGATTCGGTGGCTTTTGTGCACAAAGCTTCGCTGACATTGTTTTGGCCACATGCCAGGGAGACATCCTGGCGGCTATCCATGCTTGTCTCCTATTCTCCGCGCTGAGGACGGGAACGTCCGTGACCTTCCACCAGATCGGTGATGGTGATACTTCGACGCAACTTGTCGTGAAAGCTCCCGGTTCAGGAAGTCGTGCGTGTGGGAGCTGCTGTTGACGGAAGTCGAAACGCCATGGAGATGCACGGAATCGGAACAAGTCTTCCAGCCAAAGGGTCCCGATCTCTGCTGAGATCTCCTAGGTGTGATAAAGACACAGACAAGGAATGGCCCGGAACTCAGATGTCGTCAAAGGTCGGCATTTGTGACACGGGGATGGGAGGCGTTCTCATCATGTAGATATGTGTAGGTCCGTTATACATGATTAATCATGATTATATGGACTTCAGACGCGCAGTCACGTATATTTGCGTACTTACCTCCTGCTCAGCCAGTCGAATCCTGAACGATTCATGAGTCGAATCGCTGAAACTCAGGGCAGTTCCAGCGATTGGAAGTCGCCCTGGCCTCAGTGCCCGAGCTGGTCAGCGGATGGTTTGGTAACGGCTGGGGTACCATTGGCGAATTAATCAGGGTTAATGGACCTTAATAGAACCGCTGGGGTACCAGAGGCAACTGCAAATGATATCACCGTGTTTCATTGATGTGAATTGGCTACCAACTTCCAACTGGCCTAAGACCTCAAGTTGCGGCTCTTTCGCCAATCTTTCACCACATCCGCGAATGATGCAGAGCCGAATTCGATGTTGACACAAAATTCCCCCCGTACGCCCAACGTGGAGGTCCCACGCAAATCCAGTGCCAAGCAGCGGAGTGTCTAGGCGAAAGGTCACCATCTTTTGAGCTGCCGGAGCCAAGTTGTAAGGATCTCAGAGCTGAGCTACCAACCATGTGTGATCATGCCTGTGGTATGATGGGCTCTACACCTGGATGCTTCTCAGTCTAATGTGTCCTGATGAGCACAATTGAACTAGTGACTAGTTCAATCCAATACAATCCAATCCAATATCAATACATACAGTTTTTTTTCTGTAAGTAATGTATTTGTTGTGTGTGTGTGTGTGCAGATGCGCGTGTGGTGAAATTGCTTGAGACCCTCCAATTGGTCTAAGTGGCACTGCAGTTGACATGCTGTTGAGATCACTGGTCATCAGAGACGTCGCAATGACACGTCATGACGTCGCTTGTGGCAAGGTTCCTCGTCCAATTTGACCAACGGCCCAAAGCAAGCCTGGAATGCTTGAGGCCTCGCTGGGCTGTTCTTGAGCCACTGGTGACATTTGGAAACCAACTCAATTTACATTCTAAATCATTTTAACAATCTTGAACTAATATTAACATTAAGTAGCTAACTAACCAACTTACAAACCAACTAAGTGACTAACTCAATATTGAACTCCGGTGATTTCAGGCGATTCGGAGTTCAAATTCAGACCTTGAGATGCTGCAGCCCGCGGCAAGGGCAAGAAGTGGGTACCTTTTCGCGGAGCGACTGAAGCATAGATACAGCAATTGTAGAGGACAGCTTTCCCGCTGGTGCAGCCGCAGTTGGAAGAGACTTGCAGTTGAAGCACGTTGAAGCACTTTGGACTTCAGGGCCCTTAGCTGATCCGTAGTTCCAATGTCTTAACGTTTCGTGGTCTCATCTTCCTGCGGGCTGCCGGAAGCACAGAGAGGTCTCAAATGGAACTTCGCTGGGCTCAAAAATGCGCTGAAGATGCGGGCAGTGGCTTTTGCGTGCAAAGCCCGGGCAAGTGGCAAAGCCCTTGTTTCCTGGAATTGCATGAATTGCAGGGTTTGGGTTTAGCACGGTGGAAGCAAAAGGATGAAGATCTAGAAGTAATAACGACCTAACCCCACCTGAGTCCAAGATTCTTCAGAATCTTCAGGCTTCCAAGCATCCACCCCTGCATTTGTCACTGTGCCATTTGGAGTTTTCATGGGCATCCCCAGGGTCGGAAGGCAGACACCAACAGAGTTGTTGGTCCAAAATGGCCATCAGTGGACCGTGGGTGGCCATGCAAGTTGCAGCAATGCAACTCAACAAAGAGGGCAGCCGTCCTGTGGCACGAAGGATGGAGCCACCGTGTTCAAGCAAAGCAGAAGTCATGACAGTCAGTCAAGGTGTCCGGTCCTGGTGAGTTATGCCAACAACTTGTCAGGAAGAAACAGTTGAAACATGTTGAAACGTGTTTTTCTGAGATGTGGAATTTGCCATGGAGCTAGAAACCATGACTGACTCCGTCTCTGCGAAGCCTGTCAGGGCTGGCTCTTCGCGCAATTGCACACCCGAGCGTCAAAGACATGTGATCGGTTCCCATGGTCACGACTGTAGTAACACAGCAACATCAGTATTTAGAAAGCTGTGGGATGCTGCATCGGCGCAGGGTTTTGTGGTAGTCGCAGGTCCTTGGATGACAATCTGTTGGTTGCTTTTAGTTCCCCCCAACGTTGGCACTGAATGTGAACCAGCCACTGGAAATTGTGCAATGTACCCATAATGATCTGGGCAGTTCAGCGCTTGCAACAACATCGTAAGCCGTGTCAAATTCCTTGGAATATTTGGAACGGTGCCAGGCTTCATTTACAAACTTTGTTGCTTGGGTCCCGCGCAAATGCGGTGGGTGCAACTTGCACGGAAGGGCACGGTGATGCTGGCATCAAGATGATCTCACGGTCAGCGTTTCGCGAGCAAGCGCTGCCAGGAGTAAAATAAGAAGCTTACCAGAAGGTCTTGGCAGGGATGGCCCGGCACATGCATGTTCAAGCTGCCAGGTTTGCAATCCTTTTTGGGTTTTTACATGATCAATGCTTTCCCGGCCACCGGCAGGTTCTCACATCTTCCTAATTGCTGCCCTCAATGATTGGCTCTTGGACCTTGGAAGTAAAAAACATGGAAGTTGAGATGACAGGAAGAAGATGAGATAGCAGGAAGATGAGAGGAAGGCATGACAAGAGGAAGATGAGATGACAGGAAGGTGACTACCTGAAAAAACCATAGTGCTTCAAATTGAAACACGATATGGCATTGATGACACCACTTGAACATTTCGAAACCAACAAGCCCCACACACTGCCAACAAGTGAATCAAGTGTCCACAACAGCACTGCCACAACTTGAGTCACGTCTCCATGGTTGCGGGTGCTGCCTTCACTTTGCTTCAAAATCCATTGTGGGAACCTGAGCTTCAGGAGGGCTCAGCTGCGCTGAGCTGCTGCTGAAAGCTGGGTATCAGAATTCTGCCTAGGGAGCAGTTTGGAGCCACCAGGAGCCTAGGCACATGGTAGGCTTTGGGGTCAATATGAGCCAACATGAGCCAACCAGCAAATGGGTAGGTGAACCTCCCAACAGATCCCAACAGTCAGACTAGTTTGGTCATTTGGGGGATTTCACCCGGGACCGACAGCCATGTAGTGCACCATACAACTGATTTCTCTGGGATTTCCTTCGTGCAACGGTCTCTGATTATGCATTGGATGGCTCCACGTGGCAACTGCTGCAGCTCTGCTTTGGAGCAGAATGTCAGCCATATCAATGTGATTTTGTAAAGATGCTTCCAGCCCTGATGTTGCAGTGCAACCCCCTTCCTTTTGCCTGGCAACGCCCATGCGCTCTCATGCTGGCCGTCAGGACTACTTCGCGCCCCTGCAGAATTTTACACCAAAAAGCCCATCGGCCGATGACTTCCAGCCACCAACTGCTGTGATACCCAGATATCGGGATCTTACACTTGGCACTCTGCAAGACTTGGTTTCCAAGGGCCAGCCATTTGTCGTGGAGGACTGCGGTCAAGATGTCTCTTGTTTCAATTCTTTCAGCAGATTTCAGCTTCCTATTTATTTTGGTAGTCATTCCAGTCTGGTCGGATTTTTCAACTGGCTATGTGAAGGCTTTCGGAGGGTTCAAGATGCCCTTGCACAGCAGGCTTTGGCGACCAAAAATACTTTATATTTATATAAAGGGTTGGGTTTGGGCATTCCAAGCAGGTGGATGTGGCTCCGCCAAGGCCCCACTTTCGTCGTGGAGCTGTGAGGATTATGCTTTGCAATGGCCTCAGGGAAAAATGCGGGCGGAGTACTCAGAAAGGCAGCGGCCGATTCTTCTTGGAGACGGTGACTGGTTCAGGACTGTCTTGGCACAGGTGCGCTCACACGGAGGCTACCTGTATTTTTACAATATTTTGCAGTCATTTACATATCACTTGCATATGCGTCTATCATGATCTATTATCTATCATTATCAGTCAGTCTATGCTGACTATAACAATCCATTAGCCCACAGGGCTCAATAAATTGATAAAGATTTGCGTGTGCCCATGCAGATGGGCATACAGAAATCCCGAACCCAGCGCCGCTCCATGTTCCACTTGGTGGGTCGACTTTGGCGCTATGGCATGGCTTCCACCTCTCTTGCCTACTCCGTGTCAAGCTTGGGCACCCTTTCACGGACATGGCGACGTAGTGAATCCTGCGCATCTCTTGGCCATCATGAGCCATTTCCCTAATCCGCTTCTTCAATGAGAACACCTATGATTTGTAAGATTTGATCTTCATATATGTATCTACATGTGCACACACATACATACATATATATATATATACATGTTTAATAAAGCGATAAATGCAAATATGAATAACTATGTATATGTATTTAAAAAGAAATATATATATATATATATATTTGTATATATTGAAAATAATCATGAACATGGTACTGTATTGCTGAAGCATTTGCAGTGCTGGATCTCATCCAACGCCATTGGCATTCCGCGACTTTCAGGACCCTGAGGCCAACCAGGCGGCAACGGCAGCACTTGTCTGCAGGCGACCGGCTGGCGGGGCCCTACATTTGGCATGTGATGGAGTCCTGGCTGAAGATCTGGCTGTCTCCAGTAAGAGGGAGATCTTCGGGGCTGGGAAGATCCGGGACTTTTGGACGTGTGATGAATGGTGGATTATGGTGGATTATCAATGAATTCAGCTTTGCGAATAACGTAGATGTATGACATAGCTGGATATATCAATAAGTTGCCTAGTGATTTTTACGGGTGGAGCTAGCCGCTGCACCTGCCATTTCCTTCCAAAAGGTGGTGGATTGACGCTGTAGGTCAGGACAAGTGTCAACCTTGGGGCTGATCAGCTTCCCAACTGATCTACGCTGTTGAAAGATTTCTTGTTTTTGACGCTGATTTGAGCGTTGGACTTCCCCGAAGGTTTTCCAGATCTGTAAGCTGTCATTTGTTGGAGGGGTTTCGAGTTACGTGACTCGTGACTGCCAAAGTTCAATTGTGGCAGAATTTAGAACCGCGCACTTGCTCATCTTGCTCGACGCGATGATTTTTGGAAGCCGCAACCTGCAATCAATCAGACACTGTGAGTGATCGACTTGATTCGTGAGAGTTTGGAGTCTTTGGGTCCTTTTGCACCCGCTTTCTTTACACGCCTTTGTGCCGCTGTTCGTTCAATGGGAAACTTTGGCAAAGCCAAGGATCATGAACCCAATCAATGTTGTAACTCCACCGACACGTGCCCTGTCTGAAATCTCTTGGGAAGCCCTGCCTGGCAGCATTTGGATCCACTTAACCTATCTTGGCCCGTCGTGTCCTGCTTTTATCATGACATGCGGCACATCACCTGAGGACACCCACTTGCAATTCATGGTGCCTACACGCTTTACACGGTTGCCCTTTGCTGACTCAGGTGTTGGCCGGTGAAGAGGGCTGTCCAGGAGCACTGGCGAACGCCATACTTCCTGCAGCAGCACCACATCAATGCGGAAGAAGCGTTGGACTCCTTTGAGCTGTGGTTCAGCTTGGCCGGTGGCGGTGCTTTGAGCCATGCAGATGTACCTTGCACAATTTGTTAAGGCCTTAAAGGGTTCATGAATTGCAGGTTGTTGCAGACAGGCCTCATGTTGAAACTATTTGAAACTGAATGGCCTCTGTTTCTATGCCGCCAGGCATACAACGAAATGACAGTCTCACTCCAACTGCGTGGGTCAAAGGAATGGCGCTTGGCCATGCACCCGAAGGTCGTGACTGTACCTCGGATGAATTTCGAAAAACAAATTGGTCCAGGTTGGCTCAGATTTGCCCAGACCACTTCTCAAGAAGGTCGTGGTTGTCCACCTTGGTCCACCTGGGCAGAAGTGGTTGTAGGAGTCCAAGTTACTGGCTCCAGGTTGGTTCAGGTTGTCCACACATGTGTCACACTTCTCAAGCAAGTGCAGCAGTGCAGCAAGCGCGACATGTTGTCCAAACTCAGATCCGCAGTGGGCATCAGTAGGCCATGTATGTATGGGCAGATATGGGCAGCAAAGGGTTTGAAGAATTTGTGGTTATGAAATAAATGATTGCTACCAGCGCCTGTGACAACAAACCATGGGAGACCATTGGATGCCATATCGAAGATGGCCCTTCTAGTAGGTCCTGAATCAAGCGAGCAACAAAAAAGCGACGCAAGGCTCTTTGGTTCTGCTGTTTGTCTCTCTCTCTCTCTCTTTCTCCTGAATCTCTTTGATGCAAGAACTAACAGTATGATTTAGGATCTATACACACAAGCTATGTGAATAGTGTCAATAAATCAATCATCAACACCGCAGTGTTTGCGATTTCGCCCTTTAACAGTCACAATTGAATCATTGCTTTTTCTATGCTAGGTCCTTGCCTGGAGAGCCATCTTGGATGAACCTGCACGGCAACTTCTGTTGTTGTTGTTGTTGTTGTTGTTGTTGCTGCTGCTGTTGCTGCTGCTGCTGGTGTTGTTGTTGTTGTTGTTGTGGTTGTGGTTGTGGTTGTGGTTGTGGTTGTGGTTGTGGTTGTGGTTGTGGTTGTGGTTGTGGTTGTGGTTGTGGTTGTGGTTGTGGTTGTGGTTGTGGTTGTGGTTGTGGTTGTGGTTGTGGTTGTGGTTGTGGTTGTGGTTGTGGTTGTGGTTGTGGTTGTGGTTGTGGTTGTGGTTGTGGTTGTGGTTGTGGTTGTGGTTGTGGTTGTGGTTGTGGTTGTGGTTGTGGTTGTTGTTGTTGTTGTTGTTGTTGTTGTTGTTGTTGTTGTGTTACTGGTGCCCGTAGTAACCATCCCCTTGCACCACCATTCCTGGCGTGACTGTTTGATTATCGATGGCACACAGAGCCCTCAATGCCCAGCTCGCCAATCATCGCTTGGTATTACCAGGTTGCCACTCTGAATGATCATTAGCCATCAAACCACTAATCATGGCTTAATCATGCTTATATAAATTGTGTCGTCTTGACCGCTGGGCACCCGTCAGGCATTCGATGCCGTTGAATCACATGACGGCGGCATCTACAAATCCCCAGGGCGGTGGATGCCAGAGTACGACTTCACACTGCACCAAGGGGAATGCTTTGTATTTCCACCCGGCTACTTCCACGAAACGTATGTGAGGCACCGGGACACAGTGGAGGGTCGTACAAGGGCAATGACAACATGGGATTTCACGGATTTTCATGGGTTCATTATTATGTAGCGATGTGTATATTCCTTCAGGTCTCCCATTCAATGCATGAACTGTGCATCGGTAGCCCATGGCAGTGGAACATGCTCACTGCGTGTTTTGGTGTGAGCCAACGGCAGTTTCCTCATGCTTAATGCCATTCGCCGAGGCCCAACGCGGCCTCGGAAGAATGCACAGTGGCAGCCACTTTTCAGTTCAATGCGCCTTTGCCAGCGACTCCTCTGCATTCAGCCCGCAGTTTCAGCAGGGATGCGCTGCAAGGGATGCGCTGCAAGGGATGCCGCACTGATATTCTCTGTGAGGCCCGCTACTGGCGGAACTTTCTGCCTCGTTGGTTCAACAGTCACCTGGGCTGGGAGGACAGGTGAACATGATGAATCACTTAGATTTGGTAAGAGCCTCTCTCCAGACGGCATGTCTCGCCATGTTTGACCGATTTGCCACAGCCATTCTCCGCCCCAATCGGCCAAACCTAGAGGAGCGCGGTCTGGAAGTTTGGGCGCCTATAGCGAGTCTTTCGCAGAAAGGTGGTGTGAAATGGGAAGCGCCTTGACAGATGCCTTCGCTTCCTCATGTCAGCCTCATCATAGCACTGGAATGGTGGTGATGAGGAGATGTTTGCATGCGCAAGCATTTATGAACATGCAGGATGTAATCAGTGATTCTGAGAAATGAACAGATCTGAAAAGCATTTCTTAAAGGCAGACGCTTGCTTGTACATGTGGAAGCGCGCAGATCATGTATATATATATATATACATAAATGTTTTTCTATTTGCCATCATCTCCCATCATCACCAATCAACAATAATTGTACGTCATCATTAGTACAACTTTCAAACAGTTAAGGGGGAGGTAGCTGCCAGTGCTCCCAAGACCAAGGTTGATGCAAGGACATCCTGGCTGCTCCGCAAACTCGACTCTGACAAAGCAGCTTTGCACAGAATTGGCACTCGAAGGGCTTGCAGCACACGCTCCATTGGTCGCCATGGCAAACGGACATGACAAGACACCCAGGGGTCGCTATTCTGACCGAGGATCAGACAATCTCACTGACGGTCCTTTGCTTGCATCTCAGCGGAGCAGCTGGTCATGGAGTACCCTAGGACGCCCCAGGTATATACCACTACCAAGTGATAGTCATTAGCAGAAGCACCGACTCAGATCTTGGCTTGGCCTATTGCCCAGTCTGATGCTGAGAGTTTAAAGCTTACTGCCATCATTAGGCCCATAACATGCTATACTGATACTCAAATGCTTCAAGCTCAGGAAGAACCTATCTCTCAGGAATTGCACACATATGATTATATAATGATCATGATTTTGACATGATAGATTTTGAAATATGATTGCTGTTGATTCTAAGTCCAATATTTATGGACCACAGGCAATACATTACACGCATTTCTGCATGATATAGAATTTGTAAACTGGCGTTGAGTCAATGATGCAACCCCGAACTGAATTTGGAACCACAAAGAGATGAGGAAAGAAGGCCCATCAAGAACTCGAATGGAGACTTTGGATTCTAACAAGAGATGGTCTATCCATGTCTTTTGTTCGAATCCAGCCATGCAGCTCAGGAGGTCGAAAGCTTTTTCCAGCGACCGGAGAACAGCTGGGCGACTGAGAAGGACTTCGCATGGTTTGCCTTCGTGCCAGTGGACCAGGTGCCCCTACCAGCTTGGCTGATCATAGGGGCTTCCAAGGCAGACGGCGTGTTTGGATGTACATTGGGAAGCACAGCCATGCAAGTCGTTTCTCAAAAAAATCGAGGCATATCATATCATGCTTCAGCATCTTCAGCCGCGCTGAAATCATTGACCAGCGCCCCCACTGCTTCTCATCACAGCCGGGATGGCTACGTTTCAATACGATTCACCTCAGGCATCGCGCGTCAAGGCTGAAGTAGTTCCTTGGAAAGCAGGAGAACACCAAACTCGAACACCAACTGAAACACATTGCTGGATCTTCCAGCCGGTGGGTGTGGGATCCAGCGGTCCATCCTTAGGTCTCAGAGTTGCGGCGTTCTTTGGCGCGAGCCGTGGTGGACTTCCATGATTTGGACGGTGATGGCTTAATCTCAGGACGGCTTGAAACTCGTCGGCTCTGGGACCCGGATACATCTTGCCAGGAACTACTTTCCAGTCCAGTGATGTGGCTGGATGATTCTGAAGTATGATGATCATGATGATCATGATCATGATGATTTAATGCTGCCCTGCGGAGGTTCATTGTGAGTTATCTGAGTTATCCATTGCAATCCCATCGCAGAAGTAGAAGTAGCCAACCATTTTCAATCAAACCAAGCCTGTGGCTAGCTGGAGTTTCCTCACCTTAGCCACGGCCACGAAACTCACGGAGCACCTGGGTGTCCACCGTGGTGCATAGCTTTCCATCGCTTGCTGCAGGAGCTGAGCTGTACACCAGCCTGTGGCAATGGAAGGTTCTGGTCCAAAGGATGCGAGGCCTGATGAAGATGTACCGGAGGAAGGGCAAAGCCAGCAGCGAAGATGTCCTGAAGCTGCCTGGAGAAATTGGCAGAGAGACAGCTTGAACTGGCATGGTACAGGTGACTTACAGTTACGTAGTTCCAGCCCTGGATAAAATAAACAACAGGGACCCCGACCCACCTTTCATGATGCCTGATGCCTTTCCAAGAAAATGCTTTGGGGATCCCACCATGATTTCCGGTGGGGATCAGGTTTGAGATGGACTTCCTCCGCCAACATGCTGGCTGCTCCCTGTCAGACAGGTTGAGGGCGGAGGCCAGTAAAGTGCGTTGGATTGATTGCCCGCATGCAGAACACATTGAAGGTTGGTTGAATAAAGTGAATGTCAGTGTGGAAGGCTGCCTGTTTGAGACTATCCGAGCTGGAGATGCGGAATGCTAGTCACAAAGGTGCCTGTGCTGCAAGATGCGGCATCTAGTGAAGTCCCAGTCGCCTTTCTTGAAATGATGTCAGATATAATGTCGTGATTCGTTTTTGAATAAATCAAAGTAATGAATCATATATGCGATGGAAAAAATATAGGTCAAACAGATGTTGTTTTTGGTTGTTTCAATGTTTTAGGCTTTGCATTGACGTGCTTAGGTGCAGAGATTCCTCTTTTTCGCGTCATCTCAGGGGAGGAGCCGGCTCCACCCACCGTGTCGCGAAAGGGAAGCTTTCAGGAATATCAACTGGTACAGGATGTACAGGTACAAAGGAGTTCCAGATCCAACAATCCAACAATTCACGAAGGCTTTGTATTTGACTGCATTTGATTATGAATCTCCGGCTGTTGAGCTATGAATGCGGGTCGTGCACTATGGTTTCAAGATGTTTCAAGCATCCAGTTGGTCAAATTCGTGGTTCATCAAGGAGCTACTGGAAGACCAATTGTCATCGGGTCACATCTGGGGGTTTGGAGTGCAGCACCTGCACCATCCAACGCCTCGGCATCGTTCGGAACCAACGCAGGAGGATGACGAAGGCGAGCAGGAAGAGAGACGCAGTGAATTGTGAGAAAAGCGATGCCGCAGTGCTACCCTGATCCGACAACGCCCTTGCTGGTCCTTACATTCGTTAAGTTCCAATGTTTGGGGATCTCTAGATGCCGAATGAATCAGAATGAATGCTATACATATATATATATATTTATATATACATATATTATTTTCTGTTTTTTAAATATATAAATACTGAAAGCCCTAGTCTCGAAGCAAGAGAAATGTATTCTACAACTTGTCCTTTGAGACCTGGAGCAATAGCTATAGTGGTTCCATTTAATCTCTAGCGGGCAGATTTGACAATGCTGCAGGGATAGACTTCGCAGTCAATTGGCTCACGTAGTCTGGCTGAAAGGAATGTCATTCCACTGAGGAGTGGCAAGAACATTGATAGATGTTGATTGGACAGCGCAGGAGGTCAAAAAAGTATCTGGTATGTCGAGAGCCATCATTGCATGCAGACCAGTAGTCATAAAATCACCATGGGAGTCCCTTTAATGCTGCAACTGTCATGCTTTTCCATGATTTGGACTTGAATTTCAAGGGTGAGTCTGTTAGTTTTCACTTTCGTTATGTGCCTTGTGTGGACGCCGGCCAGTTCGTAGTGCCCCGACATTTGCGCCCCGATGGCCTGAAGTGGGTTGGCAAGCAATTCCTGTGCAATCTGGTTCCCTTAGCTCATTTGCCATCATCAACCTTCATTTTCTGCCATGTAAGCTGGTTTGCCTTCGGCTGGCGCTGCACTTTTGAGGCCGGCCATTCTAGTGAACACCCTAGCATTGAGATGAACTTTCCTTTTCGATGGCTCCAACAGTTGATTACGTTGTGGTGCGAGGCTGAGCTACATTTGCAACATCGACTGGCAGGTTTCTCAGCCATTTTCGCTCAAGCTGTGGCTGCCAAGTCGCCCAAAGCAAAGTGCAGAGACCTGTCCCATCGTTTCGGCGGGGGGCTATCATACCGCGCTTCTCCGAAGTGATGGCTCTGCTGTTGCTTGCGGATGGAACCGCATGAAGGACAATGTACAATTCCGCGTTTAGATGACGGCGTGACATACACCCAGGTTGCTGCAGGTAGTGTACATACTGTGCTTCTCCGAAGTGATGGCTCCGGTATCGCATGCGGAAGCGACCGCGTTGGACAATGTGCCCTTGCACGTTTGGATGACGGTGTGACATAGACTCAGGTTGCTGCAGGTGCCAGGCATACTGTGCTGCTCCGAAGTGATGGCTATGCTGTTGCCTGCGGATACAGCAGTGATGGACAATGTAAAATTCCGTCGTTGCAACCGTGGCTGAATTGGTTGGGTCGTTGGTCTGTGAGACATTGGTACATTGCCGATTTCAAGGTAGGTGACGGAAGAATAGAGCGCATTTTGATGCATTTTGCAGCTTGATTTTCTGCAAGAGGGAGATGCAATGATTTTAAGATGTGTCGGGATGGATGGGGAGAAGTGGTATGTTTGAGGACTAGGAGATCTGACCTTGCAGTGGATGCTCTGAAGCAACTCACCCACAAGCAGGAGTTTTGTCGAGAGCAGCGTCGTATAGTTTTGCCCTGATGGGCAGCTGTTTGACTCAGTTTTTCCTCACATCCGCTTATCACACTTGCGAAGGTGCATTTGGAGCATGACAAGCCGTGAAGAAAAATGTCCTCCATACATTCTTTGCTCGCTTGTCCGGCGACGGCCGATGCACTTTAGGCATGTTTATGCTGCTTTCATGCTACCAATATCTACTAATCAGTTTGTTGCCCTGACAAGGATATGGAAAGTGGCACACAAAAGTCGTGAAGGCTGAACAACACGGGGCCCCACCTATGATGATGGTGAATAATTAAGCATGAGTAGTATGCCCTGAATGGGCTGATCAATGGCGGTTAAGGATGGCCGAGGAACAATGACGAGGACGGTGAATGATGATGGTGAAAAGTGGTTAGCAACGTTTGACAGAAAATAGGGAACCCCACAAAAGAGGTTGCTTATCACTATGAATTATGGTTATCATTGGATGATCTATGATTTAGGACCCCCCTATTTTGAGAAACCATCACCTAGTCGCTGTTTAACCATTGTTGCTTATTGTCACCTACTATTCACCAGAATCAGTGGCTACAAATAGGCTATAACCCTTGTACAATCCAAGGTGGACCCGAGATGTCCGAGTAAAAATGATTATCTAGGCATGGTTGGCAACAAATCCACGCGACACCAACTTCAGGATTAGGCCTCCTGTTGCTGGATCCATCCCCGAAAAATTCGGCAAACTTCACCAATCGAAGTGCCCCAGCTCCGATGCCAGCAGCCCTTTGCGACTTGGCTTCCCAGGCGGCCACCCTGTGCGCCAATCGCCGTGCAGCTGCCCTGCAGGCTTCCCCAGGTCACCTCAGGGGGCGGCTCATCTTAGTGCAGCTGCTGGTGGTTTTCCAAGTTTTTGGTGGGGGAACGGGTTAACATCTATAGGACTAGTGACTGGGATGAAAAAACTTTAGATATAGGATAAATAACTATATAACACACACACACACATATATATATAAAGATATCTTTGAATCTATGCATATTTATGAAATCATGAAGTATCATGAAATTAACATGGAAATGGTAATATTTTGGAACTTGATATGACCAATTGTTAATCATGTTTTGGATGAATCATGATCAATCGGCGTGTGTCGAAACCGTTGAACCACTTGTGGAGGAGCAGCAGCTGGAGAGTCGGCCAATGAACTGTTGAGGACAAGGCCTACAGGGCTATAGAACGTGGTGAGGAACATGGTGAGATGCCTGTGAGTCATGGGAGGTGCATTTACAGACCGTTTTGGTCCAAGATGTGCAGGTGTCGAAGGTGCTGCGACTAACCAACCCTGAACTCGACCATTTGCTGATTGGAATTTATGGTTCTGATGATGGCCCATGTTTGTGAATGATTGTTGCCCTTCATTACTTTGTCATTTCAAGATCATCATTTCAACCTTTGAAGCGGCTGCGGGCAGCAGCCTGCTGAAAAAAAATGGATGGATCAAAAGGGAAGACAATGGTCGCCTCTTATCCAAGCAAATCTTTGCACTGCAACGGCCGGTCAGCAACACCCGCATGTCGTAAGAGGGCCGCCATGGCTGCTGCAGCAATGGCAGTTTTCGAGCCCTTTTGCTCCAACGCGCCGGTTCATGGCTCCTAGAGGCTTGAGGAGAACTTGTTGCACCTGCTTTCCTTGCAGCGAGTACCGGTAGGGCATGCTTGTTCTTCGACTTGTTGTAGGGCCAGGGTTTGATTTCAGTCCCTTCAAAACTCTGCCGTAGCTTAAGCATGATGATCTGCTGCATTCATTACCCTGAAAAATAAAACGTTATAATATATATATATATATCTCCTAAAGTCCAAACTGGTGGCCACTGGTTGGGGTCTCAGATAGCTTCTTTTCAAATATGGCTGATTAATGTTGACTATGTGATATCATACCTGAGTATATCCGATGTTTGAAATCAAGCACTTCGTATAATCACATAGTCCAAACAATGGATCCAAAGTATTCTTTCTTTCTTTCTTTCTTTCTTTCTTTCTTCCTTTCTTTCTTTCTTTGCTAACCGCCTGTAATCCAAAGCATCAAAATGTTGGATTTCGCAACCTTTCTAGATCCAAGCAGCACCAGATTCCAAGTGGCGGCTCTGGTGCAGGGGATGCCCATGAGCAACAGCGTTCCCCTTGGGCAGCTAACAGTGACGCAGGGGCCCACAGCCACCCAGAGATTTGAGCGATTGGCCAGCAAGGCGGCCGGGTCATGGTGCTTGTTTTCGTCTTGCATCAAGATTCTCATCGGATCATATGAGATTACTCAGTAGATCTAATGATGCATCTGATGTAGGTTTTTGGCAGAAATGGTGGAAAACTTTGATACTTTGTGCAGCTCAGCTCGGCTTGGCACACAAACGCAGAAGGGAATTTTTGACTTTTGGGCAAACATTTGACATGGGCAAACCTTCAAAGGCCCTGGGCAAGAGATATGCTATGTGTCGTTTTATCGTTTTATGCTATATATTGATAGTTATTGATACGACTCCTGAGTTGAAAGAGATATCCAGTGGTCGGATAAAAGTAGGGACCACCCATCCAGTGATAACATGATCCACTGGCAAGCTGGCAGGCATGGCTGACGCGCAAGATCTCCGTCCTTTTGCCCGTTGGGGGCTTGACGCAGGAAGACAAGGTAGCGCTGGATCAGTTGAAGGGTTGCTGGCATCCATTTTGAGTCCGGCCAGGCTCGACTGGCCGCGAGTCTGCAGTTGCAACGCCACAGCTTTGTCTTGGAGGAGATGTGGCGAGCTGGGTCCAAATTAACCATCAATAATGGTGAAGAATATTTAATAGTAGGGGATATGCCAGCTATATATGGCGAGCTGGGCCAAGCAGTTAACCAACCAATCATGGGGGATAATAGCCAACAAAACTATAGGGAAAACAGTGGTTCATCATGAGGGAACCAGGGGTACGGGTACGGGGTTTTGACCCATAGCCATGTAGACAGGGAGATGATGTCATCGGAGATGTCCCACTGTCATGATGGCCAATGTTGGTCAATGATGGTTGATTTTCGCACTTTCTCATTTCGCGCCGATGTTCGGCTATGTACATCCCCAGCATTTGCGTGGGATCTACATGATAGCATGATGATGAGCGAATGGGTAACAAATGATGTCAAAAAACTGAAGAAGTGATCAAGCCCCGTTGATGATGGGCTGTTCGCGATCCTGTCCTTCACCCGTGACGCTCAAAGACATGGCAAGGATCACCATGGATCACCATGGATCACCAGATGTGTGGGGCTTCAGGACGTTTCACTGGAGGCTTTGGGAGATCCAGCCTTTGTGACAGCTGTGGGCAAGTGGCAAGTGGCTGCGATCAGCCAGGGTGACCGAGGCGCGAAGCGGAGATCACTCTGAGGGAGATGACTCTGAGTAACTTGAGTTATCAAGGATGCTGAACACATATATCATCATATATCATATGATAGATATTATCAAATCACACACACATATAAATACATGCCGTTATCAAATGAAGATATGAATATATGTAAGCATACTTATATTTTTGGATATATATATATATATATATATGTGAAAAAATATTGCGGCACGGTTTGTTTGGGCCAACAGCTCGCCCTCAGCCTTAGCTCCGGGAAGGCGATGGAGAGAGAGATATACAGTATACACATATAATCTGTAGAATCAAAGATGATCATGGACGATCATGGATGATCAAAATGATGACAATGATAGTTAATGATATCGGCGCAACACAGGGCACCTTCATTTCGAAAATCCATAATTTGATGTTCATTGAGGTGCCAGGGGTTTGAAACACGGCCATGAGTTCGCGTCACTCAACTAGTTTTTGGGGGTTGGAGTTTCCATGTCTGTCCATTCTTCAGATTATTTGTTTTGATAAAAAGTTGTGTTTAATTAAGATCTGACCCTATCTAGTCGAAGATTCCGTCAGGAATCGACCATTCACCAATTTGCCAAAATCAACTTGCTCGTGATTCACGATCAAAGCATGTCCTTTATGCCTGTTTGGATCTCCCATTCACTACTTGTACGAGCCCTTCTTAGTCGAATGTGGTTTAATGTTGTTTATATCCACATTACAAGTTGTCCATTCTTAGTCATCGTGGCCCATACCATCCATTCCCGTACTATCCATTCACTATGCACGGCAATCAAGCATTGTCAACCATTATCAGCCATTGGTAACATTTATTAACCATTATCAGCCAATTCTGAACCATGATCACGCGCTACTAGCCTTTATTGATCAGTAATGTTAACCCCGGATTCGTAAACCCCTGGTTGATCAATAGGGGGTATCCCCTAAAAGCCTAGCTTTTCCCTTTCAAATGATAACCCCCCAATTAGCCAACCTGGGGTTTAGCTTCATCCTGGGTAGACATTAGTTGGTTCATTCGTTGGTTCTCCCGAGCCCACGCAACTGCCGCAGCAGGTCTTGATGCTGGTGACGTGTTGGCTCTGCTGCCGTCCGCGCGCCTGGTGGCAGCTCTGCAGGAGCCGAGCTATCAACGCCTGGGGTTGGAAGAACCGATGCCAGGCAGGACACATGTCAAGCCACACGCCATTTGTAGCCATTCATAGGCTTGACATGGTATTCGGATTCCGTGGGGTTCCGGTAGGGTTCCGGTGGGATTCCGATGGGATTCCAGTTGAAGCCATCCCTGGAGCCGTTGAATTTGATCATTTTGATCCACAGGATGCTATCGACGAGCAACGTTTGAAAATCAAAAGTGAGCTTGGCCGTTGGTGAGTCTCCAACCTTGGCAGCGCCACAGGTTCCAAGCAGTTGGAGCAAAAGTACCTTCACGGTCAGCATCACGTCTTCGTAGACCTCCCAATATCCAAAACCAGGCGGGGTTGGGTCAACCTTAGAACTGCCCGTGGCAAACCCAACCCAAAAGGCACCACCAGCTGGATTGGCTGTAGGGGAACCTGTTGAGCCAAGCCAGGGCCAAACAAGCTGCCAAAGCTGGTGAAGTTGCTCCCAGCCGATGGCAAGCCCTGGTGGAGCCATTGAAAGAAAGGATTTCTATGCTTGCAGCTCGGCATCTTGAACAACTGAGGTAGTGCTGAATCTGAAGAATTTGGGCAGTGCAGATCACAAAGTCACAGAGTCAAAATGCCTTCTGAAAAGGTGATCCAAATCCAGATTTGCGAAGCTGGAACCAATCGGAAAGGATGTGATTGTGACAACCCCCCCAAAAAAACCAATCGAAATGCCACTGGGCGCAGGGCAACTGTGGTATTTGGATGTATTTGGTACAGTCTGATTTTAAGGCGTATTGTGACAAAGAGCCGGACATGCCGTATGATTTCCTGCCTCTTCAATCATCTTCAGCGACAATTCGCCAGCAGGAGGCTGGGCCTGGCAAACTTTGCTAGCAAATGTTATTTCAAAAAATCCCCATTTAGGGAATGGAAATCTTTCTTGCAGCAGAATTTTTCCGTGGATTCCACCAGCATCCTGAGTGCCAACTTTTTTCCTCCGAGGGTTTTGCAACAACAAATGTTCTTTTCTAAGGCAAGTCATCTAAGGTTAGACTCATAGATCCATGAACCCCCTATGTTTTGGACCCATTGCCAGCTATTTGAGATCAGATAAACTGGGAATGGCTCATGAATGTGGATCTACCATCAGCAATCATTGGGGATGTCATTGCAAATCATGGGTGTGTCTCGACTCCTGGTATGCCCAATCAATTGGTTACCGGAACTATCTATGCACATGGCAGAGTACATGAGAGACCTCATTGTTGCCGTTCATGTTTTGATCGTTCCCTGAACACTTCCCGGCGATGCCAGGTTCCGCTTCAAGTTCGGTACCTCAACATCCAAGGAAGTGCGAGGCCGGAGCCATTCAGTGGTGGTCCATGCTACCATCATTAGCCACCAAGATCCACTGGCGGCGCTCAAGTTTATCATCAGCAATGTCATTAATCTCATCATCAATCTCATCATTAACGTCATTGTTTACCTTTTTTGATATAAAACACTTTATCATGAACCTTGTCATTGACCTTATCATTCACTTTGTCATTAACCATATCATTAACCTCATCATTAAGCCTATCCCAACCCACATCATTCGCCGTTGTCATCGGTGAGTCCCAGGGGAGTACCTCCTCTTCCGCAGCTGGTCACGCAGCCTACCCGCTGGAGCGGACAGGGCAAGGCCGGCGACGGCTGAGAGTGCGGAGCTTCTGCTACCAGCAGTTCTTTCAGGGGAAGCCATGGGCAACCCATTGCCATGGTTATACCCAGAAAGGCCCACACTATGGTGCATTTTTAGGGAAATCTGATGGAAAAATCGCAGATTTTTTGAGGGAAGCCTCGGGGGATCAGCGATGAAACATGGTGGATTTTTGCCAGGTTACCAGAGGGTAGTGAATATAGTTTGAAGATCCCGTGTTCCTGGTGAGGGGATGGTCGAATTTCATATTTTACTCCAGGATACTCCAGGATTTATTTTAAGATATTATAAGAATCAACCGGAATTAATCGATATGATTGATATTCGGTAGCAATACAAGCTGTACGACATGTTATTATCCAAACAATTAACCAACGATATACACTATATGAACCGACCAGCTCGGTGGTTTCTAGATACTTATGACCATTAATAGCCAGAGTTTACCACCGACAAACGGTATTCAGTTGGTGATCCAACTGGCATCGATCTTGGGATGAAATCCAATAGCTAGCTGTTATCAATTGTTATCAACCAACTTTAGACATTTTTTTATAGACCAGCTGTGAAGCTGGCCGAGCCATTGAGCCATGGTTGATGGTTATATTAGTTATGTTGGTAAACCATTGTTGGTAAGGATGAGATATCACCAGCTGTTAGCATTATTGGCCACTCTTTGACCGATGTTGCGGATGAGCCATCAACGCCATGACCAGCTGAAGCGAGTTCGAGTTCTCTCAGGGATGAGCCATCAATGCCATGACCATGATAGCTGGAGCGAGTTCTAGTTGTCTCAAGAATCCTCCAGCAACGAAAACGTAACCCTTTGAAAACACGTGGGATCACCTGGGAGTCACAACTGGGAGATGCGTAGATCATCGTAGCCTTGAGTCGCTGAGTTCGCTCCTCCCTCGGCCAGGCCGATTTGTCGGAAGCCTATGGTGCTGCGTGCGAAGATCTTCTCGATTGGCTGGGAGCTTTGGAGCTCAAGTTGCTCGATGCTACCGGGGCTCGGCACCAGCTGTTTTTTTTTGGCAGGCATAAAAATGGTACATTGCTGGTAAGCCAAGCTATTGAATTTGTAGCTGATAGCTGAATATAGCTGAATTTAGCACGATGTAGCTGAAGATGTAGCTGAATATATAGCTGATAGCTATTGAAAGGTAAGAATTTCATTGTTCCAGGGAAAATCCTCGGGATGCGGATGCCTTCAAAGCGTTACCATCATGATTCGCATTGGCTTGAATCGTGTGACTGAAAGCAATGATTCGCTCGTGCTTGAGTAAAAGGGTTACATAGGGTTACCAATGTCGAAATGTGTTTGGTAGCATGATGTTTCTCCAGTCCGCCGACCACCCATGCTCTTTCTTGTTAGAAATGTCCAACGAGCTGTTTGTGCATGATGGAACTCAGAGAATATCAAACATTATTCGTTGGATGGAACTTGCCTTTCCCCAAAGGTAAATCATCTACTTAAATGGTAGATTTTTAAACGAGCTAAGTTGGATTGAGGGTATTCAGATTTCAAGCGTTGGCATGCGAAGTCTTCGCGGCCCAGTTTGGAACGTCGCTTGGATGGAGAGCTTTGGCAGGCCAGTGAAAGATACGGACCCCGCCATACACCGTCCATGTACACATGGTGTTGGCCGTTTGTTGAGCTTGTTGATGGTGAAATGATGCCTAGCTGTCTCGCTAGCTTACAGTTGTGAAGGTTTGGTGACGATGGTGACGCAATGGTTGAATCTTTACCCGAACTCGGAGGTCAGCGAGCCCGAGCAGGAGGAATCAGTTGGAAGTGAGGAGGTGCCGAGCAGCTTCTCTTCAGCCCTGGGCGCCCCAGGGTTCCGAAAGCATCTTCCTGCTACGTAATTACGGTACTTCATACGGGATTGCACCTAGCTGTTGGAGCAAACACACTCTTTGCTAGGGATTTCACATGACATGGTTTTGAATGTTCTGGAAACTGCTCAGTTCAGCTGATAGGAAAGCGAAAAAGTACGACAGATATGCCACCCTCCACCCGCTACCTTTGGCATGAATCATGAATGGTCCGTTGTGTTGTTTTGATTCTGCACTGACAGCCTTTTGGGTGACTCTATCCCTATGACTTAAAGAGCCTGCTATGATCCTGGATATTTTTGACATGTTTTGACTTTGATATGTTTAATTTGACTTGATCGATCAGACCCAGTCAGACTGATTTGATTCGAGACTCTCCGGCGCACCCCGCAGCACAAGCCATGACAAAATCTTTGCACCGTGCAGGTGTTGCTCTGGACGATGGGGGAAAGCCTCATGGGTCCCAGGCAAATTTCGCACGCACTCAAGATCTGCCAAGATGCACTGCAATCCCAAGCAGTAGCGACCTCAGTGTTGGACCAATGGGAGTTTGTGTGAGGCTGCAGCCACTCCAGGGCCAAATTGGGAATCTATAGTAGCCAAATTCGCTTGCACAACGAAACGTATAGAGAAGATAGATGCACATAGATGCCCATTTTGTTCTATCATATTTTTTGACGGCTTTTGAAAAACACAGGTATTTCTCTCTCTTTCTTTCTTTCTTTCTTTCTTTCTTTTTTTCTCTCTCTTTCTTTCTTTCTTTCTTTCTTTCTTTCTTTCTTTCTTTCTTTCTTTCTCTCTCTCTCTCTCTCTCTCTCTCTTGGTGCTTGTATTTTCACTTCTGAATTTTCGTCCGGTTTCTCGCCTGGGTTGACATTTTCATGATCCGAGGCTGCATGGTTCATCCTTTCGATCTGGGGTGCGGAAGATGCTCCGATCTCACATCACGGCGGTGCTCATGGCTTTGATATCACGGGAGCTCATCATGCCCACTTGATCAGCATCAGAAATGGCGACAATCTTCCAAGCTTGCTCATTGAAGAGGCCAATTCCCTCCATTCCAATGCAACGTGATGGACTCCGTTCCGTGGACAACCAGGGCAGGCGGAGCGATCAACATCCAGGTGAAGCGGCCACTCATGGACAGCTGAGCTACAGCGAGAACCAGTAGTGCACCGCCTGGCCGTGACATGCGACATGAAAAAGTTGCGACTTGCAAAAGGAGTTGGACAGGGACGACACGGACGACAGGGGGTAGCTCAGGAGGGAAACACGGTTTGACCCAAGGCATGAAATGGGCATAGCTCAAAGGAATTTACATGGCAGGTAGTTCGAGGCTGACCTGCGAAGAGCAGAGGCCGCAGGACTGCCAGGGTGTTTGCTTGTGTGCGTGATCGTGATGTATCGTGATAGTGTTCAGGTTTGGGTGTTCCCTTTGCAGTCTTTCTCTTCCTGACTGGGACGAATTCTTGTACTTGCTCACATGTTTTTTCGCCTTGCGTCCTTTCATGTTCTCCTTCATTCATATAGATTATATCTGTTTTCTACACTGTTTTGTTTAATGATAGAGATATATAAATATTTGCACGGACGCACACAGACACATCCGTTTGTTTGCGTGTCAATTTCTTTCCCATTCCATCCTGCGGTTTTGATTCTCGGTTGTTGGATTGGCACTTCTATTAATTTTTCCTTAGTGTTGATGTTGATAAAGTTTCATGTGTGCCAGCAAGATTCTGGGAAGGCAAACATGTTAAACTTGGCTCTATCCCCATTGCCTGCAGGATGCGTGCATTCTCACGCACACGCACTGTGCAACCTTCCACAAGCCTCACGCATGTTGAAGCCGTACAAGCACAGGTAGCACAAGTGCATTGCAAAGCTGCACGGTGCTCCAGGATGATTGGCCTGCGGGAAAGCTGTTCAGCAAATTGTTCAGCTGTCACCTGGATCAGGCGGGGAGGTTCGATTTGAGGCACCAGCCTGGCCGATTCTCCCCCGACACACCACTGATGTGCATGGCTTTGCGGGGCGTAGCTGGGTCATCACAATGCCCCAGTAGCTCTGTTGCAATATGTTGCAATCACCGCCGAGCCCCTCCTGGAAATGTCAGGCCAAGATGAGTTTGCTGTCAAGATTTGTCAGGCCATCTGCAGAACTTGGCAAGACAGGTGACAGTGGAGCAGCTATGCGGCACTGTGGTTTGAAAATACATGATTCAAAAATGATGTACTCATGTGGGGCCTTGAACAAATGATACAGACAGGCTATGTTGGACTGCATCCTCAACAGAAAGGGGCTCATTCGAAACGTTTCTCGAGCAGATAGGTGCTGGGGACAAGTCTGTTGATAAACTTCGTGGTGTGTCATCGGTGTAGGTTCGAAATGGTTCGAAAACCGAGTGGATCTGTGATCTTTGTCCAACTGATCGGTCCGTCGGTTTGTGTCTTTCACATGCAAAGCTCCCGCGTCAGGATCTTGAGGGCGAACTTTGGAGCTATTTCATCATCGTAAATACGACGGGTACCTCTGGTTGGTAGTTCTAGGCATTTCTTATTTTCCTCAATGTTTGGAATAATTGGTTGATCGACTAACCACCAGTCAGACATACATACACAGCAACTTAGGCTCAAATGCAACTGCTTGCTCAAGCTTTGCTCAAACAAAGAAACATTCTGAGATATTCTGAGAAGCTGAGGAATGCACGAATGAATTTCAGATCCAGATTCTTGTCTCCTGTGAAATCCTGCTTACGGCAACATGAAGCCTGGCAGTGGTTTTTTCCCATGCTAAAAGGCTGCAAGACATTCCATGAGAGAGAGAGCAGGTCACCAAAATAGGAGATTTCAAAGGACAAAGCACAGCACTTTCGGGTCAACATCGGTCAACTACCCTGCTCCACCGCCATGTCTCCCGCGGGTCCTGGTGCAGCTCTGAGTGCATTGGCCATTGGTGGAGGCAGTGAGGCCGTAGTCCGAGGAGAGCTCAGTGAGGACGCAACCGGCCGTTGCTTCGTGGCGCTGAGGCGCTTGCGCTGGGGCACCCCGATCCTCACGGAGCGGCCCCTGCTGCTGTTGGACCCGGATCCAGACCGCTACCTTCGTGCGGAAGATGCGGATCCACGCTTTGCAGAACTGGCCGAAGCACTGGGAGACAGCACGAGATTGGCGGCATATGTGGCGTTTCGACAGCTCCATGAACGAAAGCAGAAGGAGTTCTTGGGGCTTTGGCGGGAAGGCTTGGAGTCCTCTGATCCAGTCGCCAGGGCCATCTATGAGGCAAACCGGCAGGGGATTGAAGCTTTTCTACAAGATCACCCGCACTTCCGGCAATCTGTCTATTGGAATCACGTCATCATGGTCTCATCCATCTTTGGCCGCTTTGGGCTCGTGAATCCAGATGGCAGCAAAGCTATCTACAGCATTTGCAGCCACATTCGGCATAGTTGTAATCCGAATGCTGCTTGGTTTACCTTGAGGAAAGGGTTCCCGCGAGGAAAACGCATGCTGCATGTGATTAGCCTGGATGGAATCCAGCGGCGGGAAGAGATCACGGTATCTCATGTGGAGGAGCCTGTGCTATTGCAGCCACAGGTGGCTCGAAGCCTTCATTTGGTCAAAGTCTCAGGTAAGCCCCGATGTCGGTGCGCTCGTTGCGAGGCCAACGATGAAGAAGCAGACGAGAGGATCAGGGTTGTGCATTGGCTTGCCAAGTGTTAAGACATGTTAATACATCGGGTCATCCCCTTGTGAATGCTCATGTGATTCTCAAAGTGAGGTTAACCCACAAGCGCCATGATGGTGATGGTGTTCTCTTGCGCATGAGCACGGCTGCCCGCAGGATCCGGTATCTGTTTGCCAAAGTCTCTGCCAGCTTGGCTACGCAGCCGCCCACGGACAGCTCAACTGCAACAGCCCAGGAGTGTCTGCGCGAGTTGGACCAATTGCTGCCATTCTCAATGCAGATCAAAGCCAAGGTCAAAGTGCTCCTGGCCACGGCTCTCGGGGAGCTTTCGCAGCGTGCAGCATGGCAGCAAGACAATCGACCTGCAAACATTGTGCTTTGGACTGGTCTAGACCCAGAAAGTCAAGAGCAAAGACTCAAGGATTCCAAGCGACTCTACGAGACAGCCGGAAAGGACTTTGAATATTTGTTGGGCCAAGATGCCTTGCCTATCCTGCAAAGGATGGAGTCAGGATATGCACCGGTCCAAGACCAGCACAAGATGTTGGCCAAGTATCGTGACAAGGATGACCCCAACGTACCAGGTCAGCAGGAAAGTGGTTCCGGAATGCCCTTTGAACAGAAGCCTCAGGGCTACGAGCCACACTTCCCCCGTCCAGGGATGCCCCCAACATGGGAGGAACTCTTCAAAAGGACCAAGTGAACCCAAGTGATATGTTGTCCTTGCGATGGAAAGGTGTCGCGTTTTGTTGGAGATGGTCGCTTGTACCGGGATGTACCGGGTACATGTGCGCGAGATTGTGCATCTTTGCAAGTTTCTTTGTGCAAATAGTTTGCAAATTAAGCACGTGCTTTTGCAATTATACTCCCCCAAGCGATTAAAATACAACCCCAACCCAGGATACTTGGGATGTTGTGGAACTATTGCGGAACTTGGTTTATCAAGACGGGTCGAGGCTTGGGTCGACGTATTGGCCAAAGCATTTGAAGGGAGGGGTCAGCAAGCACATCATTTGATTCCTTTGCAGTCATTTCATGTCATTCCACTTCATTGGCAGGCTTCCGCAGAGAGTTGAAGCCTCAATTCCAGGGATGATCTGAATCGGATGCAGCCACGAAGGAGAAGAGGGTGAACAGAATTGAAGGACACAAGCAATCCAGAAATGAATTGGGATTTTGCTCGACTTCTTGATTCAGCAGTGTGTTGCCACATTCTTTTTGCATCTCAGCGGCATGCCTACAGAAATGCCGTTGGTTATTTCAGGACAGTTGGACTATTTGGAAACTCTTCTTGGCTGATCTCCCATCTCCCATGCTGATCTCTCCCCATTCTGAATCGATCGGTTTGAGCCATGCTTTCTGTAGTAGTATTTTTGGGCTGTTCTCAGCAGGATCAATGGTTGATTTTGAGAGCTGGGGACTGTGGGAGTGCACTTTTTTCATGTTTTAGATGGATGATTTTAATGTTAAGAAAGATTTAAATTTTATAAGAGATGTTAAAAGTTTTTATCTAACAAAAATAATTGTGTTTTTTCATGTACTGAGATATTCAAATATATTAACTATGTAATTTGATGATATTGCCTATGAGAAAGAAAATATATTCCCCTAGTTATGAGGATATACATGTACATAATTGTAGAAAATTTCAGGCAGGTACAGCAGGGACAACTATTGTACAAGTTTCTATGCATTTTCTTTATTAATGTTTTCATACAATCGACCCCAATGAAATAGACTGCTATATCGCTATGCACCTGTCCAAAAGAAATTTCTATAGATGTCATTGTTTCCCATGAGAATATTGTATAGCAGCAACACAACTAAAATATACTATTTACTTTGATTAAGAAATGCTTTGCTTCTCAAAAATATGAAGCTGCTGCTGAAATACATTGGCTTCACAAGTTGTATTCAAGTAGTATTGTGATTGTGCACTATTTGTCCTATTGGGCAATGTGCATAGTTAAGTAAATCTTGCATGTGCTGCAGACTGCATGGCATGTGTTACAGTCAATAATGTTGTTTCCCTTGAAATTGGTATTCTTTTTATGTTTTCACTGCTAAAGGTTCTTATAATCCTAAATCTTGGTAGAAAAATGCTTTCTATATGGAGATCCCTGGCAAAGTGAATACTCGTAGCATGCTGATATGGCATCATACTTGTCGAGGAAATATTGCTCTTTTTGGGGGAAAGTCTTGGCAAAGGCAGACTTTTTTTTCTATGTGGGTAACTTTGGCAAAGGAAATAACATTCTGATTTGGTATACAGTACTCAAACTTGTTTTATAGTGATCGAATGCCACAATAAAGTATATCTAAGTCTGCCCCATTTTTAATAACATCGTCAATTAATTGTGCCTTACATCTAACCTATTTCACTATACCCTGTTTGATTATGGCCGATTTTGGCTATTTCACTTTATCCACTTACTAATATTTAATCATATAATATTTTGCCCTATTTAATTTTATAATGTCCACATGCAGCTTATTTAAATATATTGAAAATAAAATTAGAGTATTCAATTAAAATTGGTTTAATTTTAGCTTATTAAGGCTCTTCGAATCATACCATTTGATGGCACATTTAATTCTATAATATTTAAATTTATTTACTTTCATAATTTTGGAATAAAGATGATTTAAACATGCTTATATGAGATAAAGCTATTTCGTTCAGCCCGGTTTAATTCTGGCTTATTAAAACCTTTTGAATTATACCCTATTATTCCATTTTGTTTATACACCATTACGGCATAGTAAATTTTAAATTTTGGAAACTTGTTAAATTATACCTAATCTAAATACCGATTACCGATTTGAACCCTGGTCTATAAATTACTAAAGTGTATGTAATCATACCCTATTATAGCCTATTTAAATTTAATTATGTAATACTTCAAAAGGCTTTATGTACTTATACCTTATTATGGCCCGTATATTTTTTCCTCTGGTTAGATTAAAATTATTGAAATATGTCTTACTTTCAAAAAGTCCATTTAATTTTGATCCTGGAAATTGAAAAAAGCAAAAAATCCGGAAACAAAATAATTGTCAAGACCCAAATCAAGCAAAAAAACAAAAACCAAAAAACTAAAAAAAACAAACAACCAAAAAACCAAAAAAAACAAAAAAACCAAAAAAACAGACCCCAAGGAGAGGGAGAGGACCAGAGATTGGGTTCTGACATTTTGTTTTTTTGGTTTTTTGGTTTGCTTGGGTTCTGACATTTTGTTTTTTTGTTTTTTTTGGTTTTTTGTTTTTTTGTTTTTTTTGTTTTTTTGTTTTTTTTGTGGTTTTTTGGTTTGTTCTATTTGTTAAGTATGGTTTTGTTCATTTGTGTTTAAATATCTTGCATTTTGTGGTCTTTTAAATTCTTGGATTGTGTTTTTATTACATTTTTGTGCACTCCCACGGTCCCCTGTTCTGTTGATTTTAGGGATTCCCCAATTTGAGAGGCACCTCTTTTTGTCCATGGCCGATGATGCTTCATGCAAGAAAAACAGGCGTTGATCGTTGGATATGGTTGGATACTGCGGTGAACCGCAAACTTATTTGGATCCACCCCCATACTTCAATATCTCCAATTCAGCATCACTGAAGATGAATAGTGATTCCGTTTAGAATGTTTGTAGCAGCGGAAAACTTGCCAGGAGCTCAAGCAGTGAACATCTGGGTCCTGAGCCTGGGCTTGCTTTGTAATAGGGGTAGTTCGGTGACCTCCGAAATGTCGACTGCGGTTGGCCTGGATGACACCATCCACAAAGATTGCCTGTCCATAGCAGCGACGCGGAAAAAACATGCGCCAGAGTCTCTGCGATTGTTTTGACAGATCACTTCACCTCTTAGTTTTGGAAGATCACCCGCCCTTCATTAGCCAAAACCTTTCCATATAACAGATGTGGTCTATCAAAGGTTTTGTAAAGGTGGTGGTGGATGGCTCGTTGCTCTCTGCCGGTGACAGTTGTGGGCCCAAGAGATTTCCCCGCGAGAGAATGGATACCAGGTTCGTTGAGTATTTGGATGCTGCCTGGCCCTCTTTTCGGCAGCAGTTGCTGCAGGCGGATCTGTGTCCATTTTGAGATGAGAAGTCAGGGGTTTAAGCAGTTAATGGGGAAGACTTCCCAGGCTTCAACCTGTTCAATTCACAAAGGGTTGACACAGGGTAGAACCCTCGGCAGTTCTTTAGGAGCAACAGTAAGTATTTGATGCACCGGCTGTTCTCTTGGCTGTCGAGTGCTCATGGGCATAAGAGGTCGCAACATGTATGAGTCCTGTATGAGTTGCTTGCCTTTATTCTGTACAATTGACTGGGATTGGGTGGCGGTCATGGATAATTAGTCATCCAGTCCTTCCATGGACTTGGAATGCCTGACCCATACCTGTGGCCACTGACTTGCCTTTGTTTTTCGCAACTAAACAAATCGCTTCGGTCGACGTTGGCACCATGGTGTCATGTTGGCCCACCGTGCGTTACAACGGCCACTCTTCGTGCCTTTAGTTTGTTGGGTTGCCTCTCCCGTTCTGGACGCAGTCCTGTGCAACCGCTCACCGCAACATGCTCCTCCAAGCCAGAATCACCTTGTCAGAGAGAGAGAGAGAGAGAGCGAGAAAGGTGTAATGAACCAAATTGTGAGATGGTCTCATAACCATGTATTCCATTCAGACTCACCAGACCCCACCTCCTCTGGTCATCATTTCCTTTTGGCGCCCCATGTTCCCTGCCCTGCCCCAGGCGCATGAACAGGCACACCGAAGTTCTTGTGCGAGCATTGCATCCCCGACAATGCAGACAGCCTTGGCGAAACCTTCCATCATGAAGAAAGCCACACGATCCCTCACCTTCGACGCCAACATCCTCGGTGAACTGGAGGCTGAGGCTAGAGAGGAAGAGGAAGAAGAAGCGATTCTGGCGCCTCCATCCAGCAAAGTGCCAGCATTGCTCATGGTTGCTCAGAAAGATCTGCATCATGAAGCCAGTGAGAAGCCTCAGGCAGATTCTGTCAGCTCAAGCGCGCCAACTGGTCCGACTTCAGCGTCAGGAACTGCTTCAGCTGCTCCTACTCCAGCGAACAGTCCGGAAGGCACCAATGAGCCCACGGTGTCCTCGGATGAGTCGAGGCAGTCCCGGAGTTCTCGTAGGTCAAAGTTCTCCGTAGGATCTGAGTCAGTCAAGAGGGTAGGGAGTGATCTTCAATCAGGCGGCTCCATGATGGAAAGGACGCTGACTCAGCAAACACTTGACAGCCAAGTTGACCATACAGCAGAGACCCTACGAGCGCGGCTGGGGGTTCGCAGCGGGATGGTATCTGGCAAGATTCTGCATGATGCAGCAGTGGCTCTTGGTCTCACACGCTTTTCGGAGCAAGACGTGAACCTCTTGGTGAACAGATTGGCAGCCGCTTAGCTTTTAACATCTTCAAACGTCTTCAAACTATATATAACACTATATTATAGAGTAAATCATATAACTATATAACCTGGCCATGTCTTTGGTTGACTGTTTATGGGGTGTAGATTTGTTTTCTTTGGTTGACTGGTTTCCTGCATGAACGCAGCCATTGGGCCAGTCACTTGGCACAACCTTGAGGACTTCGTCGAGCTTGAGCTGCAGCACAAAGATCAGATGTTTCGCGTCCAACGTTCAGCCACTCTGTCAGAAAAGGTCATGCGCCGCTCTGCCTTGACCGGACAGAAAATTCTCCGGGATCCTGCAGCGCTAACAGTGGATCCAATGACCTGCCGACCCAAATGGAATTGGCCAGAAGAGCACGTGACCGCTGTGCCGGAGTTTTGGCGCACGCGAATTGCCGATAACCCACAGCGGACTTGGAATGTGGCTCCGTTTAAGGCTTTCGTTTTTGCCTTTGTTATGGACGCGGATGCAAGAAAGATCTTTGGGAAGCTCGGCAAAAGTTCGATCTTGGACTCACGAATCATCCCGTCCATGATGGGTGATGTTCACGAAAGCGCCACTCTTGGGGTCACTTGATCACGACACGGCCCCGGTTCTGAGACTACTGAGGCCCCAAGCAGAGCATTTTCGAGCATTGAAGGAGATCCTTTTGGCAAGCGACACCAATCGACTTGTTGCGGAACTGACCTTTGCACCTTGGTTGAAGGACCTAGGCTCATGGCGTCGTGGAAGCGAGCACAGATGAAACCAGACTGCATGTTTCACTTCTGTTTCATCACATTTTATATGCTCACGTCCGGCATTTAACTATTACAACTGTTGCAGAACCTTGATGCCCCACCTTTCTCTCCAAGACATTTGGGTGGGCCCATCGCATCTCATCACCACTTCTGCATATACATAGATTTTCTAATTGCACATGTATACATACATATATATGTATATATATATATGTACGGTACGTGGATGTGAAACATAGTAAAGTTATGGTACGGTGCATGTATTGCTAAGAAAGGATGAGCCATCCTCTGCCATCTCCTAGTGCGGCGTGCTAGGGCCGTACCTGGTTGATCAGCTGTGATGCGCTGATCCTGTTAGGTCAGGCCCTGAGAGTTTAGGGATGACAACGCGCCTGCGAAGGGACCCCATCCCATGGCACGCCAGGGCTCGCCATTGAAGTCATCCCCAGTGCTTCGTGTTTCGGTTTTTGCATCATTGAATCTTAGATCCGTACGAATACGCCCTCGTATTCGATGGTAAACCACCAGCGATTTGATGTAATTACATGTAATTACCAGCTATTTGATGTAATTAATAGAACTTTGGAGGCAAATCACCATTAGCTGGTAAATTTGGATCTATTAATTATCAGCTATTGATCTATAGCTGGTATTTGATGGTAAATCACCAACATCGCCATCTAATGATGGTCAATTTGGATCACTGTGTGAGCACAGGCTTCCATTGAACAGGTTCGCATCAATGATCTTGCTGCGCCTCAAACAGCTCGAGACCCGTTCCTATTCCTGGAGCCCTTTGTGGCATTACTGATCATGATCAATGCGGTGCTGCTGGGTATTCAAACCGAATCTTTTCAGATTAGATGTGGTCTCAATTTGGAGTGGAAAGGGTGTGGAGGTCGTGTGTTGGGGACTTGTTGCTGAATTTCTCTCGCTGTATGAGACTTTGCCAGTTCTTGCCAAACAAAACTATCGCTTAGCCAAGAAACGGTACTGTAGTGTATGTAGTGTATAGTCAATGGACATTTCATGTGTCATGTCCTGCTGAACACGAGAAGGCAGCCGCAACGCAGATTGAAATGCTTTCAAGAAGTGGATTAGGTAGGTACTGTAAATTGAGATAGTAAGCTATGACAAGCTGCTTCATTTCAGGGAGCTGTCTCAAGCTTTGGCTTTCGAAGGGGGGCCTTTTGGATCTTGTCATCTAAGCATATATTTAAGCACCTTCCAATTATTGTCAGTCTTGGGTCTTGGGAAGGGGCTAGGATTAGTTCTAAGCATGATGAGTATGACTCATGAGGGGTCCGCTCATATTGATCATAATTGAACCCTTTTTTTTGCCTCACACGTTTGGAGAAATTTTGAAACTCAATAACTCAAGGGTGTTGCTGGATCAGCAATAGCTTGTTTGCCGGGATTCCTTGAGATGATAATCAGTTGCAATAGGTTTGGAAATCGATGTCTTGAGGTAGAAAGAAAAGTGGACTGGACATAGATGCAAACCATATGAGGTGGAAGATGCACAATGCAACATTCTTTGATGTTCATGATGTAAGGTATGATTTTATTAGTGGAAGTGTCTTTTGGTATTGTCATAGTAATACAAACTCTTCATGGTTGGTGCTAATGGAGCGCCCTTCTCAACCACTGCTAACCCTTATGAACCATTCTACCTGACAAAGTTCAGTGTGCGGTGGGGGTTCTAGGTGGTTCACGTGTGTACCATGTGCCTGTGCAAATTTGCACATATCGACGCCGCTGTCATGGACCTTAAGTTCACATTTGGATGGAAAAAGGAAGCCTATCTTTAGTGGTTGGCACTGGTGAGTTGTTCACCTGTTTGCCACCAGCTGAGGATGAAAGTTTGCAAGACTGGTTCGGCTGGCCTTTGATCGAAATTGGTTTCACTATAGCGATGCTTTCTGAGACCATTTTCCGGCTTTGCCTGGTTGGTCGAGCAGAGCACCTGGGGAGAGAATGTGTGTGTGTGTGTGTTTTTTTTTTTTTGTGTGTGTGTGTGTTTTTTGAGCATGTTGGCGATAGTTGTTGGGGATAGTTGGTAATGATTGAATTTCAGCAGTAGGAGCTTCCAAAAGTTCTTTTGTCATAGCCCACCCTTTTGCCCAACTTTTTGCCTTTACAGGTGCAGCATCAGAAACAACGCCTCGCTAAGGTTTATGGTCTCGGTATGGTCTATGAATGGGGTGTTGACGGTTTGTTTGCGATTTGTCTAGTGGTGCCTGGATTGACCAGGGTCTATAACAAAGAGACGCATCATGAAACACACACACACACACATATATATATATATTCATATTTACATTTTGTATATGTATATATATATTTCTATATTACTATGTATCTATATATGTATATGTGTGTGTGTGTGTGTTTATTTATTTCTATAGTTATAGTTTCTTTTGTTTATATTGAGGAATCCCGGTATATATCCCAGCCACTAGTCAAAACCAATGTCGACAAATCCCGCGTTTGAACTGCCTGACCCTTTTGGTTGCTTCTTGTCCAAATTCATTTTTCACCCTGCCTATTGTGGGAGCTGGCACACGGATCGCAAGGGGTATGCCAGAGGCAGACGTCCCATGTTTCATCATGCCTTGCTACATGACATGCTTAAATGCTTTCTATGGGAAATCTGGTATTAAATCAACATTTGATTCTCCTACTTGTACATTATTCGTTGTTATTTTCTTTTGCATTACATTAGAATGTGACGGCAGCTTCTTCTTAGTTCATGCAGTGATCATTTTTTTTAACCCTGGGCATACCACAGCTATTGACTCCTTGGATCTCATTGCTGTGGGAGTCGCATGTGTGGTTTTGCGATGCATGGTCTGAAAGCCTCGGTTGAAGTAGCTTAGAGGATCTTCTATAAAGGTTTAAGGAGTCCCCTGGTACCATCTGGTACCTGTACTAAGCATCGGCAGGTTGTACTTTTTGCTATCTTTTGCTGAAGTGCACATAGAAAGAAACAAACATGCAGAGGAACAAAAAATGTATGCATACCGCATATTTCGTACTTGCGCAAATACCAAAAACAACACAACGTAGTATGTTTGCCTTCTATACATTGTTTCTTTGTGAAACAATCTGAGCACTTGTCACACGCACATTACCACTGCTTTTCCGTGCACGGTCCGGAGACTGCAGGTACTTTTGCGGTGCTGAATCTGCATGGAACTACTTCGATCTTTTTCTCTTGATCACTAGCACGGCAGCTGGTCTTATTTTGCAATGGTTTGTCCGATCAATGCAAATTTCAATCAATGATTGGGTGTCCACAAGAAGCCGTGGTTGTGTTGTTTTGTAATGGCAACTGTGGGCAATAGGCATCTATCATGCAATCGCGGGTCACTTTTGGGCAAGCTGTCATATTTGCTTCCTGGACCCGTCTTCAGAAAGATGCATGTACTGTGCACATCCGTTATCATAGTCCATCCTGCAAATTGTGGCCTCGAAAATGTTTAGTTTGAATTTGAATGGCAGCTTGATTCCGAGTGAACAGGGCAGTTTTATCTTTTTATATCTGTTCATCAGTGCACAGAGTGAGTTATTCTTGCACTGAGTTGGACATTGTCCTCAACTATGTCACGGACTTCATCGCAGATTCACCAACGCAGCTGCTGAGAGCCTTTCGCTTGGCTCGATTGACACGAATGTTCAAGGCCGTTTGGCACAAATGACCGGGCGGTGGCCCAGCCAACGTGACTATCGGAGGTTGTGGGAAAAAACATTTACAGACATTTAACGCAATGAGAACCAGGGAATTGTTCGGAGAACTGAGCTTCAAGCAATAAGAGGAGCTCAGTTCTCAACAATGGTGGTAAAAGTCTTCTTTTTCAACCAAGTTTGTGATCTTTTGTTGATTAATGACGCATTTGTCACTCCCAAATTTCACATCCAGGGAACTGTTGATCCAATTGCTGCAAGGAGAGTCAGAGGTAGCGCCGATGCTTAGGTCTTTCGTCTCAAGATGATTAAGGCGAGAACTGGCGCTCCGCACCGGTGGGTGGTCTCCGTGACCTCAACCATTGTCCAATCAGCTTTGCAAAGAATATGATTGGGTGGATTATATGTGTTTTA
Organism: Symbiodinium kawagutii; assembly: GCA_009767595.1. Taxonomy (NCBI): domain Eukaryota; class Dinophyceae; order Suessiales; family Symbiodiniaceae; genus Symbiodinium; species Symbiodinium kawagutii. Next base: position 557,631 of record VSDK01011271.1, on the reverse strand, counting down.
TGGATTTTACGGATTATATGGATCATAAATCAGTTTGCAAAAACAACAAATCTCCGGACTAAATGGATTTTGAATTCTAAAAAATCATTTTGGGATGGAAATTTGTGGGTCCATTAGGTATACCGTTGATATATGATCTTGTGACCTTGGGTGCTGTGCAACACCTGCGTTTTTGATCGTTTTTGCGGGACCCGCGTGCTGGGCACAGGAGCTACAGCTGATGATCAAGGGTCTAGTGGGCGGTCTTCGCACGCTAGTCCTCGCCTTCTTCTTGCTTTTTGTGGTCCTTTACATCATTGCAGTGTTTGCCACCACAACCATTGGTCGTGACGCGAACTTAGATAGCGATCTCAAGCGCCTCTTTAGGCGGGCGGGCGCGCCGGCTTGAAAGGGGACAGTTGAAAGGGGTGTGACCGAAGCCTCAGCTGACAGCGAAAGGTCAGTTCCATCGACAATGTTTACAGCTTTCCGCTGCTATTCCGGAGAGTGCATCACTGAAGATGGGCTGCCTGTGGCGCTCTTGCTCTCCAACCAGTCGCTTGTTGTCATTCGCTGGTTGGAATGCAGTGAGAGTCTTTCCGAGCAGACCTTGGTATGGGCTGGGATTCAAAGATGTTTTGCCTTACTTCTCTTGCTGCCTCTCAGGCATGGCCTACTCTTCGTGTTTCTGTATGTGGCTGGATATATGCTTGTGACGATGGGCCTCCCGGCTGGCACTGGAGATTGGCGGACCAGTTCTGACTGGGAAGTGGGAAGGTTTCTTGCAAGTCGTCCAGTTGCAGCAGTGTGCTATCTTGTGCAAGAAGTGTATGTTGGGGATAAATCTTGCAAAGCTGACGATACTGTCACCATATTACACCTAACCCCCATACCGATACCCCCATCAGGTCCACGATGGTCGATGCTTGGGGGGTTGGCCAGGGACTCGTGATGCAATCCAAGCTCAGGAATTTTCAATGTAATTCTGGCAGTTTATGTGCCTTTGAATGCACTGATCCAGCAGTGGCTTTGAGCTTTGAACCGTGGGGGCAAAGCATTTTTTTCATGTCACTTGTTTCAACCGCGTTTGATGTTGAAGCCGCTCCGGTGGGAAGAAGGGCTCCCGCATCCAAGGTGGACATCACCATGAAGGCCATGTTCAGAGAGCCTATCTCAGATATCTCAGCAGTGCATAGGTCCATGATGGTCCATGGTATTTGAACATTTTGAACCGGAGCTTGACCGGAGCTTCCTACTTTTGTGTCAAGATATGTCAAGATGCTGTTCTCCAAAAGCTGCCGCTTTGGAGATTTGAATGTGTTCTTGGCACCGTTCTACCCTGTTTTCATACATCTTCCTGTCACAGAAAGGGGCCAGGGGAAGTATACATCAAGGGGGATTCTAAGGTTGTACGAGGTGTTTACTTTTCAAGCCAAGAGCGCAAACATTGGAGGACCAAGCATGTAAATCAATCCCAATGCCATGGAAGCACATCAAGAGACGAGGGAGAGCAAGGAAGTAATACCGCCCTGGTCAACACATCAGTCAGACTTGGAAACGACAGATAGTCAAGACCATGAAAGACCCACAAGCTACTGCTTGCCGAGAGCTTCTGCAGCCAATGGGTGGTAAGCGATGTATACAAATCTATCAGGGCCCACGCCTTTTCATGCACAGCGGTTTCTCTTCTGTCTCCTCGGCCTCTCTCTCTCTTTCTCTCTCGTCCTCCCGCTCCCCATGATACCTTGGAAAGGTTTGTATACCTCATGATAGATCAATCTTCCAATGATGCCAATCTTGCCAGCGGTTTCTCCAGCATTCTCCAAACGGTAAGACAGGGACTGCATATCAGTCATCATTTCCACACCGCTCCAGGAACTTGAAGTTGCGAAGATTCACGGATCCGCATATGCATTTAGGAAAGGCAAAACCACCAAGAAGCACTGGGAGTATGCGTAATAATCCTCGTTGAAATTTCCCTTACAATTCATATTGGCTTGAGTCCTTTATAAATTGTTTTTTCCCTTTACTTTTATAAACTCATAGTTGGGAACCAGATGTTTGTAAGGAAAATTATGTTGATGGTCATGTTAACCCATGCCCTACTTTGTCCCAGCAAAACATGGCATGATATGAGTGTCAATTACTGGACGATGTGGATGGATGCAAACAGTGAGCTGTGGCGGATGGTGGATGACACTGATTCTCTACACAAATGTAGATGGACGATAATAGGTGCTTTGGTTGTCCATGTCATGTTAGGACCATGTATAGCGTTTTTGACTCGAACTACATGACCCATGTTAAGATAAAGTCTATTTTGCAGAGAGGACATTTTACTCGATGTTGCTCGACTCTTACACCCACAGCCCTACTTTGTAAGAAACAGTCTTTTTAGTCAGTCAATATCTTTATAAAGACCCTGAGTTAGGAGCAGTCAAGAATAGTTTACAAACCATGGATCCAGTCAATAGGGTAAATATCAACATGGATGCGTAATATATATCGGAATATGACAGAAATAAACGTACAGAGTCAAATAATGTGTTTAGTCAAATTTTGTTTTCAGATTTTTTTTCAAAGAATGTGACCGCTTAATACATCTTACTACTGTACTATGCTCGACTATGTTTATTGCGCCAACGCTTTTCGTGTTCAGATGCTGTCCAAAAGATCCAGCTTCCTGACCAGGCAGCGCGAGAGAATGAGGCCAGGACCAGTGAACAACACGAGCGCGAGTCCATCAGAGTTGCGCGCCTAACGCGTGAACTCGTCAAGAGCTTTGGCACGAAGTGAGCACGAAGTTCTTGTTGAACTCACCATCGTAGACAGCTGATACCTCCATCTCTACAACGAGACATGTGAAGGCCAAAGCTTGAGACATTGCAGCTTTGATTCGAAAATGCCTGCCAAAAAAATGATTCGCTCTGAGGAAGTTCAAAGTCGCGGTGGAAACATGTCGCCACGATGAGGATGAGGACGTTTGAAACACGTGGACATTGCAAGATGCAGTTGGCAACCCATTTACGTTGACCATATATGGACTGGAGGTATCCAATTTAAAGAAATGGTGCCTCCATGTGTCCCCTCATCAGTTTTCTGGTGGCATGCTGTGAGGTCCGAAGCTTGTGTAATGCTGGACCCAACTGGCCATCATGCACGGATTGCTAAGCTGCAAGGATGCATCATGATTGCATATCTATAGTCACACCCCGTAGTTATTGGATATCTCGTGAGGGTTTTCACTTGGCCCTCTTTGCTTTGCGACATTCAGCTTGCGGGGATGGAAGTGCCAGCTCCCCCAGGACACTCCGAGCATTGTCCGGGCTTCTTCAGGAATGGGTGCGAAGTCAGGTGATGATGACGCGCTGCAGTCTGATCAGATTGAGATCAGCAAGGAACTGTTTCTGCTAGTGATCCAGGCAGGGCCTGAAGATCCATTGATGCATTTCTTTTTGTGGTGATTCATATCCGTTTCACGCACCATCATAGCTAATCATGACCGTCATTGTTTTATAACAAGATTGATGTCTATTGGTTATTACCAGCAGTTAGCTGTTTTTCACCCTGGCGGCCTAGGACCGGCAAGTTCAAAGGCTGATGGACGACTTGGACCTCCCCAAAGATCGGGCCAATCTTTTTGAAGCCCTTGATGCCGACAGCAGTGGGACACTGCACCTAGCAGAACTGGCACAAGGTCTGTTGAAAGTTCGCGGGGAACTAAAGACGCTCGCTTTGGCAGTTGGGGAGTGGCCGCCAGTATGATAGGTGCCGGGTGATCACTTTAGGGACCTGAACGTTGTGGAAGTTGTTGGCTGGACTTATGCCCCTGGTTGACCCTGTTCAATAATTAACCAGCTGTGGGCTACCCAGCTGCTTTCACTGCTACAAGCATTAGTTTCGATGAAATGACCCAGTCCACGGGGCGCAGTGACGCAAACGCTACTTAGCTTGTTATCTTGTTGGGGTGTCTGGAAACTGCACCCTGGCTCGTGGTAGCAGCAGCCCTTTCTCTGCGGAGTTTTTTTCCCCTGGGTTGAACCCGGGGCCATCCGAATGCTTGGGGCGCGCCCTACCATTGCACCACGCCATCATGTCAGTGGAAACGTCTGTAATGTTTCGTGAGGTAGGGTGCCAGGTGCCGGGGAAAATATTTTTTTTTAAAACCATAACTTATTGATCATCACCACCATTAGCAGGATACCGCCTTGATTCAACATTACCAGTCTTCGCTGCTGCTAACTTTTCCATGACAAGCACCGAGGAAGACAGATACAGTGGCAACGTTGCTTGCCACCAAAGCTGTCTACGCCACACTGGAGCAGGTGTGTGACCAGATTCTGGAGCTTCGAAGAGATGTGGCGAAAGCAACGGGAGATGAAAACATTGGAGCCTCAAAGCCTCTCAAATCGATTTTTGACTTGAATTGAGATGCTAAGAAAAATGCAGTGAGTCGTTGAACTTTTATGAATAATCATGACTATCTCAATTGAAAGATCAGTTGAAAGAGATCAATTTTGAGATATGTCATGCCCTCGAGTCATCCATGGTCCTGATGTGGTGGATGCTTCAGTCCTGCAAGTTGCTTGGCGTAAGCAAGTTTCCCTGAAGGGACAAGGCTTTCTTTTTTGTTTCCATCTCAATCTTGTCAAGCCTTATTATCTTATTGTAGGTTGTTTTAGCACAGATCTTCACATTGACCCCTGTGGTCTGAAGCAATGTGAAGAGCTTGGACCATGTTGGACAACACATTGGTGGCTGCTTTAGACCGCCGCATCCATTGATGACTTACCAAGTGTTCAGCTGGAGGCTGATCTGTTTCACGGCATGGCGAAGCCAGCCACGCAGAAGTGACGAACCATCTCCACACGTCGCCACACCCCGGAATTGCTTGGTTCGGGACTTCTGGTATTTCAGTGTGTGTGTCAAAAGACACTGATGTAAGTCAGTAGAATCAGTGCGAGCGCTTGCTCGCAGTACTGCGATGCAAGCTCGAGCAACTTCGAGAAATCAGTCGGCGAAAGAAACCGCAAGTTGACGGCGGTTGATAGGCCAGCTTGGATAGACGGGACAGAGGGAGCGACAGATCTCCACGCATGAATACAATATCAATGGCAAACAATGACCCTAGGCGTGTGCACGCCGGGGCAATTCATGTTTCTAAGTTCTAACTGCTTACAAGGGACCTTCGCCCCCAATGTGTATGGCATGCATGAGCAGTCTTCCGTGTCCCTCTTTGCTGTGAGTTTGATTGGTTGTGATGTCATTTCCTGTCTATTCTATTTTATGGTAGTTTGGCTGGTGGTTTCAAACATGTTTCCTCATCGCTGCCGGAAGTTACCATATGCCAGCAACACAGCCCTCGTATGCCCTCGTTTCTTCCCCGGCTTATACATCTGCAGCTTCTTCAAGATGCAACATCCTTGGCACTGTGCCGCCCACTGGCCTGGGCTCCCAGGGATGATCCAAGGGCCCAAGAGTTGCGAGACGTCATTTCGAAAGGGATGGGGGTGCCAGTGCGCTTAATTTTCCTACCTAGCAGCAACCTGATCCGTTCACAATTCATACTTCCATGCAACACTTTTCACACCACTGTGGTGGGCATTTTCTGGTACACTGCGCTGACCTGCGTAGTGTGCCCAAGTGCTTCTTCCACAGGGGTTAAGTCATTTATGGGTTGACCAAAAATGCTCGACTTCAAAGAAGTTGCTTTTTTTCCAATCCAAAAAAGTTCAAATGTCTGAAGGCAATTGTTTTGCGAATAGTCAAGGTACCTCCAGTTAGACTGATGGGCATAATCATTAAATTTCATATCGGGTCTTGTCGAGATCTTCGAAAGATCCCTTCATCATCCTGCAGATCTTTGCTCGAGGGCGTGCGGAAACAAAGTAATTCAAGCCTTCATGGACCTTTGTGGACCTATTTCCTAGCTCAAGCGCACCAAATGTGACATTTTAAAGCCCTCCCAAGGCTAGGTTTGGAGCAACCTTGTCATGAAACTCTGTCGCGAGGTGTGGGGGGCATGCCTGGGCCCTTGGCAGTCTATGCTGAGAGCCAAGAGGAGCCAGTGAGATGTGCCGGGCTGCGGACAGAATCCTGAAATCATGTCCTGTACCAGTTGGTTAAAAGAATGGTTGTGGTTTGTCAAGTTTTCTCAATGATTTTGCATCAACCCTGACTAGATTTTGGAGGTGACATTTTTCAACCACCAACCAGTGCAGTGATTTTGCATCATGTTGGGGTGTTCTGTTGATGGGTAGCAGTGTATATGTGGGGAAGAGCTTTGTAAACTCAGAACCCAGCGAGCAAAAATCCAATGGGAAACCGGATGCCGCCCTTGTTTGTGCAGATTTTGCAGCTTCAACTCGGTTCACTTCTTGCAGCAGCGTTCAAGTTGGTCAATTGAAGCTTTAAAGTGCACATCGGTAAGTTTATATTGCAAAATGAGTGCGGGCCATCTCTGCAATCCCAAATTTTCATTCCAAGTTTGGCAAAGTATGATTTTTTTCACATGTTTCAAAGTCATTCAAACTCATTTTGCAAACTCATGGCAAGGGGATTGTCCCAGGATCGTGTCAGCCAATGGACGCCAAAGACCACCAGGGCCCACACCAACTCCTTGGAAGGGCTTGGGAACCTACTGCCAGGTCGTGGCCCACGCCGGTATACGATATGAAATGATCATGATGATAATCAGAGATAGATAGATAGATAGATAGATAGATAGATAGATAGATAGATAGATAGATAGATAGATAGATAGATAGATAGATAGATAGATAAATAGATAGATAGATAGATAGATGGATAGATAGATGGATAGATAGATAGATAGATAGATAGATATACACATAAGCATAGCTGATCATGAGTGCATTTGCATGTGGATTTATAGGCATGTGCTAGTATCATGAAGTGCATTTTTTTTACATATTTCTTTAGATCCTTGCACATGTGATTACATTTGCAAATGTTTGTGCGGCGGACGACCTTGTCCATTTCTTTGCTGAAATAGCACGTTGTTAGTACCACCCCAAACGAGCAACAGGACCTCGGAACAAATGACAGAGCATGTGAAACGCTAGCCTGTGATGTGTAATGAGTGAGGCGGGCCCTTCGTTTGCTGGAGCAAGCCTAGGGTCATATAAGCATTTTGGACTGGAATCTAAAAATTGCAGCTGTGCAAATTTGCGAGGCCAGACGAGGTTTTGGCCCATTTGTCTGCCACAGTGAAGGCCTCAGTCAGGGGCAAACGCGGCAAGAATATCATCAGAAACAGACAGAACAGAGAACACAGGCTGCCCAAGCAAATTAGGTCATGGGACTGCTGGTAACGTAGGCCATTCATTGATTGCAGCATGTTTGTGCGAGTCAGGCCCTGTCCTCATAAAAGGAGCTTGTAGGGTGTGCGTAAAATGCTGCGCAAAATCCATGCAGAGAGACCGGCCAAGCGCTGGATCCAAATGGCCAGCACGACGAAACAATGAGGTGGATGAGGATGACGCAACCCTGCCCTGTGCTTGACGCAGCTGTCGCAGATGCTGTGGGTACTCGGGCTGTAGGAGTGTCAAATACCCTCGCAAGATCAGAGAAAGAACACACTGTTTCGTACCAATGTTCGAGGTAAGATCATTGACCCCAATTGAATCATCGCAGGAGGAGAGCTCTTGTCAGGAAGAGGTTTCACGAATAGTGCCCGCATCCACTCCGAGCACAGCTGCATCAACCCCTACGCCTGGAACCTCGATTTCGGTCTCAGTTGAGCCATGACAGATGTTGAAGCCACCACCAAAATGGGGAGCTGTGGACAGCCCAACATGGCCCAGGTTTCTCCTAGCATATCTTGGCGAACTGGGAACAGCTCAGCTAGGGGTACAAGCTTCCCACAGCCACATGTCTGTCTACATGAGGACTCTTGGGCGTTCCGAGGCCACCCAGCAGCCAACCTGCAAAGCAGCAACGTCTTGCACCTAGAAGCAGCGGATGACAGTCAGACGACCCGAAGCAGCTGGAAGCAGCTTGCAGCAAAAGAATTTCTGGCTCTTGCGACTTGCAGAAGCGATTAATTAGTAATAGTAAAGATATGTAAGGATCGATTCTACAGAAGGCGCCTTTATACGGGTATGTATTCTCACCCGCTACCTGGAAGACAGACTGTGGCAAGTCTTTGTGTGCTAAGATCATTCAAAATGATTTTTGTGCTGCCATTTTTGTGCTGCCTGATGCTGCCTGCTGTGGAGTCCCTCAGTCCCTCAGTGAAAACTGAAAACAGAAGGAAGGGCACGGCACATATACCCTATGTCCAGGATAAAGTCATGGGTTATTCCATGTGATTGCTGGTATGTTTGTCGAGTGTTGCCAATCCCTGGCCTGATGCATACGGATTATTGGCCATGATTCACCATTGTGAACGGTTTTCCTTTCCTATATGATTCACACACTGACTAGCCAACGGACATTTCAGGTGTCAGAGGGGCAGCTCATGAGGATTAGAGATTGTTCTGCTGTTCCTGCGGAAATTTCAGCAACCGCAGAACGAGGACTGGATAATGGATTGGAATAATATTCCGTCATCCAGAACTTACATGTAAAATGTGGTTGATATTGTTTCATGACCAACGTGCTAGTGCCAATCATTGGAGAACATGATTTAGCTGGTGTCCCCGGCAATTATCAACAAATGGTTCATTGTCTAATGGTTGATTGTGCCTAACAAATGGTTTGTTGACTGATATTTTTCATAAGGCTTGAGACCACTGAGCCAGTTCTGTTTCTGACTTCTTTGCTCCTGATTGGTTGATCCACTCGTGACGTGGTCCCTGTCTGAGGTGCTCAATCCAGCATGGCCTTGGTGACGCGGCAGCAAAAAGCCCGAGGGAGCACCAGTTAAATGGGAAACCATGGGCTTTTAGGGGCAAGTCCTATCAATCAACCATGGACCTGGGGTTTATCAACCCAGGGTTGGCATTAATAAGAACCCATGCGGACAAACGATAACAAGCTCATTGAGAGAAAGCAAGCAAATAGAAGAGAAAGAAACCACATAGAAGGTGATATAAGGACCTATGGCGACGAAAACATTGCATCATTTTGGAAGAATTTGCTTTGGCTCAGTTCCTGCAAGGAATGTCCGCCTTCCAACTACCGTTGGAGCGTGTCTTCCACCACTTGCCACGGCGAGGCTCCAACCGTTGAGGATGCACAAGGCGATCTCCGTCCCGGTTCGGACTGTGCTGGGGGCTCAGTCTTCGCAAGTTTGCCCCAGGAAATGCCAGGTCCAACAGGTGATGAAGCGAACAGAACCGACCCCCCAGCAGATCCCGTGGGTGAATCGCTTGGTCTTGGTATGTCTGGTATGTCTTGGTCACTCCAGGCGGCTACAGCTTCTCGACCAGGCAGGGGCTCGAACCCGTGGCTGGAACCCGGGTGACGAAGCTGAGTTACTGAGATTTGTGAGATTTGTAATTCAGAATTTATATTCATTTGATTTCATTTGTTTATATTTGTGATGTTGGCATCAATGGAGCTGAGAATGATGATATATAGGGGCAGAGGCAGGAAGGCAAGCTAAGTTGCTGGCTGTTTGGTAGGGAAATCCATCTCATCGAGATTCATCGAATTTTGCCAGTCCTGAAAATGATAAAATCAGTAGAGATGCCAACAATGATGTGCCTGGCATCATTGTTGGCCTTGGAAAAGCTTTTCAAACCAATAGGATCAGCTGACCTTTTAAGTCTGATAGGTAGCCACTTCTATTTTTCAAGTGGAGAAAAAGAATGAACACAGCTATCAGACTTACGTTGCCACATCAAGTTTTCGAAGGCCAAGCCACATCAGCTGAATGATGCCATCTAAGTTGCGAATGAACACAGAGTACAAGGGAAGCCAAGCAGCTGGATGTTTGACACAGCGTCAACAGCTCACCCTTCCGCTGTTCCAGGGGCTGCAGCAGCCGGGGCCTCGGGTCCGGAGCCGTGGCATCAGGCTGGCATCCCGGGGTCCTGGTTCTATGGAAATGCCGGCGGCTTCTTAGGGAAGCCCAAAACATGGATGGTTTAGTATGTTTGGTCAAGTCTGATTATGTTTGATGACTATGATTAATCAACTGATGACTGAGTACTATGATGAATCAACTGGGATGACATGAATCATAGTAGTGATGTCATCAGTCATCCAGTTGATTCATGAATCATTCCAGTTGACTATTAATCAACTGATGATTTCGGGAAGCCCATGACATGACTGGATGACTGAGATGTTCCCCGTGAGCCCAAGGTTCGCTGGCGGACAGCCCGGTGACTCAGCACTGGCGGTGCGACATGGGACAACGCTTGGTGGGGAGCTGGAGGTCCACGGTGAATTGGTGGGCAATTGATGGTGAATTCATAGGTACTTGATGATTAGATGGTGAATTAATAGTTAGTCAGTCCTCGCAAAAAAAATAGTTGACTAACAGTTAATAAATTGAATTCATGGCTCACTGATGGCAAAGTGACGATTGATTCATGGTTGACTATGGCAGTTATTTGATGGTTTTAGTACAGCATCAGCCGTTCCCCGTCTACAGGAGGCACCAAACCGACCTGTTGGGCCCTGAGTCACAACAGCCAGCTGCATCAGGTAACAAACTGACTTGGCCCCCCCAGAATTCCAAAGTTCCTGCCTTCGCCAGCAAAAACGGCATGAAACATTGATCATCTTCAGCTCGAAGATCATTTGGAAGCATGTTTAAACACATGTTTCAAGCATTTTCAGCATCCTTATACATCTTGCAAGCATCTTCATGCATTTTTCAGCGGCCTTTGTTGGCACATTCTTGGGGATCATCTTGGGACCGACCTGGCGAGGCCTCTTCCGGAACTTGCCAGTCCGCCCGTGGACCCCGGAGAACGAAAAATGCTGCGCCGGAACTGCCTCCGATGAGCAGCTGCTCGGCTGCGAAGAGATATCGGTTGATCATCCAATGGTGGTTTCTCAAAATAGGGGACCCCCAAATCATCCAGTTGTAAACCATTTAGAGTAGTAAACCAACCATTGTTGGGGTTCCCTATTTTGTGAGACCTCCAAATGGATGGAAGATTGAGATGGATTCTCATAGATTGATGATCAATCGATTTGTTCAATAGATTTCCTGATTTGAGATTTGCTAGATGATCAATGTTTCATGCCAGATCAGCATATCTATTGAGATCAATGGTCAATCAGTGTTTCATGCCTGATTTGAGATGAGATGGATGTTGATTGAAGAAGTCTGTTGATCGATTGGTGTGCGATCAGCAGATGGATTCTCACCACATTGATTGAAGATTTAATGCCAATCGCAATTTGATATGAGTTGAGTTGGATGTTGCTCTTTGATTGTTGGTGAACGTTGCTTATGGTTAATGTATTTGTTTTGATGTCAACAGCCGTGCATTTTCTTGAAGGTGCTTCAAAATTCTGGACTCCTGGGCGGGCAGCATGTACTCAATACTAGGAGGTGACGTTCTATTGGTTGTTGATTGATCCCGGCCAAGAATGATCAAACCTTGAGTCTTTGTACTTTTTATTGCTCCCCAGGGTAGCTCTCACTATTCATTGCTACTTCTACGACCACTGCCGCTACTGCTATTGCTACGGATTCGGCCAGAAACAACCACTTCTACCAGTCCCTGACGATCATGAACAATTACTTGTTAACTAATGGCATACTAATGTGCACCATCATCAAAATTCCTTATGATTAAGCATCATCAATCAGCATGCAATCGTCATGAACAGTATCTTGTAAACCTGTTCGGATATCAGCCAGCATGCTACCATCATGCCACCATCACAGTGTAACCACCACTGACCACCTACTTAACCATCATCAAAACGCACTCATATAATAACACACACATTTGCCAGCATTAACCCATCACCAACTATCATTAAACCATCCTCAACCAACATGAAACCATCATCTTTTTTGACTTTGACGCAGTCTGTGAGCTAGGCCCGCCTGCTAACGTGAAACACATGCAATTAAATTCATTCAGCACGGCAAAAACTGTGCGTGCTGCTAACTGCACAAGCAGCACCACAGCGCCTGGATGAAAAACCGACTATGGAAAGGAGCTCCAGGAACCCGGCGGCAATTCAGCTCAAAATGGCCAAAGTCTACTACCGGCCCAAGGGAAAACAATTAATCCAGCTGATTCAGAGGATCACTCAAAGCTGACACCGTAGCTGGGCTAAGTCCACTTGATTGAGCACTGCTGATTGGCTGGAAAAAATTGGCGTGCTGCGAAATCAAGCTAGCCCCCAAAAAATCAGATCTGGCCTGGGTGGACTCCTCAACAACACCGCAACCAGTCAGCAAGGGCAGCTCACCTGCACAACCGCTGCGAAGCCATCTGTGCGTGTTCTCGTGGACATCCCTCCTTGAACCGTTCCTCATGCCACAATGCTCAGTGGACTCCTCGACACTGGCGCTTGCGAATGGGAAAGGTAAAAAGTCGGTCTGCATCTTTTGCTGGTCCTGCCGGCTTCGCAGCTCGCCAGCTAGCTGCTCACTGCCAAAGGCCAGCCCCTCGGCTACCATCTGACGCACCATACTGGCAGGCTCTGTGCAACCAAGCCTCCTGAGCATGATTTCCATTTCTTCTGCTGTCAGATACTGCTCGACGCCGTCAATGGGGCTACGCCGGCGTGTGACCTGAGGGGGACTGGGTTCAGGATGGCGCGGATTTGTTGTCCACGAACTGTGCGCCAAAGCGCGCAACAGCTCAGCAAGAAGGCCGACTGCCATGTGCACCCTCTCCTCGTCTGAGCCACGTGCTGTCAAGCAGCAAGGTTGGGGCCCGGAAAGCACGATCACTGTGTTTGTGGCCGCTTCGATGCGCTTGAGTTGCCGGCACCGTCTGCCCAGCATAGCTCGTCGAACGCCTGCATAATCTTCGACAGCTCCCAATTGAAGATAAAGTTTCTGCTCAAAAAGCTGCCCAGCTCCCCCTGCACAGTTACATGCCATCCGGCAGGGGCCACAAGATGAGCCAGAATCTTGTGAAGGAAAAACCTCAAAGGCTCAAAGGTGTAGAAATTGGCACAGATCGTCCACCGACAGGTTGGAAAAGTGGATGCTGCCAATGTCCTGAGAATCTCTTCAGCTTTGCCCTCCAATGTTGAGCTTGGCCGTAAGCTGGAGGCGATTCGAGGGCGTAACGATGAGGTGGCACTTAGATCCACAACACGTTACTGGGGCAACACGATTCCGCTGATGGAATATTTGAGCCCTGAAACCATCATCAACCAGAACAAAAATGCAGACTAACCATCACCAATCCATCACCAATCATCACCAACTAACCTTTCAACTTTCCCAGTTCCATTTCTTCCCAGGCGGGGCTTCACCGAAGCCAAAGCCCGCCAAAGCCAAGCCCCTTGCCCGCACACGCCGGCGTCGCCGCGGGAGACGCCGCGGAGTGGCCCCATCGAGGCGCGGATGGGGAAGCCATGGTGGGGGCCCCTCCTGGGGGCCGCTCCTGGGGGCCTTGATGAGTGGTAGAGGTAGCATCATTAGTTGTGGTGAAGGGTAGAGTGGTACCATGAAGGTACCTCTACCACTCATTATGGTGAGGGTATGGTGAAGCTTATGGAGGTACCAACTACCCTTCATTAGTTGATTGCTCATGGAGTTAATGGATGTTATTGATTAGTGGATGATTCATGAAAAAATGATGATTAATGAATGCTTATTAGTTGATCAACTACCAGGTGGTGAATGGAGTTATGCTGAAGGGTATGGTGAAGCTTATGGAGGTACCAACTACCCTTCATTAGTTGATTTTCTCATGGAGTTATGGTGAAGGGTTGGTAGGTTGGCCTTTCAGAGTGGTGATGCTGAATGATATGGGTTGATGATGGTTAATGGATGTTAATGATTAATGAATGATTGATGGGTAATGAAGCCTAAAATGTTTATATAATGGTTAATCACAATAGCATATACCAGGTTGAGAAAAACATGGCAACGATGGTTGATAGTGATGTTGCTTGATAATGATGATGGTTGATCGTGATGTTGGTGATACTCATGAGTATACAAGATCATTGCTACTTGATGCTTAATTCTAGGTAATGATGGTCCGCTAGTGCTTCATTGATGATGGTGTTTGCTAATCATGATTAGGGGTGATTCATGATGAGTAGTTGCTGCTTGTTGGAATGAATGAATCATAGCTAATGATGGTTGGCGATGTCAGCTCGCAATGGTGATGATGGTCAGCTAATGATCGCCGATTGTGGGCTCTCATTGCTGATTGACGATCCTTCAGAATGGGTTCCCTACCAAACCAGAGGGATTAAGCGGTTCGATAGAAACCCAAAGGGGTCCATCACTAGCATCACACGACAAGCCATTCATCAGGACATTCCGGGCATTCTCAGACCAGCGGCTTCTCTCATGTCACACGGTGTCTGCTAAATCGCATCGTGGCATCAAGACCGGGGCTAAATCGAATCATCGAACATGAAGCGATCACAGGCTAATGACGCTTGAAAATGCAATTAGGAACCATTTAGCATGAGCTATTGTTGGTCATATGCCACAAGGCTCCATTATAGAGATAGTGCGTAATGATGGAGTTGCCATTGGAAATAGCACCCGATAGGGGTTTTGCAATGCCAATAACGCTGCTGCGCATTGTCAGCAGTTTATCAGCGTGCTGCAGTGCTTCAACATTTCGCCCAGAGTCAGCAGAATTGACCCCCGTGGCTCATCCTGCCCCCCTGGCCCTACAGCAAATCAGACGCACTGGTTCAGGAGTGCTTTGAGGAGCCGTTGGTCCATTGGTTTTTTCGATTTTCACGGCGCTGGTTCTGGAAAGCTTCAGATTGGATCGATCAATGCATAAGGATGCATAAGGAGTATTTGTGGTGCAGAAATTATATGAAAGAAATCTGTTCGGGTTTGTTGTAGTGCAGCTAAAAGCCACATCAGTTGAAGCTACCGAAGTATGCTGGACAGGCTTCGCATTGTAGCAGTCGGGCACAGCAGTCCGTTTCTCAGACGACACCCTGGTGCTGATTGGTTGAGGCTGTCAACCTTTGGGCAGGAGTGCAGTTGGACATCAAAAAGCAGCCAACTCACCACGCGCGCACATACTCACACATGCACAGATACAAATAGATAATTATATGCAACATCTGAAGCAGAGATGCATATATATTAATATATATGTATATACATACATATTCATTATGTTTCAATTACCATTACACAATGTGTATTTGTTTATATTTCTTTGATATGTATTGATATGTATTCATGATATGCAGTGGGTCACGCACATTGCACGCCTGAGCTTTCCTGCTCTTTGAGGTCGTCTTTATCAGAGACATCCCTGCGACAGCCATCGCAGGCTCTCCCTCAGGAGCACTGAGACCAGTGCGGAATGCACGACACTTTGTTGATCTTTCTTGAAGCAAATCGTAGGGATCTTAGATGATCTTAGTTATATAGTAGGGTTCTAATGCAATGGAAGAGGCTCGCTCTCCTCAGACATTCTTAGACGTCCTCAATGCGGGTTTCACTTTTTCCTCTGCATGCAAAATGTGGAAAGGACCCAGCACTGCACTCAGTGGCTCAGCGGCTGAACAAGTCCTTGGTCGTTGGAGACTTAACTCTTCTCCGGAAGCACTCTTATGTTGGCAGAATTGCAGTGTGTCAAAGTCCCTAGTCCTCATGCAACCTCAAATTACTTGAACTTTTTCGTGATGTTCTGAGACCTTTGGATCACGTTGGATGCATAGATCTGTTCGTTTGGACCACCGGTTGTGGGATGCCGCGTTGGCGCTGAGGCCTATGTGCAGAGAAAGGGGCTTCGGGACGGCTCCGCCAGCTGGTCGCAATTCTTTACCGAGGCGGATTTCTCGGTGCGTCAGCTGGTGGTCCAAGGTGTGACTTTCCAATGGCTACGGGGCATCTCCAAGACGCAATGATTCATCTTGATTCATTTTAAGCATGATGCATTAGTAACGTTGATGTACTTGTTTGTATGCATGTATACATTCATGTCGAAATTTAGGCAAGTCGGAATGTACCGAAGGCAGGCAGGCATAGGCAGGCATGTAGGTACGCATGTAAGTGTGTGCGCGTGTGTAGGCAGGTAGGCGTGTGGGTATGTAAGCATGTATGCATGTATGTGCATTTGCATGTGAAGAGGATTAAATATGTAGGGTTCCGCATGTAGGTACATATGTGCATGTGTTTATGACTGGTTCTGTAGGAAATTGTAGGAATGTAGGTATGCGATCCCCGGTGAATGACCTTGCATGAAATGTCTGGCTTCTGGTGCTGTGAAAAGAGAAACCCAGCCACCTCGAAGCGCTTTTTGAAAACCTTATTAGCTTAATCATCATCATAACAAAAAATAACAGGATAAGCTTAGGTTGCACATCGGAATTTAGAGCGCACTATTTTTGGCACTCTTTGTGAATCTGGATTCATCATGATTTATTCAGCAAAAAATCGGGTCAGGTACAATCCTTTGTCCTATCATTACGGTATAGCGAAATGTAACTTTAGCGTACATGTATGAAAGAGCACGCGGTAGCGAACATTTGTGGTGTATGTTTCTACTTGGTTGCATGTGTTCGTACGTAATGAACACTGATGTAATCTTATGCCGCGTGTATGGGATGATTTTTTTCCGTTGTGAATCAGTGAAGGCAATGTGGTAGAAACCAGGGAGAGGGCACCGGAGTCAGAATGTGATGCGATGCAACATCGTGTCACGTAGTTAATGCGCGAATTCGCGCATGCTTGTATGCTTACAGGTCTACATTTGTCAATTTGTGCTCATGCGTTTGTATGCTTGCATGAACATATGTATGTACGCGTCGTGTTTGCATCTGAAGCTATTTGCATTTGCATGCGTATGCTATGTAATAGACGGCATCTTTCATTGCAAAAAAACAGCGGAAGGAACCACTGAGTTTGACATAGCAAAGTTCTTCTAGAGGGTGTATGGGGGTGGTTGCGAAATCATGCTTCGAACAGAGAAACAGAGAACAGCAAGAGGATTTGGTGAATTCTTGAAGGCGGTTAAGGGCAACTGCAGGTAATCTGCAGCAAAGGTGGGTCATATTGGGGTCGTAGAGCGAGGCATTTCGGATGGCTGTGTCTGCAGCGGCTCCGCAGTGGCATATGGTGGCTACAGATGACACTGGTCTTGCGGCTAATGGTGGTGTTGCTGTGGATGGTTGCAGTGAGGCATTGCAGGTTCAACATGCCGGAGAACCTTAGTCCCTAGCTTTCTTTTCAGGAGTCGGGCTGAGTCAGCTGTGATACTTTAATGTCTTAGCTTTCAAGTTACCAACCATATCCAACCATATCCAACCATATCCAACCATATCCAACCATATCCGATCCATCCATATCCAACCATATCCAACCATATCCAACCATCAAATCGATACATGAGTGCCAGTACTTTTTACCTTTGGTCACATGCAACCTTCTAGATACAGGAGTTGGCTAGCAGAGGCTTCGCCACTTCTTTCTCGGGTGTGTATGGTTGCGTTGTGACCTAAATATTTCATATTGTGTTAAGCTATGTATGTCACGTATGTATGGATGTATGTAATGCCTGTAGTCAATGCAATGTGCGTAATGCCTGTGATTCTGTCATGCAACGCAATGTAATGCAATGTTGGAATGCAATGCCATGTAAAATGCAAGCATCATATGTAATATCAAGACACTAATGCTAATGCATGTGCATGTATGTGTGAACCGTATGGAATTAAATGGAATCAAATGTGATGTATGCATGTAAGGGAAGGCAATGTATAATTGTAATGCATTTGTACTGTATAGTCTGATGCATGCACCTAAGCATAATGAAACAAACATGATGAAACATCTATGCCCCACATGTTCCATGCATCTCTCTCACAGCAGCTCGCCAGACTGACTGGGATGGCAGCGGCATGATTTCCTTCGAAGAGTTGGACCTTGCTGTGACGAGCCAAGTGACATGGGATCTCCAAGGATCCCTTGGGAGGGCCCTACCCTGGTAGGGACAGCGGGTCTATGGGCATGTGAATGTGTGAAGCTATGCGCCGTTTTGCGTCCATTCCGTGCTTTGCTGCAAGATGCTGCTAGGCATTCTACAGCGAATTTGTCAGATGCACACAGGGTCCCAACAAGCTGCAACTCTGCAAATTTTCGCTGCCATAATGTGTAAGGTGGGTTGCCCTCATCATGCTGTTTGTTTCCAGGGGTTGCTGTATGATCACCGTTGTGCCGTTTGGCTCCTACGTAGGCCCCTTCGGTTCGGGATCGAAAAACGGTCCCAGGATCCATGGAGGTCGCAAGAGCTGGCTCCGGTGACCCAGGGCCATGGTGTTGATTGAGGAGGAGGAGGACCAGCAGGATGAGAAACACGACCTTCAACCGGAGCTCAACCAAGAGCTCCTTGGATGCTTTGGATTCCGTCATCGCTTTTCCATCGATATCATTAATACTCGTATCTATCTACCTATCTATTTGTCTATTTGTCTACCTATCTATCTCATCTTATCTTATTGTATCTTATTGTATCTTATCTTATCTTATTGTATCTTATCTTATCTTATCTTATCTTATCCTATCTGTCTATCTGTCTATCTATCTATCTATCTATCTACCTATCTATCTATCTATCTATTTGTCTATCGACCTGTTTACTTTTTTCTACCTACATATCGGTCTATTTGTGTCGCTATTCATCTATCAATCGATCTCTATCCATCGATCTGTAAATCTATTTATCTATGTAGATATTTTTGAATATATATATATATATATACACATACATAGTTATATTGAAATGTACATACACATATCTAGCTGGCTCTGTTGAAGTATTCTTAGCAAACATTGTGGGACTCTCAGTTTGTTTTTAGGGACTTTGTCTTCCACATGTGCTTCCCGCTACAGTGGCATGCACTTTTTGCACATTTGCACTTCCAAAAAGTGCACCATTCCCGTCAGTTTTGGGCGATATTGACTTCCACCACGCCAGAGCACAAGACTTTTCTGCAAGTCAGACCTTTGACTTTCTTCCTTTGATGAGTACCAGTCCTTCTCACCCGTCACATGCCCACATGAAACATTGTGACTCGACATGATAGCATGACTGGTATCCATGGACGGGCGTGTTTCCATGCAGGTGCTCACATGCAAATCTATGCAAATTGACCCATTTTCTTCAGTTGTTCAGCGACAAGTCTCGACGATGATCATTGAAAATCATTGATCATGATTTTGATGATGATGCGGCATGATGCGGCTGCTGATGATGAGACAATTTTGAAGTTCACCATGACAATGGACTAGAGTGATGGCCGATGATGGTGGTGATGATGTCAATGAAGAGCAAAATGTGCAGGCTCTAGTATAGGCTGTTTTGTGTCATTGATGTGTCAGAGGAGTTTTTAGTGTCGCATCTTGCTGTACATTGGGCATCATTTCTCCAGATCACCTCTTCTCAGGTTAGAAGTGCCAGGCGGGATGTGGAGGGATGCATGGCATGTTGGCACGCGCAGTCCACCTCCAGATATGATAGTCCCAAAGCACTGAGATCTCAGATCAATTGGTCACCTAACATCACCTCAGCACTTGTGCATTTGTAAATCCGAAGGCCTCGTACTCAAAACAGCATTTCAAATCATGTCAATGCATATGGTAGTCCAAAGGTGTGGAAGAGACAGCTGTTTGGAGACAGCCGAGCGGCAGCTGAGAGATAGGACGTAGGACGTGCTTTGACGACAGTGCCCAGTGCCCTTGGCTGCGCTGCGCTGCGCTTCGCTGGTCAGGGGAAGCCGCGGAAGCCCATCTGGGCGCTGCGACAGCGGGTGAGTCCCAAGTGCTGGACGCGGCGCGACCCGATGAAGCTCTGGAGCCGTCGCCCGGGTCGCCCTTGCAGCGCAGCGAGTCTCCAACATCTCCAGGCGAAGGAGTTGCAGGCCTCGAAGGGTTGGAAGCGGCGCACGTTGAGGGCACGCAGGAGATTCAGTTGGTGCGTTTGCTGATTTGTTGGATTCATTTGCTATCCATTTGGCCATTTTTGCTATCATTTGCTGTCCAATTTACTAAGTTTAAATCTGAGTTTATTCGTTTGCTATCCAATTTTATTTCATTTCGTTTTGACATATGGGAGTTTCTCAAATTGAGGACCCCCAAAATGCTGGGTGTATTGCTATGATGCTATATGTATTGGCTTGCAATGGATGATTTGGGGGTACCCCTATGACTTGAAAAACGTCCATATCTGCTATGCTTTGCTCATCAGGTGCTCAGCCTCCGGACGTGGAGGCGGGAAAGCAGCAGGCAGCCAGGTGCTATCCCATCTTTGCCAAGAAGGTGGTGAAATCGCAGTGAAACAAATGCAAAACAATGCATAACTGTGAGGTGGTTTTAATCACTTTCTATTTTCCCTACTAGTGATTTACAAATAGTTGGTTGACTGATATTTTTCGTAGGGGTTGAAACCACCAATCAGATAACGAAGCACATTATTACGGATAGTGATGAGTATGTAGGTAGTCATTGGCAGTGAAGTATTGATTGAGTTTGTTTGGTTAATCATAAAGAAATCGTTGGCAGGGTCTCAATTAATACTGGCGTTGATCGTTAATAAACATTGGAAACATTGTGAGTAAGAATCATCAAAGTAACAATTGCTAGTCTGCGATCATCACTGGCAACCATTCTCACAAAGCCAAATCATTTTATTTGACACCTGCACCTGTGATTCGACCATAAATCATTGTAGCATGTATCATTGTTGGTGGTACAGGGATCATTGTGAACTATTTTTTCACCAAATCACTGGTAACTTTTGCCAGTTGTGATTTGACACGAACACCTGACGCAGGTTTCTCACACTGAAGCACTTTGCCGGTGGCCTCAGTAGCCGCAAGTCTCTTTTGCCATGCTGGTGGTGAAGAGTGGTTAAGACTGGGCAATCATGTAATGTTTGAACATGGCTTACCATGCTTTACCGCTCGGTTTACCATGGAGTTTACTTGGTCATTGTCCAGAGGGCAATGGCTATGGAATTTCAATTGGTGACTGTGCTAGGCATGTTACGATGAAATGACTGAAGACCTGGCCCTTGATGGGACACCACCCAGGAATGACCACCTGACGGAGAAAAGTTATGGCTGTGGATCGGTGTTTGTCAGATTTGTCAGCCTAGGGGACTGCACAAGCATACATGTATGATAAGACATAACATAGAACACATTCTCAATACACATCAATTCTCTAAACATCTCTTTACTTATCAATATTTCTGTTTTTGGTTTGTATTTGCGTTTGCCGCAGAGGGTTTCTTTCAATAGTATTGGCACCAACACGCGCATTTTACTCCCGAGTTTCTGTGGTGAAAGTTTTACTCCCGAGTTTCTGCGAACAGCTGCTTCCCAGTAACACTGAAGCTAATGAACTGACCATGGATGAAGGGATTTTGGCAAGGTCCGCTCATCCATGTTTGATTAACATCCCCCCAATTTATCGATTTTTGAAGATTATTGTCACCCCCACTGTGTTAACTATCTTTAAACTCATTTGACTATTGTTGCCCGTTGTGAGCCACCATTGCTTGGTTCTTGGCCAGTATCTACGATTAGTTATAAGTAGGCCATTACTTGCGGGTTGACCATAATTCATCATTAACCATTGCAAGCCATTATCATTTTACACGTCGGAATTATGTGCCAAGTAGCCATCATAAACCATTGACTAAGCATCCTTCACCACTGGACCATTCTTGGCCGTTCACTGCACACAATTCCTGATGAACCATTCATTCTCAACCATCATAAGCCAATAGGACCTCCAAAAATCCAACCACTAGGGGCGGTTAACCAATGGCCAAACCATATGAAGTTCCTGGTGAACTGGTGAACCATTGTTCCCCAATACTCAGACATTGCCGACCATCAAACGTTGTACATGAATTTACCAACCATTTGGTACCAACCATGACCATGATATCGACCATGACGCCTCAGCCCAGCGCCCTGTCACGCAGCTACACCCAGCTAACCATCGCCATCTCCCAGGTCAAGCCTTGCAGCACCTGGCCGTTGCGCAGAGATCCTTGTGCTACGTCAACTCAGACGTCCCTCGTCCCGTGCGGTGCGAATTGAACTCAGGGAGAGTGACGTTCAGGGGTGGATGGTGAACGGGCATGGTGAATGGACATGGTGAATTCAACTTTGTGAATGATAGTTGGTGCATAATGGCTATTGATGGTCGGTTAGAACGGTGAATGATGATCCACTTGATGATCATGGTGAATGAATGGTGAATGAACGGTGAATGATGATTGGTGAGTAATGATGATTAACATTGGTTGCAATCTTGCGAAACTGACTGCCCCTCTCTGGCCGTGGTTGATAATTAACGCTTAACCAGCCAACAGTGGGTCAGTAACAATGGCATACGATGGTTAGTACCAAGCGAATGGTGATTAATCATGGATGCATGAATGGTCAAGACTTGTTGATCAATTACCATTCATAAATCAACAAGTTGCCCACTAAATTGATTATATTAATTAGTGGTGATTAGTCAATTACAATATATTTAAAGTTAATCAATTACAATATATTTAGTTAACATAATCACACCATTGCACACCATTGTAAATTTAGTTAATCATGATTCGTTACGACTGGTTTTTAGCGTGGGCAGAGGGGCACAGGGCTTCCCGTGAAGGGTGAAGACCTGCAGATCAGGCACTATCAGCCATTCATCAACCATCATGGTAGGCAATTCATCAAACATTAACATATCACCAACACATCATTAACACATCACCAACACATCATTAACACATCACCAACACATCATTAACACATCATTAACATAGCATTAACACATCATTAACATAGCATTAGCATATCATTAAGATATCCTTCGCATATCACTAGCCATGCTCAGCCGTCAGCACTTAGAAGATTCGGATCCATGCTGTGAGGAAAGCCGCCCACGCCTTTGTGAAGAGCTCAGGTCAGCGTCGAGAATCTCGAGCGTTTGTATGTCGTGCGACGGTCTTTACAGGACGACTTGGAGGCATGGTCAGTTCTCACAGTCAAGTGATTGGATTTGGTCGCCTGGCTGATGGTTTCAATCTGTTTCAAAGATGTTTCTTTTTCATTCTTTTTCCTCAAAATTGGGGTGGTGGGTTTATCAAGGGTTGAATCATAGCTTTTAGAGGGATTAAAACCAGCCACCAGTCAATGAAGCAAATGAATCCAGCAAGATATTTCCATTGATTTGAGATTGGTAGAAACTGGCCATCCCCCCTCCCGTGAGATTCACGTGTTAACGGACATGCGAAGACTTTGGATAGCGTCGATGGGGCTCGGAAATAGCCCGAGTCATCTCCGAAGCAATCGTTATTCAATTGACTAAGTTGACCATCAATTCTTGATAATGCCCGTATGTCCATATTTTGCATGTCAGCCATATCACCTGCATCTCGGCCAAAGAGTATGAACTGCAAACCATGGTCCTTGTCGCAAGAAGTCGTGAAATTTGTTACTTGTTGAAAGGTATCAGGAACAACATGGGAGAACATCACATCGATTTATGCACATCTCACATTTCAATTGGTTGGATCAGCTGGGCACATGAACTCACGTTTTTGATCTTGCTTCCAACGGGGGCCATCATCCCAGTTTCTGAGTGACACGTTGACCTTGGCAGATCTGCTCGGCATTGACGGTGGATGATCGATTGCAGGTGCTGGTCATAGCAACAGTGCGTCACCGACATAGCGGCACATCGCCGACGTTGCACAAACAAAGCTTTCAGATGTGCACATGCACACATGCACGCACGCACATATCTGTAGATGTACTAGTATATTAGTTATATCTCTTTGCAGGTTGATATAATCGACATACTTGAATGTTTGAAAAGGAAGAAGTCTTGCATCGGTGCAGACGAGCTCGCTTCTCACATGGGTCTTTTTTCACACGGGTCGTTTTTCACACTGGCAAAGCTGCTGCATTGGACACGGTCACACGGAATGTCAAGAATACTTCTTTTCCAGCTCGGCGAGCGTTTGCCAGGCTTTGCTGAAGTGTTACAGTCAGGCATGGCAGCACGTTCATTTGTCCCATGCAACTCCCAGACATAGTGCCATATCCATTGCAGGCCTCAGTTTTGCCAAGCACAATGCTCAAACGATTGCCACAATCATCCAAAATTGTTGATTAGCAGATGATTTTGGATACAGCATCTACAACTAAATTTTGTAAGCAGCATCTACAACTAAATGGCAGACATTTTGGAGGACAGAAGGTGGCCAGAAGCTTGTGGAACCAAACTCAGTCCATTCAACACTGTCCAAGTCATTCGCCGTGCCCGAAAGCCCTTTACATTGACCATCGGTCAAGCGTTATCACCGATTATCAGCCATTAGCCATTGACTGACATTTATCACCATCATCAAGTATCACTTAACCATCAGTCACCCACAGTCAACCATCAGTCAACCATCAGTCAACCATCAGTCAACCATCAGTCAACCCGCATTCCTCCTCGTTCCCCATTAATCACCATGGATCCGCGCAAGCCAGGCTCTGGAAGATCGCCAACGAGCAGACGAGAAGTGTCCCTTGGAAGTTAAAGCAAGCTGGCCAGGGGTATCCCAGCGGAGCGGGCGGCCCTTCAAAGGGGGAGCCAGGCCAGGAGCTACCAGGGGTGGCCTAACCAAGTGGTGGTTAAGCTGCTTATTGATTTGATATAAGAGTTATGGATGGTTGCAAAGATTTGCTAACCATCAATAAGTAGAAATGTTTCTTCATCATTGTTGCAGTATATAATGATTACGGAATATTATTCAACCGGTTTATTATCATCATTAGACATCATTCAACATGTTGATGGATAATCCTTAAGCACTTCGAGCAAGTACCATTTATTCATTTTGGCATCCCGTCATCCTTTGGTAGAAGCCTTGAATTTGGACCCTCAGATAGGGCTGTCCACAACTTCTGTCTGAGAACCCACAGGCTGAAACAATGGTGTTTCGTGTGGAAGCAAAGATAGGCTTTGGGGACATATGTGTACTATGATTTGTCTTGAAGGCATATATATATAATATATGCATATTTTTTGTTGCACAGCAGCATGAAAATACCGTATGCCAATGTGCAAAAAAGTGAAGTTGTATGCTATTGTCTACAATGACATGCAATTATCTTCATATATCTTCATATCTAACAACCTGTGCAAGTACCAACTACAGTATATCATTCTTCTCACGATACGTTTTTACATATTTACATTCACTCACATTATATAGCTATGTTTGAATCATATCGATTAAAAGATTAACAACTCCTTGTGTTTACTGTACCCTGATCGTCCGTGTTGTGTTTCGCTTTCGCTCGCGTGAGGCGCAGCTTTGCAACCGGAGATTCGAACGCTGAAACGAAGCATCACGGAGATGATCCGTCGGATGCCACCGACGCTGGGAAGATACCAGGGAGTCCCCCTCCTCTCGGGGAGTCCCGTGGGGTCCCTTAGGTTTGCTTGGGGTTGGGGGACTCCTCCAAGGGCGTCCTCCAAAGCTCCGGGTAGGTAGGTCCTTGGTGGATCACTTGGTGGCGTTCAGCAACGGGCCCCATGGGCTAAGAACGGCCGCCTGAGCCGAAGATTCGGGTAGCTTGGCAAGTCCCTGCTCAGCCTATCTTCAGGGAAAAATGGGGGAAACAAGTGCACAGCGTGGGTTGGTATATGTATATGTATATATATATATAAGTTACTTTTTCTCCAATCAAGGGTTACATAGGTAGCAACGATAAACAAAAGTCTCATAAATGCCGATGAGTGGTTATTGGCAATTGATCGCCGTATGTCAAAGCCAGCTGAACAACCTCAGCAAGTCATGCCGGTTCGCTGAGGAAGACACCCAGTTCACCTCCGAGTTCGGCCCAGGAAAGTGGGTTCAGTAGGGCGGCTTCAAGGCTTGTGTCAGTAGCTAAGCTGACAATTCACTTCTCGCATAAAAGCTGATGAAGTCATCAAGAGTGTCGACGGTTTACTGCAACCATTTGTGGTTGGTGTCTAAGTCTAAGCATGCAATTACTGGTTGATATTGGGTGATTCACTTGTGCTTCATCCTGGTTATTGTTTGGTCATGGTTGGTGAACACAATGCCATTCTACATCGACCGCCCAATTGTTCAACTGAATTTGCAATCAAACTGGCTGACGTGCCACAGCTTGACGGTGTCGCATCCCAAATCGGAAACATCGTGATGGCTCATGATGGCCCACCGCCAATGATGGTTGGCTCATTGAATGTCTATGCCTCAAGGACCCTGCCGAAAAAGCGAGGCCATGCGAAGGGGAGGGGTTGGCGTTCATTGCGTGCATGTCCTACTCAGCTACTGCGTCAGCTCGTTCACTCGTTCTGCTGGCTATGACACAACGAGTCAATCCAATCAGGGCATTCCTCGGCAGTAAATGGGTTTTACTCGGCGGTTTTACCAATCGAGGTCAACCCGAATCCCTCAGAGCTCGAAAATCCTGAGGTGCTCTGGGCGCTTGCAGGCACTGGAGCAGGCTGGGGAACTTCCCATGGCACTTCCCGGTGGTTTTTCACGGTGAACAGGAGGACATGACAGATGTTGATGCAACATGATGCAAATCATGATGCAAGATGATGCAACAGATGTATTTGCACCATTCATGGCATGATAGATTGAGTATATTTGCATCCTTAAAACATGCTTAACGTACTTGCGCCGACATGCAAAATGCATGGTATCAGAATCGATTATGCAGATGTAACTTGGTCTCTGTTGGCTGCGTCATTTGCGTAGCCACAGGCTATGAAGCATCGCTCCTTAAGTGCAGAGCAGGCAAAAGAGCGGCTGGTCAAGGAGGAGCCTGGAAGAGCCAAGCTGTAAGAAGTTGAAGTTGGATGATCGCAAGGTGGTTTCTTAGTCCCTTAATCCCTTCCCCCAAATACTAACGGGGACCTTTAATAGGGGGAAGGGATTCATTTGTCTTGGGTTGTGGCACGGGGGGCTTTAGAGCCAACAGCTATGATATTGTTTTGCCACGTCACAAGCAGATCTCTTGCTGATGGCTGGTAGGAGGACAATACTCACTTTTGAGCGGAACCCTTTTGACATGATTCCACAGCAAGCGCTGATGTGACATGGCATGCCATGGCACAACTGGGGTCCGCATTGCGAGGATGGGCTGCTGTCCGCTCACCTCAATACAGCCAAGAACGTGCTGAAAGAGGCATGCCCCGATGGATCTCCCATGTCCATATCCTCACGGTTTAAAGTTCACCACTCTTGGGATGTTTGGGTTTTCCGTGGTTTTCCGTGATGTTCCCGTTGCTCGTGGCTACGGCTCAATCGTAAAAAGAGCAGTATTGAAGCCGAAGCACTCTTAGCAATCCACATGTTTGCGGAAAAGATAAGTTGGACAAGGGGTTTGACCCCAAAGCTCTCAGCTTCAGAGATTGATCACAGCTTATCACCGCAGGCCGTTCAGGAAGGGCAGCGCATGGAAGAAATGCGAGACGAAGCGGCCACGGAGGTCTTTCGCGCATGCCGAGCGTCAGGACTACCCAGCGGGCCATGATGGGCCATGGGTTGTCAAACACGCCCACCCTGGCAGCCCTGTTCCTCTCCTATTCACTTTTGGTGATGTTTTGTCGCGGCTCATTCCCAACTTTGATGAGTTTGATTGTTAAGTTTGTTTCAATGTGGTTGGCATCATTTTGTCGCGCGGTGCACCTGCTTGAGCCTCATGTAATCTTAAATCAACATCTGCCAGAGGCGGCCTAGAAAATAATCAAAACAGAAGCTCGCCTTTTTTCCAGCTAAGGCTCGCTCAGATCTCTCACTTGGAATTGCTGGGGAAACAACAGCCCAAGAGGTCTGAACCTTAAGTATATTATACAATTGCATGTCAGATGCCTGCTTGCAGTGAGGTTATGATTATTTGAGGCACTTTTGTGTAAGTGTAGGGTCTTGGGCTTGATTTGTGCATGTCCGCCGAATTGAGGTATCAAAAGGCACGGATGAAGGGTTGAGCGAAGCTTGTGGGATGAAATCAATGACTTGGATTGAGGGGCCTTGGATATCTTAAGGATCAGATGAATAGTAGGGTCATGGAATTCGTTTACGGGGCTGTAGGCATTTTTGGCTCCTTTCACTAGCTGAGAATTGCTACCTCGGAAGCTTCAGA
Source organism: Symbiodinium kawagutii (assembly GCA_009767595.1). Taxonomy (NCBI): domain Eukaryota; class Dinophyceae; order Suessiales; family Symbiodiniaceae; genus Symbiodinium; species Symbiodinium kawagutii. The sequence goes on along the minus strand of VSDK01011271.1, from coordinate 529,407 downwards.
GCTGGAGATTACAGAGCCTGCCAAAACCTTTGGCGGCAACAATAGCCTGCACAAGGTCTTCTTGATTTCACCCTGCTGAAACGCGCGGCCATATGCGACAATACATGCACCGGATCCTGTTGTTTCTTACATTAGCCCAGTGGACGAAACCAATGTACAGGACACCTTCGTGCTTTGTGCAACATCCAGCCATCCTCTCAATAGATACTCCCCTTAGCCCAGTGGTTAGGACGGCTCTCAACAGAAAAGAAGCACGCGTGATAGTAAAAGCATCTCAAGAAATACCAACAGAATCCATGACGACAACTCCTGAATGGTCGCAACATCAACCACCATTGACTAAACCATTCTCATGAACCATCAGTTTTTAACCATTGCCATTTATCATCGTTATTAACTAACCATCATTAACCATCATTAACTATTCATTAACCATTCATTACCCATTCTCATTAACCATGGTTCTTCACAACTGTATAATTCATCAACCATTATCATTCATTCAACGAACCATCCATCAACTATATAACCATTATAAAGCATTGCTATTAACTATTCATTAACCATTGTTATTAACCATTCTCAGTAACCATTGTTCTTCACCATCAACGAACCATCCATCAACTATATAACCATTGTTATTTACCATTGTTATTGTCATGAACCATTGTTGTTAACTAACCATTGTTGTTAACTAACCATCATTCACCATTGACAACATAAACTATGGTTAGTAAAAATTCATTGTTATTAACTAACCATTGTTGTTAACTACCATCATCATTCATTAGTTTATTAACCATTCATTGTAAACCATCAACTAACCATCCATCAACTTATATGTTATTGTTATTAACCATTGTCATGAACTAACCATTGTTATTAACTAACCATCATTCATCGTAAACCATCAACTATATGGCAGTGGGTCAAAACCCTATACCCCTGGTTCCCCTATGATTAACCATTGGTTTCCCTATTATTGTTGGTGGAAATCCCCCATTAGTTGGTTGGTTAATACTGACCCAAAGCCATATTGGTGACCTCTCTCCTGCTCTCTGGCACATCCTCAAATGCCCCGCGATATTTGTTGTTAACTACCATCATCATTCATTAGTTTATTAACCATTCATTGTAAACCATCAACTCACCATCTCCACTTTCCACCGCCAGGTCAAAGAGCTGGAGAGTTTTCTGGCCACGAGCGCTGCCGCGCCTTGGCGCCTCACTGCCTTGCACCAGCCGCCGCAGTGGGATCCCCAGCGCGCTGCTTCACCATGGCTTCACCGCCATCCACCATTCCGTCAGGGGAAAAATGGTGAGTTTTTGGACTTGCTGAGTTTGGTTTGGTGTCAGCACATTATCAACACCTGAGTTTTTTTTGCAGTTCTGAAATTCTATAGATTTTTGTTATCTTAAGTTATCTTTGTGACTGTAAAAACAATTTTTGACAGGGTAAAATGTTTTAAAAGACATTAAGAATCATGTAATCTCGATTTCTGTTTCTTGCAGTGAGGTAGGCAATGTGCAGCTCATTATTCACAATCAGTGCTCATGAGGTTTTGATCCTGTTGGATTCCATCTATGAAGATGACCATCATTCACCAGTGACAGTGGAATGATTCCCCCGTAGCCACCATTCTTCACCATGATTAATGATGTTGCTTCAAATAGGTGACCCCCCAAATCATCCAAGATTAAACATCTATAGTAATAAGCCAGTTACTAACTTTGGGGTTCCCTTACTATGGGAATCACCGGTAAAGATTCATGCTTCACCATGGCTAGTGCTGAAATTCCAGCCCTGGTCAGGACTGGGTCGCTGGGAACCACGGCAGCCACAGCTGCTCTGTTGGATCCGGAAGCCTATCGCCTGAACCGGGAGAGTGCGACATCTCAGGCGCGGAGTCAGTGCCGCCGGCCAGGTAGTTCATGGGGAAGCAGGAAACGACTGAAGTTGATGTGGAATTCATGGTCTTCATGGCTTTAATGGGTTGAAGTGATGGGTAGTCATCAATGGTATTGAACGGCTGTCGTTTGCGATGAAAGGATGCTTCCAGGGGCCACACGTTTTTGTTTTCCATATCACGTCAAATGAAACTCGGACAATGTGTGAGGGCCGCACCCATGGGAAGCGCTAAGGGCCTCTCCGGACTTGGCTGTTTTTGTAGTCATGCATAAATCGGTGGGAGGCTTCATTGCAGATACGGGTGCTTGATTTCTAGATTGCTTTGCCTGCCTTTCAGCTTTTGCTTTTCGCAAAGGCGCTGGTTTCCGAAGTTTTCTCTTGTTCCTTGTTTTGACGGGAGCCGCTGCTGATGATTCAGCAACTCCAGATTAGGGGAGCAGGATCCCACAAGATCACTGTCAGGGAGTAGTTTCAAATTTTGCCCAATTTATCGTAATTATCACTAGCTGGGCTGGGTTGACCACTAGTAATTGATGATACAGCTAGAGAGTCAATCAGTACATATCAGTACATAATTGCAAGTGAGTAATCACTAGATTCATTAGAGAACTGTCATACAATTACTTGGCTATCATTACGCTCAATTGTTCTTTCCCGTTTTCCCAAGCAGGCAGATAAAGACCTCGAAGCAGTGATGGAGTTGTTCTCGGTGACTCGCGACGACCTGAAGCGTGAGTATCAGGAGGAGGCTCAGGGATCCCAGGGTGGCAGACCAATGGAGAGCCATGGTCGTTTTTCAGTGATGAGAGCTGGAGATTTATCATGTCTTATCCACCGCGTCCCATTGGCGAAAAACCGCCTCCACCGGTCACCGGACATAGCAAAAGCTTTTCCTAGACAGCGATGGAGATGGTGATGGAGAGAGAGAGAGAGAGAGACGGCGATGGAGAGAGAGAGAGAGAGAGTGATCAACTTAGATTTCATTTTTCACTTTGGGTTTCGTGAGATTGCACATGTTCGGATGTTTCTTGCGCGCTGCAAACGCACCCGCTTTTAGAGCATAACTTGCAGATGTTTGTAGAGAAAGCTGGTCATTTTAGTGCGTGCGTGCAGTTGTCAAAGGCTATCCCTCCTTGACACATGTTTTTCAGGGAATTGTTATGCAACCCAACCTGAAGGAAACTCGAGTCACCAGTATTGACTGACACCAATCATCAGACTTGTTCGATGTTGAGGGGAGAGTCCTTCCCAAGAGCCTCCATAGGTTTCTATCCCAGTAAAGTTAGTCCTCGTCACTGCGTAGGTTGATCGGAACTCACAGCTCTTGATCCAAGTAGGTAGCTATGGCACCTTACCCCTTTGCGTCCTTAGCTCTTTGCTGTGCGCACTAGGTGAATCATGTGCAGCACTGCATTTTGTCCATCACCTTTTGGCGCCTGAAAAAATGGATCACCATGGATCAGTAGTGAGCAAAATGGCAGCTTGAAACTTGTTCACCGTTTTTGAAGAATGTGCTGTGCTGCCTACTGGTACTTCATAGAAATATGTCATAATCCTTGGGGCTTTAATGTGTAGTTTGGGGGTTGTCATGATCATCCTGGCTGGAACTATATGCCACGGCCCTGGTAGGCACAGCGGCAGAAGGACGCGGAATACGTCTTCGCCGCAGAGTTGCGAAGCCTCAAAGAGCCGCTTGCTTGCTGAATATCGCGGGGCATTTCAGGATGTGCGAGAGAGCAGGAGAGAGGTCACCAATATGGCTATGGGTCAGTATTAACCAACCAACTAATGGAGAATTTACCAACAATAATAAGGGAAAACAAAGGTTAATGATAGGGGAACCAGGGGTACGGGGTTTTGACCCACTGCCATATGTCACCATCTATAGCGTATCGATACCCTCTACTTGAGATGAAGATCCACCATGCGGTTCTCTTGCAAAAACATCAGGAAACTCCTCAAGTATAAACCAACCTGTACATCGGCTTGCCCCGAAACAGTAGGCTCAGTGGAGCTCCATGGGCAGTGCGCAGGTACAGCATTTCTATCTATTCGCATAGGCACTACCAGGCGTTCTATTGTCATCATTCTGCAGACGCAGAATCCAATGCCTCTCGCATAGGAATAGCACGAAATCATGCTGGCCATGTAGCAGTCCGAGCATGTGAAGCACAGAGCCCAACGACTTTCGATTCTAAGTTCCTGCTGGAGCTTGTCAGCTTCAGAGCTTCATAGACCCTTAACCCTCCTGGGTTTTCTCACCAAGGTGGCCATTCCAAAGCATCCCTTCCAATGTGGTCTTTTTCAACCGGAAAAACATGGATGGTTGTTGACAAGAAAATAAACATTGTACTAATTTCTTCATAAAGAATGATTTGTTCATAGTAGCGATTAATCTCTCCCCAATACTAACCCTCATGCCCAATGTTGGGGGACGTTTATTAATCAATCAATCCCCTATGATTAATAATCAATTGATTAATGAGCTAATCTTTTGATTATTGATCATAAGGGATTAATCCAATAACATTATTAATTGAAGGACAATCAATTGGCTAATCATAGAATTTGAAGGGATCAATCAATCAGCTCTTTCCATGATCGATCTTCCCATGGCTGGTGGCATCTGGTGAGGCGCCTGCAGCAACGTCGAAATGGAGTGGACTCGGCCATGGCCTCCCATTTGGCTGAGAAGGAGCGCCGATTGCAGGAGGCACCGGCCACAGCTAAGCACGGATGGGACCTGGGCGCCAACGAAATCTGGGGGCCAATGAAGCCTACGAAGTATAGGAACTTATGCTCGCTACAATCCAAAAAAAGATAAGGTATTTATTGCCAGCTCCGCGCCTATTTCCGTCTCGCTTCCCAGTCTGGGTGGGGCAGGGTCACCTGATAGCGATGGAGAGAGAGAGAGAGAGACTTATTTGCATCTCCAACCAACGCACGGAGCACCTTTTGTTGAGCGAACATTTTGCATGGAAGTGAGCGATTGCGAGGCCCTAAGATGATGCTCCAGGATCCTCAGATTGGCAGTCACCAAAAACAGATTGCAATGGCGGATGTTTGGCTCATGCTGGTTCGCCTGGCTTCACACCGTTTTGTTTATGCTCTATTTCAACCGATTTCATGGGTGACAATGAAGGTGGTGGTCGTGATTACAGCTTAGCTTGTCATGGTCTTCCAAACTCAAGGGTTCATAACAGGCATAGCTGGTGCTTCCTACAGCTTAACATCCACCTTCCGCTGGGTACCCAGAGTCGCTGTTCGCAGCCAGTCCGCCAATCGACAGGCGCACCATCAACTCCAAGCGGAGCTTCGAGAAATTGAGAGCCAGGAGAGATGCAATCAGGACGCTGAGCTGCCGATGCCGCGATGTCTCTAGTGGTTTTATGAGGTTTTTCCCCTTCTAAGAAGGGTTTTCCCTAGCACCAACAACAGCTCTAGAGGTTTTGTTTTGGGACTTCGTTCATTGACGGTCGCTGTTTTTTCCCACTTGTTGAGAAGATTCACAGTCGTTTGCCTCTATGTGAATACCGTGTTTGTCAGAGTTTGTCAGTTTGTCAATGATTTGTCAAACTGGCCACGCATCCTTTGGGCTCAAGGTGAACATGATTGGCGCTGGGACTGGGGTTGGTTTTGAGATCAGCTGTGCTTCATGAGTCGCACCGGAACTGACATTGGCAGCCGGCAGCCATTGGCATGAGGTCCTTTGATGCCTTTGCAAGGCCTGTGCAAGAGTTTCAGGTGAAGACAGCGATCGGTGGCTACATTTCCATTGGCTCCCTTTGCCTTGTCTTGGCTCTCTTTTTTGCGGAACTGAGGTATTTCCTGACACCTGAGGCAAAAGATGAGATGCTGATAGATCAAAATCAGGATCGAAAGTATTTGAACATCTCATTGGACGTGTCCTTCCCTTCGCTGCCCTGCTCAGCTCTGTCTCTGAATTTGTTGGATCCGAAGGGCGCCAATGTGATGCATGTGGTTCACGAGATCTACAAGCAGCGCCGGTCCAAAAGTGGTCACTTACTGGGAAAGCCTATCCGGGACAGTTTGCAAAATGTGGCTGGGACACCAGGCCAGTTGTTGTCTGCGTCTCTGCCGGAGAAAGCTGGCACTGGAGTTCAGAGTGGCAACCATTCCACCCGGAACCTCCGCTGTGCCTCGTGTTTTCAGAGTCATATCGATGAGGATGACTGCTGTCCTAGCTGCCAGGATGTCCAAACATCCTTTTTGAGCCGAGGTTGGGACGATCGACCCGATGATTTCATTTTTGGGTGACTCACATTCAATCATTTGCTTTTTGGAGATTTGGGGAGCGTACCCTCTGGGTGCTCTAGCCTGGCTCCACACTGCAAAAGATCAATTTTCATCAATTTTCTGCCATAGTTTTTCGTCACTTTCCATATTCTTTGCTTCAGAATTTGCCCAGGGAATTTGAGGTTCTTCCGCCGACGCTAGCCAGCTGCGAGTCCAACAGAATGGCCACGAGCAATCAACTGATACGGTGCGTTTATCGCATGATGCTATTTGTGGTTCTGTATCATTATGCGAATGTTCAAGGATGTCGCTCACATACCAGTCTGTTTGATTAGAGAGAGAGAGTTTGAGAGAGTGCAGTCTTGCTGGATGCGCATCAACAGGTAGACACGACTCACCCAAGATCCGAAGAAAAGACCTAGGTGTCGAAATCATAGCCATGGGTGACATTGAGGCAGTGCGTGGATGAGCTCTACGCCAAGGAGCCCCCGCAAATAGCTGAAGGCTGCCGGCTCCAAGCAAGGCTCCACGTCCGAAAGGTGCAGTTCAAGAAGCCAAAGAGAAATAGGATGGAATAGGGCCGGAAGGAAGGAGCAAACAACATCCCGGCTGTGGGGTTCACGGGGTTTCCGACATTCTGAAACTTTATACCGTTCTATGTCATTTAAGCCAGCCTGATATTCAAGCTGTTTCGGATTTTTTCTACTGCAGAGTTTTTAAGCAAAGCAGATCATCACCTGTTTCCTGTAGGTGCCTGCCACTTTGCATATTGGGACTCCCCGACACTTGCGCCATGAGCACTTGAACGTGGAGAAGATGACAGACCTCACCGTGATGGCGGATTTCTCTCATGAGGTCATAGACCTGAGCTTCGGTCCGGATTTCCCAGGGCTCGTTCGCGTGCTGAACGGCCGTCAGAAGTCAAATCATGACGTCCCTGGCTTGACGGAGCACTACCAATACGACATCCATGTGATCCCAACCAGCTATGATGATGGCGATGGGGAGCTTCCCAGCCATCAGTACAGCGTCACAGAATATGTCAAAGCAGTAGATGCCCGCAATCCCAACCACGAGGCGGCTGCCAGTGGCTTATGGATGAGCTATGACTTTACACCTTTCGAAGTGCGTGTCACCAGCAGTCGCAAGAGTCTGTTCCATTTCTTTACTGAGTGCTGTGCAATTCTAGGTGGCATTTTTGTGACTCAACTTGCATCAAACAATTCAAACATTTTTCATTTTCTCATTTTTTCAGTGTCAAGATTGCTTCCGCGAGATGTTGACGCCAACATCTCCAGTAGCCGCGCCAAATTTGCGTTCAACTAAGGCATTCTCAGGGATGCTGGACAATTTCGCACATCAAATCCACAAGTCGATGGACAATGGCTCGCGAGGGGTCTTGGAGTGAATCCGGCTGTGGCCAAAATAGTTCCGCGGCGCAGCAGTGGCAAGATCTTAAATGCCCAGAGGTATGCAGTAAGCCATCCATTAGCTAATCATTAATCCATCACGTGCCCATGACTAACAAATCTATTTCAGTAACAATCAACGCCAAGCTTCAGCAACATTCACAAGTTGTTAAGCTACCATCATCATTAATCAACAACACATTTCTATTTCTATGTGCATGGCTCGTAGCTTCAAATTGCAAGTCCCAGCTTTCCATCATATGGGTCAGTTTCACACGGCTCAGGGGCAAACGAGATTGATTTCATCAATTGCCATGGGTGGCCTCAAGAATCGAGATTCTGCCTCACAAGGCTGTGCCACACATTTGCGTATAGGGAACCAAGGCATGAACAAAGCATTGTGTCATAGTGTGTCCATTGGTGTCCTCAGTGTATAGGGGGCTGGCATCCTCATTGCTGACAAAATGCTGATCAATGACAGTGAAGTGCTTACAGATTTCTGCTGGCACATCGCCGCGAGCATATTGATCTGCAACAATATGGGCGATCCATGGCCTTTCATTGCAATTCATTAGGTTCAATAGGCCAGGCGGCCTGTCCCCTTGTTTCTTACAGTCTTTCAGCCAGTGCATATACGTAAAAAAATGTTTCAATAAATGACTAAAAAAGATAGATTGAAATATATGTATATGATTTTTGCAAAAAACGCACACATGTATATATATATGTATATAGGTGGCTTGGCCACATCATGCCACGCACAGCTCCCCCGGAAGATCTGACAGGAAGCACTCAGGCAGGAAGTCATCAGAGCAAAGAAGCGGCTGGCCCGGGGACTTGGGAAAGATCAAAACGAGATCAAAACGAGATCCGAGCAGGGTATACGAGGGTAGTCTAGGCAAGAGCCAGCAGAAAAATAATGATGGTGGTGGTGATGATGATGGTGGTGACGATGGTGGTGATGATGATGATGATGATGATGATGATGACAACGATTTTTGAGCTGCAATGGTGATGTTCTGATGATTTGATGGCTGCCGATGGTGCTTGAGACCCCATGACCAGTGTCGTGATGAAGCTTAATTATGCATAGTGCCCACGGCTGCCAACCAAACCGCAGCGCCAAGGAGCAAGCCTCTGCAACCGCAAAGCAGCAGCTGGACCTACACGTCACCAGAGCGGGGATACTTAGCTCGCTACCTGGTAGCTCAAAACGACCAAATTACTTTACTTCGTGTGATCCCCATCACATGCAAATCTGACACAGGTCTATCTGGCATAGCTTTTGACATTCTTTCTGGCATAGCTTCTAGCATTCTATTTGGCATAGCTTTTGGCATTCTATTTGGCATAGCTTTTGGCATTCTATCTGGCATCTGGCATAGCTTCTGACATTTTATCCAGCATAGCTTCTGGCATTCTATTTGGCATAGCTTTTGGCATTCTATCTGGCATAGCTTTTGGCATAGCTTTTGGCATTGTATCTGGCATAGCTTCTGACCTTCTATCTGGCATAGCTTTTGGCATTCTATCTGGCATAGCTTTTGGCATTCTATTTGGCATAGCTTTTGGCAATTTATCTGGCATAGCTGTTGGCATTGTATCTGGCATCGCTTTTGGCATGGGAGTTGAGGTCCGGCAGCGAACACTGGGCGTGGATAGTCGTGGTTGAGGTCCGGCAGCGAACACTGGGCATGGATGGTCGTTGTTGAGGTCCGGCAGCGAACACTGGGCGTGGTTGAGGTCCGGGAGCGAACACTGGGCGGGGGTGGTCGTGTTTGAGGTCCGGCAGCGAACACTGGGCGTGGATGGTCGTGGTTGAGATCCGGCAGCGAACGCTGGGCGTGGATGGTTGTGGTTGAGGTCCGGCAGCGAACACTGGGCGTGGATGGTCGTGGTTGAGATCCGGCAGCGAACGCTGGGCGTGGATGGTTGTGGTTGAGGTCCGGCAGCGAACATTGGGAGTGGATGGTCGTGGTTGCGGTCGTGGTTGCGGTCGAGGAGGAGGAGAGGAGGAGGAGAGGAGGAAGGAGGCAACTGACATAAAATCTAACAACCCTCACCTGCCAGGTGGGGAAAACCAAAGCCTTCCACGTGATCGAACATGAGTCTTTCCATGGCGTGTCCACATACATGCTATGATGGCCGTGCGTGAAAGCCAGGTGAAAGCTGATTGCCGCGAACTGCTGCGTGGGACAGCGATCCAATGGGAAAATGCGGTTTTGCACGAACGGAAGGCTCTCAAGGACGAGCCATGGAGTGCCAGGGCTCCCTTTCCCGCTTGTAACCACTCAAGCCTGGGTCAGTCTCTCCTGATTTAATCATACACTTGGAAGAGGGGCACAAGAAGCTCAATATTTGGGGGAAGGGGCACGTTCGATCAGACGTGGCTGTGAGTCTGTATGCGGTCATCATACGACCACTTTTGCGATGTTTTGGCCTTCGCTCTAGAATGCAATTCTCATTCTTGTGCCTTGTGCAGTTTGTTTAGGTCGGGTTCTCAGACAAGACCCTGTGGCAAGACTGAATCGGTTGTTTTGGGCACTCCTGGTGTCGGTTTAGTTTGTACTAGGTCCAGCTCTCGCAGTCAGCACTTGTCGAGACCAACCGGCTCTTCAAAGCGGTTTCAAGTATCATTGTTCTTCTGGCTGTTTCCCAAGTCATAGGAGACCCCCAAGTTACCATCCAATACATCAACCATTTGTAGCAGTCAACCAACCATTTTTGGGGTTCCCTATTTTAACACCCGTATAGTGACAATCGGGAGAAGAGGACGAAAAGATGAGGGAAGAAGCGCCCCATCCAGGAAGCAAAGCTACGGCGCGAAAAGTGGCAGAAGCGAGTTGATGCTTCTCGAAATGCCTTCCGCGGACACTGCGCAAAGTTCGGGGCCTGGCACTTCTTGCATCAGACCAGAAATAGATCAACAGGGCGGCAATGATTGGTACAGTAATGGGTAGCAGTTCAGAATGGCAAAATTGATTGTATTTTTGCGGTTGCAAAGAGATCTTCTTTGGGGTCTTATTCAAAAACACCCACTCATGTTTCAGGCTTGGGCTTGAGTCGAGAAAATAGGCGGCTATTTGGATGCGTAATCGCACGGAAAAACACCGACAAGCATTAGCAGATGCACAACTGCTAGACCTAGACCACACATTACATTCCAAAGTAGGTGCGAAGTGTAGAGTCCCACGCAGATCCATTGTTGCCATTGTGGCAGGGTTCTACTGATTGCACGCCTGAAACAAACTCTGAGGACTGGTGTCTATGTGCCTCCGGCATGTTGCATCGCGCAGCTCTGCCAGTAGCCATCAATGCAACTGCATGCTAGGAAAAGGTGCACCATGATGATGTGACACCATACATGCCGGTGAGGATGGACACCTGTAGCCACTGGCTTAAGCTGACTGTTCACGTACTACTCGCGTTCATTATTCTATCTTGGACTTTCTGCACCTGTGGATTGTCCATATTGCCCATCCGATTCCGAACCTCGCTGCGATCGGCAAACTTTAAGAGACCGATGTGGCTTCTTCGATTCCTTGGAATCCTTGGTCTAGCTGTCCTTGGACAGAGTGTTGTCGTTCTCAAGCCGGGCAGAGCAGGCTGGCAAGAGCAAGAGACTTGTGCAACCTTGAGGAACCATGAAACTCACTCGTCAGTTGAGGTCTCCATTGGCAACCCTCCGCAAAGCTTGAGTCTCATTGCAGACACAGGAAGTGACAAGATGATTGTCAAGGATTGTGACTGCACCAAGTGTCGCCCGGAATGGGGCCCCGGATGCTTTTTGGGGCCACATCACTCAAGTTCATTCAATGTGTCATATGTATCTTCCTTCATGGGGGATGCGCTCACAGGAAAACGTGTCAAGCAGGCTCCCACAGAAGCTCATATGTTGATCAATTATGGCAGTGGTGCTGTTGCAACTCGTGTGGCTTCGGACGAGGTGAGACTTGGCTCAGTGAAGACTTACATGAAAGATGGTTTGCTTTTGATCATTGATCAGAAGCTGGACATCCATGACCGCTTTGAAGGGATCTTGGGCTTAGGACGCCCCGAATTTCAAGGGGCACCGAAGCAGCCAGACATTCCTGGACTTGGTCCAGACATTGACCTCCACGTGCCCGGCATCTTCGAACAAGCCGATGTTCAACGCTTTAGCATGTGCCTGAACCACCAAGCAGATGGCGTTCTCGGAATGAACACACCGCAGCATGCCAATCCCTTGACTTCAGTGGGCCGCATGCACTGGGGCTTGGACTTTCATGGCATTTCTTTGGGCGACAAGAAGGTCAATCTGAATTTTTGTGATCCTCGAAGCAAGAAAGAGGGGATGCAAACGGCCTGTGGCCTCATCCCAGACAGTGGGACCACCATGATAACTGGCCCCAAAAAGCAGCTGGAAATCCTCTACGAGGCTGTCTGCAACAGCTGGCCACGCTGTATGGACCTTCAGAAGCAGCTTGAAATTCAGGCGGCGGAGCAAGTTAAGAGTGGGAACTTGCGCGTGCCTGGTGGAGAAGGTGATGGCACGAAGATTGGCAGTGTTGAGGTCTCTCCAGTTGATACCTTGCAAATGCTTTTGATGCAATGCTCAGATTGGATGGCAGGTGTAGACATCAACAAGGAAATGCCCACCATGACCTTCCATGTTGCCGGGGCACACGGGAACAAGGAGGCCTTGGTTCTAAGTCCTAAAAGCTACGTGCTGCTCAACGAAGAAGTGCAGGTGCCTATGATCATCAAGCGTGGGAAGAAAGACGTGAAGGTTATGCAGCAAAAGCAGGTGTGCATGATGGCCTTCTCACCCTTGGCCTTTGACACAGAACAGAACGGAGCAGTGTGGATCATGGGGATGCCTGTCTTCTACGAGCACACGGCACATTATGACCGTGGCCAGGGCAACGAAAAAGGTGTTACAATTGGCTTCACCCGGCGGGACCAGGAAGCTTGCGGGCAGTGTGAAAGCTTCAGTGTTATCACTCGGCCCTCACTGATCACAAGTAGCACCAGCCAGACTACGGGACTGGAGTCGCTGAATCGCCTCACCAAGCCACCTTTGATGAGAACTTCGAAGAAGTTGAAGTGGATGTAGTCAACGTGGTTTCCCAGCATGTCCTGGCAGCTTGATCAAAAAGTGCGCTTGCGGCATCCTTTAGAGCTGGCTTGCATGTTTAGAAACTAGATAGGTCGTTGATCTGATGTATTTGGAAAGTTCGCAGGACTTCACATTGTGACTTACATTTCGTGTAGGTGACCCATGGTTACCCTTGACCATCCTCACAGGTTTCAATCATTTTCCATAGATTTCATGCGAATCGAAAGCAGCCTGGTCCCTTGGCCAGGCGCGGACCATGGATGCCAGCCGGCGGGCCATTTTGGATAGCCTGGTGCCACGAGCCAAGGCCAGGCCAGGCTGAGCCCCGGGGACAGTGCCACCTGGGCAAGCTGTGAGGGTTGGATTTGGATGGCCATAGGATGGACCGGGTGGCTCTCACTGCCTCCACCCGTGCCACAGGTGGGTGACCTCACTGATCCGAATGGCTAGCCACCAGCAACCCTGCGACGTTTCACCATGGAGAATGCCACGCGCTTTTGAAAGGCTGCGATTTGGATCATTTGGAGGTGACCACAAGGGGGTTCCTTTGCTGAAGCTCTATGCATCAGAGCTGTGCATCTATGGCTTTCCACTGCCATCCGGTGCTTCCCCTCAAGCAATTTTTCGGGAGAGAACTATAAGGCGGCCACTTCCACATAAAGGGTGCACAGAAAAACCCAAACTTACAAATCAGAAGATTGAACAAGTGACAACAAGTGTGTACTTTGTGCGGATTGATGGCGCCACAAGTCATGAGGCCGATGGGAATGACAGGTCACGCTATCTTGATGTGGTCCGAGGTGAGGAAGCGGCTCAAAGCTCCAGTGTCACGCTATGAGCCAAGCCCCCAGTCGGAGCGATCGAAGTTGGACAAATCAGCCGCAGTGATTCTGCTCAAATGATGTGCGGCCATGGTCGCAACCCTCCAAACACCATGGTGATTTCAGACTTCAGGCGTTCAGGTTGCCTTGCTTGATTCTGTGTGACCAAATCTGGGTAGGTGAGCATGTACTCTATTGCTATTCCCAGTCCTCTTCGCATCTCCTGTTCCCTCATGGTGGCTGTTCGAATCTGTGATGAAGAGCTGTCCATCTCGTGTGGTGATCGGATTCCCAAGGACTCCTGTCACTTGCTCAAACGATCACGTCAGGTTGTATTGAACCTGCCGTGTCTGGAAAGCTATGGCATGCCATGCCCGCCATGCCATGCCATGCTGGGCCAAGCTAGGCCATGCTTGGCCATGCTAGGCCATGCTATGCCATGCTATGCCATGCTATTCTTTCGCCTAGGCTGCGTGTTTTTTGGCGTCGTTTGGACGAAGACAGTGGGCAAGCCTCCATTGAAGAATTCGGGCGCGGACGCTCAGACAAGTCTAAGGGCGAGGTACTGTAGTAAGTGTCAAGCGTTGCTCCGCCTGAACGTTTTGAGCATGGCTGTTGTGCTGTCCATATCTGTCCATTGCAAGTGCTGATGTCCGTTGGTGTGCCAGGCGCCTGATGTACAAAATTGAGCTGAGTCAATGGCGCGAAGCCAAGCGGGGGCAAAGGCTGTTAGGCCTGGCCTCGAACAATCGCTGGCTGGAGAGAGGTGTATCATGCCCGGGGCATGGATGGTTTTTGTTGCATCTAAGCTTTGAGCCATACACCAAGCATACACCACCAAAGGTCACCGAACTGAATGAATTTCAGAGAAAGCATGGCAGAGCCGCTCAAGCAATTCAAGTTGACCAGGAATTCTTTCGCGAGGTTGATCTCTGCCATGGTTCCTTTTGCCTTGAGCATTCAGCTTCAAAGATTCGCTTCCCAGATTGAATTGCCAATGCATTTTATGCGCATTTTACATTGTTTGTTCTTAACCATTGTTTCTTCATCTTGTATAGTACCGAAAGCCCAGTGTAGATTATATGGATTTGTATTTGAATATATTTGAATGGTGTATTGACATGCATTGACCATATATGTAGGAGCTAGATACTGTGCAGGACTTACTTGGGACCCCAACTGCAACCCTGAGAGATCTGAGGCCAGATCTCTCCGAGGACGACTTAGAGCGAATCGTCACTTGGTGCCGTCACACCTCATCACCCAGGTTCCGATTGGGTGTTTTGGCGGTTGCCAAATTTTTGGAGCAGTCACAATAGCACTTGCTAGCTTTTGGCACTGGCTTCCACCGAGTGAACCTTGGTGTTTCAGGCTTGAGACTTGTTTTTCAGGCTTTAGTTTATGTTGAAGTGATGGAATAGCTGATGAACTTCAGGAATGTCGCGGTAGTCCACCTGTCGCACGAGGTTGCAATCTTGAACCAGGCAGCTCACAAGTGGCATCGAGCTGGGGGCAACTGGCCAGGAGCTGAGCGAGCCATCAGCCATCAGCCCATTGATTTCCGATCTTTCCGTTACAAGCCCATGGTCAGCCATGCCAATGGCACGCCATCATCCCATTCAAACATCTTCAACCAAACATCTTCAACCAAACATCTTCAACCAAACATCTTCAACCGTCCTGAGGGTGGTTACATTCTTACACTCCTTCGAACATCATAGGCAATCATAGGTCTCAGTTTCATGGATTTCCTCTGTTCACACCTGCCGTTGCAAAGGCGCCCATGGCGCCGCCAGGGCGGAGCCATAGCCACGCCCTGCCCCTGGTGCAGCGACCGCTCGAGGTTTAAGGTCTTCAACCAAGTGGATGCGGACGGTAGTGGGAACCTGTCCTTCGATGAGCTGGTGTCTTGTGCCAGCTCCTTAGCATTCCAGCTGCCCTGCAGCTGAATGTGCCGCTGATTGTGAAAGTATTTGTGTGTTTGTCATCTCATGCTTTTACATAGACATAGATATACATGGTACATGTATACAGTGTATATGTAATTATCTGTTTGGGTTCTACATGCAT
Organism: Symbiodinium kawagutii; assembly: GCA_009767595.1. NCBI lineage: Eukaryota > Dinophyceae > Suessiales > Symbiodiniaceae > Symbiodinium > Symbiodinium kawagutii. The sequence continues at coordinate 513,843 of VSDK01011271.1, read as the reverse complement.
TTGATATCATTTGATTGTACTTATTGGCAGCGTGGCGTGCTTTCATGTCTATGATTGTAGATGTTGATATTTGGACATGCAATCACGTGCGTGACATGTACAAATTTCATATGTGTATATAATTGCAATTTACACACACACGTATACATATATATATATATATACGCACTTATCGTATTTATTTGTGGAATCGTTTTTCCATGAAAAATGCATTGCCATTGAAACACTTCACCGTACCGTCGGTACTGCTGATGGATGTGTATACGCATATATGTACATTCTGGTGCGCCCATGTATAGTATGCCTTCCTATCTATCTCATCTCATCTCATCTCATCTCATCTCATCTCATCTCATCTCATCTCATCTATCTATCTATTTATCTATCTGCTAGTATCTATCCATCTATCTGTCTATCTGCATGTTAGGCATGGAGTTCTGATGTTTGCATGTATACTTTGAATATATATTTATATATGTATATTTAAGTGTATGCACATGTGTGTATTTGTTTATTTGACCTATCTATCTATCTATCTATCTATCTATCCATCTATGTATCTATCTATCTATCTATCTTTCTATCTATCTATCTATCATTCTTTCCTTATCTCTTTGTTTTGTATGTTTGGCATGAACTCATTGTCGACAGAAGTTTGGAAGTCAAGCGTCCGACGTATACAGGCAGTCCATCATGAGATCAGAGAGAAGATCAAAGATGTGTGTGTTGGCGTGACTGATAGGAAGTCTACGAATGGCTGTGCTTTTTTAAGTGTTTTTGTTGCTCCCGGATGGTCGAAAAGGCAGGCTCTTCAAGCGGGCGGCTGGCAGGGTCAGTTGGGAAAGGGCATGCTGGGGCGAAATGCGCGTTTGTAAGTCAAAATCGAGAAAACACAACACGATCAGGTTACTTTTGGAAGGTCAGTGCACGGCGGTGTGGCGAAACGCGATTTTGCGAGTCAAGATCATAGACAACTCACAGTTTTTGGTATAGTCAAGATCAAGATTTGCGAAAAGTGCACGGCGCTGTGGCAAGAGGCATGCTTGCAAGTCAAATTTTCAAACCCAAGGGTTTGCGGCTTTCTTAGATGTTGCAAGGGGGACACAGTGAAATTATGTCGACATCATCACCCACGTTATCATCTTGTTCATCATCATCATCATCATCATCATCATCGTCATCATCATAATCATCATCATCATCATCATCACCATCATCATCATCATCATCATCATCATCAATGATCATTCATCATCCATCAATCATCAGTCATCAATCATCAATCATCAATCGTTCGCATCATCACCTCATCTCAAGCAATCTCTCTTCCTATATCTTAGGGTAACTTTCTGTATTGTTTCAATTGGGGTTTGCTTCAACTCATGTGGACCACATGTTGGTTCCCAACTTTTTCTGCAAGCTTGCCTTGGTAATATTGAATTTGGTGCCATTTTGTCACAAGTGGTGAAAACCAAAAACACATTACCAAAAGCAAACCACAGGTAGGAAACACAATGATTTACAAAGCATGGGCAGCATTCTGTTTGGATTGGTTGGAAACAATTAGTTGTTAAAAACATACCCACTGGCTTGAATAGTAATCTGGGAGTGACCTGGGAGCAACCTGGGAATGAGTTGGGAATAACCTGGGGGTCGGCCAGAATCTGGGAGTGACCTGGGAGTGGCCTGGGAGTGAGCTGGGAGTGAGCTGGGAGGGAGTTGGGAGTGATGTGGGAATGAAGTGGGAGTGATCTGGGAATGAGACATGGATATGTTTGGGGGTGGTCTGGTAGTGATGTGGGATGTCATTGGGGTTGCAATGGAAACCAGATTTAGCCTAGCATACCCTGATGTGAAACAATTGGTAGTGATACATTTTTTGTGATGCAGTAGATTCAGTTCGGCAACGTTTACTTCCGAAACCTTCCGAATCATTCTTCAGGATATGTTGGGAGTGATGTGGGGATGATGTAGGCCTAGTCTGGGTGTAGTGTGGGGTTTCTTTGGGGATGGTTGGTTTTATATTTTTTGGAGCCTTGATTGAAAAATACCCCCATTAAAACGTTACAGAAAGTTCTAGTATGACTATAGGTGTCCAGTTCTTGAAGCTTCCGCCACGGCCGTGTGCGCTCCATGTTCTATTGCTTCAACAAAATGTGTTTACATGCACGCATATTTTGATGTACGCAAACATGCGTATCTACAAATAATATTTGTTGATTGAGTGCTGGAATCAATTTCAAATGGAAAATGCATGATGCGTGGTACTAAGTACTTAATTCTGCATTGCTCAACCAGGTAATATTGCAATTTTATGAAATGCATATTATACTCATACTGATACTGATTAAAATCCATCCGCAATCAGCCCTTGCAGTGCTCAGTTGGGGAGCAGCCCTACCAGTGTGGCTTTTCGCCTTCAGGTGCGTGGGAAATTTCCATGCCTCAGGGTATCCACCAAGCAGGTGACAGACAAAGAGCTGTGCGAAGCTCAGTTGGACACAGCTGAATGCGAAACTTCCTTGGATGAATTGGTGGTTTCTCAAACCACTAAGGCCTGTAACGCTGTGGTTACAAACCCCATTGGACAAACCCAAACGGAACGAAGATCGACAGGCATGCACACCAACTGATCCAGTTGCAATGGTTTGAGTAGTGGAAAATCGGGGAAAACAACTTGGCCAGGAATACCTGCCTAAAAAATGAATGGCAAATACAGGTTGGTTATAAAACTCTCAGATGCCAGTTGCATTAATTGTCGGTTTCTAAAAATAGGGGGCTCCAAAAATGCTAGTTTTTACAATAAACATTAATTAATATGGGATGGTAACTGGGGATACCATCAGCTGAAAACACTAATAATACTACCAATCAATCTATTTGGGTTCAATTTATCATGTACTCCAATAACAAACTACCAATACATGGCAATATGTCGCATCTCCAATATTGCCTCGGCTGCTTGACTCCGCCAGGTGATAGGCTAGGTTTGATTGGTGTGTTGCAGGCCACAATGGTGGGTTGATGCGTGTCAGCATGCTGCGTGGTCGCTTGTTAACGCTTGAAGATGTTCGAAGCGTATTGTGCCAACATTTTGGGTACAAGGGGAGGGCTGCTGTTCATCCTTGGTGGCCAGAAACAGCTGCCCCCAGGCATGGCCTGTGGAAGGTGCAAAGGGGGGCATGGCCATTCTTTGGGAAATGATCGGGGTGGATAATACATACATCTTCGCAATCATGCAGCCACTATGACTGCCACTATGAGTTTAGCATATCACGATCACCGCCCACATGGCTTCTCATTGTCAGTTCAAAAAATCGAACCATAGCCACCATAAAGAGTCAAATAAGCATGGTTCATGATGGCTACTAGTTTTGGAATGATCATCATGTCTAGTCGATATTATTCAGTCTCAGATGCCAAACATCAGCAGATCTAGATAAGCGGAAAGATGTTGGTTCTAAGTCATAGCATGTTCGTCACTAGTAATGATTTATCAACAGTCGCGCTAACCCATCATTGGTTGCATGAACCATTGTAAGGTATTTGCTTTTCAGCCCATCGCTAGTATCACTACAGTTATTGGTGCTTAGTTGTGGCTGTAAGTGTAAAAAACCCTCATTCTTTGCTTTTGTCATTGCTATCATCACAGCCGCTAATTATTTGTGACCATGATCGTTCCTTACTCTGGTGGCCTAGCTATCTAGAAGCTGTTTCTTCCATGGTGATTGATCACTTCTACATGGTGGCGCCGTTTAGTTAGGCTTGTCCATGGAACTATAGCTATGTTAAGCACGGGTAGTTACGCCACTTCTGGCGAACTACTACTAGTACTTACCCTAGTTAAATGTACTAGTAGTAGTTGAGCATTGTAGTCTACTACTAGCTATATTTGCTACTATAGTCTACTACTAATGTGATTACTTTCGCTACTGCACCTACCCTAGTTGAGCATGACTGGTACTACTATTACTATTATTGCTCCTACTACTGCTATTGTTATTATTATCATTATTATTATTACTACTACTGCTGCTACTACTACTGCTACTGCTATTGCTAATACTACAGAGTATAGCCATTCGTCATGGTCAACCCCCGTGCGGCAGGCTTTGGACTGCACTGGTGGTATCGAGGTGCCGGTGCATCGTTTTATGGTGCCTTGGCAGCAGGGAGGGGTAGCATCAGTGATGCTTAGCAGCCTATGGTGAGGATAAGGCTATAACCATAGTGCATATTGGCAAATAGTCATTTGCTAGCATGGTGTAACTTAGTTATGTATGTTAGTTACATGCTAATAAATTGCGGCTATAGCAAATACCTAGTTTAAACTTACATCTCATGTTACAAACACAATGGATTGATAGAGTGATATAGTTATAGTTCTAGTCGTTGCCAACATTAGGTAAAGACAAGATTGCAACAACATGTGTGTTAGATTTTTGCATGGTGGTTATTCACTAGAATATTCACTAGAATTGGATGATTTTATTTTGATCATAAACAGACTACATTGGTTACTCTTATTCCAAAGTTTGTTTGTTTTCATTGGCACAGTGACGCTAGACCTTTATCTCTTGTTGATGCTTCAAGCTGAATTTGGCGACATATTCTGAAGCACCTCGAGCCTGCCATTCCTCCGCACATTTGCAAGGTGCAACGTGGATTTTTGAAAGACAGGCATATGCTTCAAGATGCAATGGATACCAATGGATATTTATCATGGCGCCCTTCGGACCAGTTCTTTTCATAGCCGCGCCACCATTCTACTTTTTGATTCCAGTGCTGCTTTTCCATGCCTGAGTCAAGATTTTCCTTGGGACCTATTGCCGCTGCGGGGGCTTCTTCGTGAGTTGCTGCGATTCGATGCTTTTGTTGCCACAACTAAACTGGATCCAGTACTGCTGTCCAAAGAGGTCGTCCATTGTTGTCCTCTCAGCCCCGGACCTTTGATGTTGCTGTGATTTGATTGGTCTAAGTCCTTGCCTTTTCTGAGCCTTGTCCGTGACTTTGCGGAAGTGTTTGCCCACCTGAACATTTCCAAAACATTCCAAAACTGTGTTCATCATTTCCAAAACTGTGTTCATCCCTCTTGGGTACGTGAAGTAAAGAATCTCAGAAAGATTGAAGAACTTTGCCCAGCGTGGAAGCTTGTCTCGATGTTTGCTATCTAGGTGTCCTGGTGGGTCCTGATGCTCCCATCAGTGGATGGCACCAATGCACAAATTTATTGGCAGGCTGTTGGAGCAGCCTTCCCAGAGGCAGTTGCGGTTGAAATTCTCCAAGACCTTCTGCCTGCTTTGACCGTTGTGATGCAAACTGTGGAATTTCCTCAAGACAACGCTGTTCAGAACCTTTGCGTCCGGAAACTTTTTCCAGGTCCAGGTAATTAGATTTCCTTGGCCGACGCGCAACATTTGAGTCGTAAGTCCTAAGTGGCATTTCCCATTGGAACTTGTTGATTTTCAGATTGTGTCTGCGGTTCGAAGGAAAGTGTGGGCCAAACAAGTGCTGCGAGCAGCTCCCCCCTTTCCAAACTGGATGCCTTTGAGTTTTGACACCGTTCTTTGGAAGGCAGACCTGGAAGTTTGGTCGCGTGGTGTCAATCTAGAAAGCCTTCTGTCCAAAGCATCTTGCCATTGGAAATTCCAGAAGACTTCAGTGAACACCTTGAAAGAAAAAGATTTAGCTTCAAACTGCAGAATGCTCCCATTGCAGGATTCGCTCCATAGATGGCAGTATCGGAGCGTGGCAATCCTGCTTGTCTTGGAGCAATGGGGTGCCTACAGAATATTTCCAAATATTGTCATCCTGCAGTTCTGTCCTCTCGTTTTCGGGTTTGGTTCAATGCAATCTCTGCATCAGAATAAAGTTATTCAGGGATATTCAGGGGTGCTTTCTGAGCTGCCACTTCGAGAGCATGATCGTTGCTGTCGAACTTTCTGGGCCTTTCGTTGCTCATCTCTTCCCTTCGGTTTGGGGATTTCTTCTCGCTACCAGTCCTGCACACGTTCTTGATGGTTCACCATGATTTGTGCGAAATTGATGTATTGAAATTGGCTCATGCTATTCACGCCTTGCAAATAGTTTTGACATAAACGTCACACCCCTCGCAGCGCTGCAGCAACTTCAACATCAACAAGCATTTGACGATCGGGTCAACAAAAAACTGCCTCTGGCTCCAGAGCTTACAATGTCATTGTTTTGCGGCCTCGCGGCACTACACCTCACGATTTGGATATGCCCATTCTTTCACAACTTCGTCTCTGAGAGGGATCGGGTCGTTTGTTTGTGATTCTTTTCTCAGAGTAAAAAAATGCAAATCACAGCCCTTCGGTGAAAATGGCTCCGAAAGGTTCCATGTTTCCGATTCCAGACTTGCTGCCATCCTGATAGATTCGTGAAAACAAAAACGTTGCTGCCATCCAATTTCCCTGCTGCACAGACCTGTCATTTGATTTGTTTTTTGCTTTCAGATTTTTTCTGTGGCATCTATTTTTCACCCAACGTCTCCAAAGGGATGCCTTTCTTGTTGCCGGCCACAATGCCCAGTGTTCCTTATCAACATGAATTCTTGGATAGATTTGGATGAATTTGGTATCTATATATAATTTATAATGTATTCTCATCCAATTTACCCAGCAAGTTGTGCCTGCCCTGTCCCTTCCGCAGCCGCCTCATTATCTCAGCACTGCTTTGGTGGACCTCATTCCGTTGTTTGCAAAACCATGAAGTTGGTCTGCTTGATGTTCGTGATTGCCGCCGGATTTCGAAGTGACCAGCACAAGGCCGAAGAGTCCATGATCGAGGAGAGTGTGGCTGCTGTGGCAAGTGCACACACTGCGCAATCTGAGCTCCACAGATCTCTTGAGGAAGCGCATGGCAAGGAAACCAAGGAAGTCAAGGAAGCCAAGGGCCAAACGTCAGACGTCAAAAGCATCGGCTTGCCGGTGCCAAACATCGGCGATGTCATCAAGCAGGCCCAAAGCATAGCCCAGGCTTCGATCGATTCAATCAAGGCGATCCTGATCGGTGCCTACAAAGGCAAGAGCTGTCCAACGAAGTTTCCATCCATTCCAGATGGTTACGAGTACGGTGTGGGCTGCGGACTGACAGAGATTGGATGCACATGCCCAAGTTTTCTTGATGTTTGTGCCACATCTCCAAGAATGGGAAAGGCAGAGGACTTCGAGAATATGATTGTCAGGCTTTCTGTTCAACAGCTTGGATACTGTCGTACAGGTGCCTGGGTCTTCATCTTATCCGCTGTGCTGGTGCTGGTAGCTCTTGGTGGTATTGGCTACTTCGTCTACAAGAAGCGATAGAAGAGAACCTGAGCGCAAGTTGCAGACAGCTGATGGCAGAATCAAAAAAAGAAACGCACAGAGGAAAAGAGTAGCAAACACCCAAGAATAGCTAGATAATTAGTAGTACCGGATAGTACCGGCAAATGTTACTGGTATTGGTGCTGAGCACGTGGCAAGTGCATGCAAAAATCAGTAGATGTGGCATTTATGCTGGGTGTTTTCCAGATGATGATCGATATACTACATATTGTATTGGCTTGATGGGCTCGATCCGGGTTGGAAGCATCCCACATGGCAAGCTGGTCCATTGACATGTATGAAGTGAGGCCTGTTGACAAGTTGAATTCTAGTGGCTGGTTCAAAATAGAGTTATTGATATATAAATATGGTGGTTAATTACTCACCACAACAAGGTGGTGGATTCATGGGGAAATGAGCTGGCTGATAAGTTGGTTGAGAAGAATGGCTAGTGGTACAAGTAAATGGTGACAACCCCAAGCCCTCTTCAGGTCTTTATGCGCCGATGGAGTGTGCGAAGCCAAGTTGAGCGCAGTTGAGCCGTTGAAACCGGTGGTTGTTGGTTAGCCGTCGAGCTGGGCTGGTGCTACCGGTTCAGTGTCTGGCACCACATCCTAGAATGATCTTTATCATGTATACTGCTGTATGCTGTAATTTCCAGCCGTCGCCGAATCAACTCCGGTTTTGGTGATTTGATATGGAGGGGCTGGGCATGGCTGGGGAATATAAAATACATTGTTTTGAGGGTGGACCCATGGATCCCTGAACTATTCTGGGCATACTCGGCGTGACCTCTCGATTGGTAGAGGTCGAAGTTACTGTGGTGGCTTTTGGGCGACTTGAACGGGTTTCTTACCTTCTTACCGACCATAGGAGACACGTTCCACAGTGCCTACACTTGATTGAAGAAACCCAGCTGACTAGACACATCACTGTTCGACCGGTGCAGGATTTTGCCCACAGCATGTCCCAAGATTATTTTCAACAGCGGCTCACCAACCAAACGCTAGCAGGTGAGTTCTTCTATTGCTCCACTGGTCCTTCAACGTTCCTTCTATGTCTTTCTCCTTGTATTCCAGATCACTGTGCTCAATGCATATCCTAATGTCGACCCTACTTAGTCAGGTAATGTGATTGAGAAGCCATCGTGCTAGGCCAATATCAGGCAGTCCTATTTCTATTGATCGCCTACGCATGTCTATTCATTGCTAGTACTGCAGCATAATGCATGCATTGACATCGTTAGTACACGGAATTTGAAGTTTGGAAGCAATTTGGAGAGTTGTGATTGGCGCGACGCATTTGCTTTTTGACCCACGATTAGTGTACTATGTGTGACTGATCATATACATGGGAGAGCTTGAACACCCTCGCATGCTACCTTGGCCGAATACAAAATCGTGCCGATGAAAGTAGCCCGATGTAGCCCATCAGCGGTGGGAGGTCATTCACCATTCATAAAAGATGATTCACCGCCAATGTTTGCCATTCATTCACGATCAAGTATTCACTACTCATGAACGGTTATTCACTATTCGTTATTGTCACTTTGTGCGTCACTTAGTATTCATTAAAGATGAAGGATTCACTATTGATTAAAGATAGTCATTAGTTTTGATCTCTAGCCGTTCATGGCTAATTCATGCTAGTTTTCACCACTTAGTTTGCGATTCATTGGCCCTTGACACATACGAGCAGTGACATGGATACCGCGCCAGGGAGACACTGGGCTTCACAAGGGTGGCCGCGTTGCACACCGCCGTCAGCCATCGCCGCTCGGCGGAAGCCGTGGTGTGCCTTAGGCCTCGAATGCTCCTGACAGGTATGGCATTGTACTGGCTTGGATATGCTTGTAGATCATGTAGATGGTGACCAGTTGGATCATGTAGATACCAGCTATGAAGGGCTGATATGGCTTGTATCTTGTATGGATCATTTTTGGATCATGTAGATGGCTTGTCAGTTTGCACGGTAGGGAGCGGCCACCTCGCAGTTTTTCAGGCTTCCTCCTGTGGCAGAACGATCTGATGCGGAAGTTCGGACTGTGGCCAATGCGTTGGAGCAGCATGCTCAGGGGGAGAAGCTCGTTGTCTCAACCTCACAGCCTGCATCCAGGAATTCCATTTCCACAACATGTTCTCGCCACACGTGACGACTTTTGACACTTCTCAAATTTCAGCACGAACTATGCACTTACATTGGAATTGGCTTGGCAAGCCTGTGATACACTGATACACTGTGCCTTACATATCGCAAGCTGTCATTACTTCATTTTGAAGACTCCTCATCCTGATGAAAAATGTGAGGCTGCTTTGGGGGCATAAACAAATATCAGCAATCTCACGCCTGTTGATGGCCTTGATTCGTTTTCAAATTCATATCTAAGTCTATGACTCTTTCACCGTGCACACATATAGTATCCTGGAGTAGATGGACTACCGTCCATGTTTAATACTTAGGTCATTTACCCCTTGGGGTTCTTTCAATTTGATATTTTACCTACTCCCGGACCATTTCACACACACACATATCTAAATACATACATACATACACACACACACACACACATATATATATATATATTTGTGTGTGTATAATATATTTATATATTTATATATAGATATGTGGGTACATTCATTGTACAAGTGAAATGTATGTAAATCAAATGTGACAAATGTGGCTTAGATATGTCTATGGTACCTGAAGGCCAGGTGAAAAGGCCAGGTGCATCGAAGGCCACAGCCCTGCGCACAGCCACGGCACACACGTCCCAGGCGCGCCCTGTCGTCCTACTACATCGACCGCGGATTTTTGAGCATCGCCAGCGCCAGTCAGGAGCCGAGTGGTGCCAGGGGCGCCGCCGTCGCCAGGGCCATCCCTGTTGCGAAGGCGTTGCAACGCAACGGCGTTACGACGAGGATGTCCTAAGGCTTGACAAGCGCTCCCCTCTGGATACAGATCATGCTTCACTGTAAATGATTGCGAATGGCGAAGTACAAACACATCCAAGTGCAAGATGTGCAAGCTCGTCCATTTCGTACGGCAACGATGAATTATGCACTCCTTGGTTTGGACAACCTATGTTGTCATCAGATGTTGTCAACATCAGCGCCATTACAAGCAGCAACAGTCCAATGATCAATGCTGTCCATGCTACATTTTGTAGCGCTACATTCTTTTTTGGAGGAGGCATTCGACTGGTTCTGCCAGTCGTTGGCTCGTGCAGCCCCAGGTCAAGCCGCTTGGGACGGCTGGGCCAAATTCAGCGCTGGAAACTCAGTGACGAGTCACACCACAGGGCCTCCACTTCGGCTGGACTTGATGCTCCAACGACTCAGCAGCCTCAGCAGTTGGTCATGTTGGTGCCGAGCTGAGCAGGATTCGTCTTGCAGTTGGACTCGGTTCTTCCACGAGCTGATCCCTCAGCCGCAAAAATATTTCAACAGCTCAGAAGTCGGAAAACCACCGCCCAGTTGGCTTTTGGTCATTGTCATTGGCTACCTTGCTTTCGAAGTTACTTTTTGTATCTCATCCCAGTGGCCAGGATCTAGAGTCTAAGAGATTGATATCAGAAGTGAAGTGAAGACCTTGTAGAACTCTTAGAGATTGATATCTTTCTTAAGCTCTTTCTGCTGGCACATGAGAAGACCCTCCCACTGGACCCACCAGCTCCAAGGATGGATAAAGATGGCGTTGGACGCCTGGCATGGGCCTCGGAAGTTGGGGGAGCTCCAGGAGGACGAGGGGTGCAGGTGGATACCTGCACCGTGTTTATCCATGTTTATCCTATATGAGCATCTATGAGCCCGGGGGCATTCTATGCCTTTCCAATCCTTTCAATGCCTATCTAAGCCTATCTAGGCCTAAAAGTCAGTCAAGCATTTGGTTCGCCCCAGAAAGTGTGCTTGAGACCGGTTCACAGGCTGCTGAACAGGTTGGCAGCGAACAGCAGGGATAACTAGCTCCTCGTTTTGCAGTCCGATGATGTCCACCTTTTGATGCCTTTAGCAATTGCTCCGAGGAAAAAAAACAAAAAACCTGTTGAAAGATGTTGAAAGTTGGTTTTTGGAGTCTCTGACTGAGCCTGCAGCGGCACTTAGTCCTACAACAACTTCCTACGAGCGGTATTTTCCAAGCTGAAACCGTGGTTGCATCCGTCGGCCTGGGCCCCAGAGCTCGGAAGCGGACCACTCACGAATCACAAAGAGCTTGCTGATGCCACCGTAATTTGCCATTTCTTAATTAGTCAATCCTTGATAGGCTTGAAAGGCTAGTCAAGACATGTCAAGACGCAAGAAGCAATTCTAGGTGTTACTTGCTTCGGGTAGAAGCTGTTTGCATTCCAAACGGATAGGTCGGATAGGTGGATCGACAGTGTTTGTTCCAATTTCATTGGTTTCCGGCACATGCATGCTCATAAATGTATGAGTCGCCAAAATCATTGATCTCGGCTCTTAAACTTTACAAATCTATACAATGCCTCAATGGCCTCCGCTTCATGTTGTGAGGAAGCCGGGCGTCCACAGCATTTCTGACTTTCAAATTTCTCGGGTTGCTGTCCGTAGCTCTTAGAATCCGTTACGCGCAGGATAACGAATCGTTGCTGGTCACTACTGTCACCACCAGTCCGGTAATTGTCAAAGGGATGCTCACACCGGCAGTGAGGGTGATGTTAGGAAGACAAGGAACTGGAAACTACATGAAACTACTAGCCTACTAGCTTTCTTAGTGAGCTGAGAAAAGGCAGACTTTCCAGGAACTGAGCAAATAATAGCAAAGCTACAAAAAGGTTCATAATTGAAGACCTGGAAATCAGCTCTACTTCCCGAAACTTTGCTGGCAAAACCGAGCTGCCTCTTCGACAGTTGGTAGATATACGGTATATGATATAATATGTGCACCCAGATATGCATATGAAATCATATGAACATTATGAACCGCAAGGATATTCTTGGCCGTCAGTTCGGCATTGCATGGTTGTTGAAAAGCCACAAGCTGTTGTGCCTACCAGATCGCTGCGGTTGCATATGCTATGTAGATGACTGGGTTTGCATCGGATCGAGCCACTGGTGCTTCCGTGTGACTCGCAACAGGGTGGCCATGGAGAGAAACCACAGCTGCACTTCCTGTCCCGGACCATATGTTACCATGGCCAGCAGCCAGCGCTTTGAGGTGGCTCTGCCAGTGGGAGGCTACGGGCGCAGTGTGTTCCGGCCTTGGGGAATCTGGCGCCAGAACCTGAAATTTTTGCCCACCTCGGCTGCCCAAAATGACTCCAGCCATCTCCAGCCCAAGAAGGTACAGTAGATGGAGAGAGCATAGGTTTTGAGATGCTGAAGAGCCACTGGTCACTGGTCCAGGTAAAGGTTTTGATGGTTTATCGATGGTTTATGCACTGAGAAATTGTTTCTTCGTACAGGTTTGGGTATTTGTCCTGCAAGTGTTCTTGGGACTGAGGGGGGATGGCATGGTGATCGCAACCAATGGATGATGAACATTATGGTCGCGATTATGTGGAACATGCCATGGGTGATGATGATGATGATGATGAAGAAGATGATGTTGATGATGATGATGATGATGATGGGGATGATGGGGATGATGAGGATGATGGGGATGATGGTGATGATGATGACGATGATGATGATGATGATGATGATGATGATGATGATGTTGTTGTTGATGCTGATTGTCATGGTGATGCTGATGGTGATGATGATGACGATAGACGATAATGACGGATCATCCTGTTGTTCGGTGTTTCTCCTTCGGAGCCGACTTGAGTTGCCGGCCACCAACGCTCTGGCCCGGTTGGCTCCAGCTTTCAGCATCCTTGCTCACTGATCCCTGGAGTGTTGACACATTGGGGAAAGGTGTTTGATGCACACAGAACATCATACACACAACATGATTGTAGCTGTTATGTCACTACATAACTCTTAGAGTCATGCTATGAATAATGATTATAATGAAACATGAAAACAATTAGGACCATCAAATCTGACTAAACTGATTACCTACAAGTACCAACATTCATCGGCCCTGCGCATTGATCGCAATCGATAACGTAGAGCCCTTCCTCTGGTTGCCATGTTTGTGAGCTGCAGCTGACTAGCAGAGGCAGGAGGCGATGGAAAGGAGTGGGTTGTTGCGGAGGGGCTGACCACGTGCCAGATACTCCATGTATGGTGTATGTTTACATATGTTTACTAACACAACCATTTGGCGGAAAGGTCTATAGATGATGGACTCTATGTATTTGTCACTGAAGTTCGGGCCAAAGCTCTTAAACTTTAAATCGGAGCGCCGAGCACTCAGGTAATACACTTGTTGGATGACGGCGATGTCATGCGATGTGATTGTTGGTGATTGGTTACTGTTGGTGATATCCCTATTCTTGGTGATATCCAGTGATCTCCCTCTTGTTAGTTATATCACAGTTATATGCCTACAATCTCCTGTTGTTTGGAGATGTTTGGTGACGGATGCTGATGCTTCAAATAGCTATGAGGCGTGTAGGCTTTGCAACGGGCTGGTTTCAGCACTGAGAGGTGAGGGCCAATCCCTGGCTTGCTGTTCCTTCCACTGTGTTCCCTATCGCTCTCAATAGTCTTCATGTCTTTGTTGTGAGCATTGCCAACTTATCCTACTATACAATTACAATAATTACAATGGGAGATCCATTTTTTGTTTTACCCCCATATTTGATGGCAGATCGGCAGCTAGGGTGAAGCTGATGGTGGTTTATGAATTTGCCATGATTCCAATATACATATGTTTTTTTCAATTTTGTCACTCTGTATGATAGAAAATTGATTATTGCAAAATTTGGATCCGAATATTGTCGGACAAAAAAGGTTCCATCATTGAAATATATGGTTCAAATACATTGCTTTGGGCCAGAACCCTGTACGCCTGGTTCCAAAAGTATTAACCATTGTTTTCCCCATAGTTTTGTTCGTTATTATCCACCACTATTGATGCTTAATATTTGGTTAAACTTGACAAAGAGTTGTGTCTCTGATTTTTTACGTTGCCTAGCCCGATGTGCACAATTCCGATACCTACTCACAGCCACACTTGCACTCTATACATTTGTCGTCAGTGCAGGTCGGGCAGCCGAGGCAGATTTTTTGGCGACCAGTTGGCGGAGGACGGGAACGGCGGGAGCCTATTGAACAAAGCTATAGAAAATCTTTAGAAGAAAACATCTAGAATCACTTTCTCTCAAAATAGAATTCATATATCAAACATACTAGAGTCGATGTTTGCTTCACATGTACTTTTTGTTTTTCCCGAATGCGTAGCACGGGTTCTCGTTTCATAGTGGGGGTCTGGGGGTGGAGACGTGTTCGCTGGACGTTGCGTCTGTGTTCGCAACCGTCTACACAGGTGTCTTGCTGTGGTGTCTTGCTCTGGTGGGCGCTCTGGCCCTCGTACCATTGGGGGAAGCGTGCGGAGGTGGTCAGTCTGCGTGGTTTTGCGTGTCCTGCGACCTGGTTTTGCGTGACAGGCGTGGCACTTTGTAGCATCTCAGCATATCTCATGACGGGTCCCAAGTCCATTTTGTGTGGCAGGTGCAATAGATTCTGCACAGGTGTGTTGCTGTGGTCTGTTGGTGTGGTGGGCGGTCCGGTCCCCGTACCATTGGGGGAAGTGTGCGGAGGTGGTCAGTCTTCGTGGTTTTGCGTGTCCTGCAACCTGGTTTTGCGTGACAGGCGTGGCACTTTGTAGCATCGCAGCCTCTGTCATGACGGGTCCCAAGTCCATTTTGTGTGGCCGGTGCAGTAGATTCTGCACAGGTGTGTTGCTGTGGTGTGTTGCTGTCGTGGGCGGTCCGGTCCTTGTACCATTTGGGGAAGCGTGTGGAGGTGGTCAGTTTGCGTGGTTTTGCGTGTCCTGCAACCTGGTTTTGCGTGACAGGCGTGGCACTTTGTAGCATCGCAGCCTGTCTCATGATGCTTCCCACGTCCACTTTGCGTG
>VSDK01011271.1:477038-497685 GCA_009767595.1 Symbiodinium kawagutii | reverse complement strand
CTGTGCTGTGCTGTGCTTTGCTGTGCTGTGCCGTGCTGTGGTGTGGTGAGTTGGTGTGGTGTGGTGTGTTGGTGTGGTGTGTTGGTGTGGTGTGGTGGGTTGGTGTGGTGTGGTGGTGCGTTTGTGCAGGTGAGGTCAGGTAAGTTGAGGCGAGGTGAGGTGCGGTGTGGTGTGGTGTGGTGTGCTGTGCTCTGCAAGTCCACTTTGCGTGGCAGGCGCAATAGATTCTACACTGGTGTGTTGGTGTGGTGTGGTGTGCTGTGGGGTGGTGTGGGGTGGTGTGGTGTGGTGTGGTGCGGTGGGGTGGTGTGAGAGTGTCTTACAAAGAGTGTCTTACAAAGAGTGGTAATGTGGTGTGAGGTGGGGTGGTGTGGTGTTTTGCGTTGGTGGTTCGTGACATGTAGAATTCTTGATACTTTTCAAACTGCTTTGATTTTTTGGGGCACATGGAGCTGTCACATTTGAAGTCCTGCTTTCAACAAATGTGGAGAGCCAATATCTTTTTTTTCAAGTAGGGAATTTTGTTTTGGATGATTGAGACGTGTTGACACGTGGTTGCGCAAGTTTACGTGTAAGCATTCGGGTTCGTGGGCTTCATCTTGTTTTTTTTTGCAAGCAACGCTTACACAGATTTGCTTGAAACTTTGCTGCCACTTGGGACGACGTCCCTGAGACCAGGATGCAGCGGCCTGGGGCTCCTTGGCAGCGCTGCGTTGCATCAGCGATGACCAGTGCTCATCCAGGGTTGGGCTTAGTGCGAAGAAAAATCGAATAGAAAAAACATGGATCTGGGTGGATTACAGCTAGTACCTTAGCTGTTTAGGCTTTTTGGGATATGATATATTTACTATATATAGCCATATATAGCCACTAAAAGTTAGATTTTTTGCAAGGGATCTAAAAGCCACAAAGGGATGTATAAGATATATAAGGGTATATGATTTGATATGATATACTCAGCTTTTGGACTCACCAACAGTTCGCAAACTTTGGATTAGGCACGCAAGACCAGGGGATCAGGAAAGCCTAGCTGGAGCTGAGGCGTACCCTGTACCAGGCCGGCGCTTGGAAGGTGGTGGAAAGCAAACATGGAGTTCTCCCTGAGAAGTTCCTTCATGGGCAGATCCACTTCCCATACTGCCGTTGCATGGCTCGACTGTCAAGATCTATACATCATGCATCCAAGTACCCAGATATTGTATTATTTGCTATGGTCACAGTTTCCACGGCCATGACCCTGGTGAATTTTGATTTGGCCGTTGGTAATACTGCAGAGTTTTGGATGTTCAATTTTGCACACCTACCTGGCTTGATGGTCCATTGGCACGATAGTTTCTATGGGATGAGATGGAACCAACCAAAATACGCGAAACTATTTCTATCACTTGCTTTCCTTTCTTCAATCCCAGCCAGGTGCCGATGAGAAGGCGGAACCCTGCGTCACTTGGCAAGATTCACATCAGCCAACAATTGCTTCGAAGGTGCTTCTAAGCTTTGACAATCCTTCGAAAAACGCAGGAATTGCATTGACCCATGACCAACATTGACCCATGGACCCATGACTGCATTGAAGCTATCCCTGCCAAGGACCTGTTTGGTGACAGCAGATGGATGCCGCTGCCACGACCCAAAGTGGTACAAAATCCTGCGATGGCATATCCGCAATATACTCCGCAGTATGTTCCCGGATATCCGGGTGGGTATCCGGCTGGCTATGCCGCAGGGTATGGCGCTGGGTATCCTGGATATCCTGGGATGTGGCAACCAGTTCCTGAGCCCGAGATTGAAATTCCTCCCCAAGGCGCCCCTCTGAAGGCCTTAGCAGCTGCCATGGGCTCCAGGGTCACCGAGGATATGCTGAGGGACCTGCCCAAGGCCACCTTTGCGGAAGCTTCGCGCTTGCTCCTGGCAGTCCTGGGCTTCATGTGCGAAGGTGCTGAGAGCTGAAAACTGCACCCGACTCACTGGTTCAGCCACCAACTTCATGCACTTTGAACATCTTAAAATCTTCAAATTGCAGATGCAAATAGGGGATAGCCAGCAGACATGCCTTCGAACCTGAAGAATTTGAAGGTTGAGTCATTTGAGAAATCAACAAGCAAAGGGATGCAGGAAGAGGCAAGCATGTGAGCCAGATGGCAGCGTCAATTTCTATCCGTTTCTGGTCAACCACTTGGGAACTGCAGTGGATGGGGTGGTCAGATGTTGTACAGATGTCCATCTCAGCAGCTTGGGTTGTGAGGTGCTTGCCCTCCGATGCTCCGAAGCAATGTGGTGGCCAGAGGTCCTCACCTGCCCTTGTGGCAAGGCTTGACCCCTCATGTGCTGCTGAGAGATTTCTTCGATGCGGATGAACTGCCGCTTGGGCCTGACGAAAGGAGACATCCCGTGTGGTCTCTACCCCCAAAAGATCATGCGTTGCCCCCGTGGACAAAAGATTTAACGACTGGTATATACTGGTTTCGGCAAGGTCGACCATGCTTGAACATTTGACCTGGGCGGAGTAATGTTGCCAGTTTGTACATATATACATGCACATATCAACTTGTAAGTATATATATATAGTTTTATATATTATATGGGTGACTAAAAGTGCACGAGATATACCTCTGGGACTTTCAGAACACATGGCGTTTGCAATTGCAACGGAAGAGTTTACATTTTTAACCATTCAATTGCATCATGAGGCTCGAATGTTGGCAATTCTTTACCCCGTCAATCATAGAGAGTCCCCACTAAACCAGAGGGGACTCATGGTGCTTGGGGAAGCACGGCTCATCTCACTGCCAGGTTGAGCCTCTACGGGGAAGAATCCATGCGAAAAGCCTTCGATGAAGCAAGCCCTGCCAGTCAAGGTCACTTTGTGACTCTGCTCTCGCGGGTCGCTTTCATTGAGGCGGGCGACAAAAACATCACCGAGCTAGTACTGTATACATCTGTATACTATAAGTAAAAGCTCCCGATATTCCCCATCATTCCACGTCATTTCACAATTTAACAGCCACATCCCTAGTAAAATTCCTGATCCAACTTCATCTTACATCATTCAACATTCCCCCAGGTCACCAGGAGACACATCAAGGGGCTGCTTCTACCATCACCCCTGGCAGGCAGCACGGCCTGGGTCCCGCTGCCTGCGGGCGCCCTGGCAGGGCATTTTTCAGCTCTTTCCAGAAATGGGCTTGGTGAGTGGCTTGGAAGCGGATGGGGCCAAGGGGTCATAGTTTGGGGTCGTCGTTTGGGTGCCAGAGCAAGGGAACCTAGATGGAAACGATCACCGGCAGGATATGAGAAATGTGAGAAATGTGTGTGTGTGTGAGTGTGTGTGTTTGTTTTCTTTCTGGCAGTAGAGCCATGCGGCAATATGGCCCAAGGCGCAAAGGTATGATCAATGCAAGCTTTCACTCATACCTTGTCCTGACATTACCTTTTCCAACTGGTATCTTCAAAGCCCGTGTGTATTGGCTCAGGAGCTCTCTTCACTCACATTCGCCGGCGATGTTGGGAAGACTGCCGTGACAGAAGCAGGACCAAAGTCTCTATAGCTGGCAGAAATTTCAGCATTCATGGCTTTGGACATGTACGACTTATCGGAAGTGACATATCAAAACTATCAAACATCCACCACCTGGTTGTTGCATCCCTGTTGATTTTTGATGGTTTTTGTATGTTCTTTCTTGGTTGTGCTGATACCGCCATAGACCATCATAGTTCGTTTTTCCGTTGTAAAGTGGAACTGCTGGCCATGGTCTCAGCATCAGACCATCCTGGAAGTTAACATCAAAGTCCCAGAGTCAAGTGAGTGCGCGCATGAGCGCTGTTCATGTCCTGATTATCACTATCGAAGATTTTTTTTAAAGTGTTTTTTAAACAATATAGGCTTTTCAGATTTTTACCTTTGCTAGTGATTCCAGGGGATCGTTGTATCATATTCTACACACTTCCAACCCAATGATAAAGCAGAAGGATTTATTTTTGTATTTTTTTTGTTGTGTGATTTTGTGCGTGTGTGCGAGGGATTGCGAGGGAGCGTTAACCACATGGGCATACATACAAACAATCCATGCATTCAGAGACCCTCAGAGACCGTTGACTGATATCAATCGTCATGATGGGGAAACTGCCATTCCCAAGGCTACCCAGTTTGGTGCGCATCGTGGCGTTTTCACTGGGGGTGCTGCTTCCAAAGCATTGCCACGCGAATTCTACCAGCTCAGCTACATCTATCCAGAAATTTAATTAGGCATGTTCTGAACAACCCTGTATGTATGCATGTATGTATGCAGAAATTATTTTGAAATGGCCAAACAGAAGCTACCAACTACCACACACACACACACACATATCACCTTATGCGGCGAGATGTTATGGCATTTCCCAATCACCCCCGCCTTAAGTGACCAATATCATCCAAGTATATGATAGTTATTTCTAGCAGCCAGTAATGGCCATGAGCCACCTTCAACCGCTACAAGTATTAACTACGGATGCTATGAAGTGCTCTTACCTAAAAGTAAGCCATATTGGCAATTACTTGTGGCCATCAAGAACCACAGCATTGATAGCATATTGCCAGTGGTTGATCTGTTCATATGATCTTAAATGCCTTAAAACCTGCAAATATTACAAACGAGCAATGAACGCCAATATCCAATCCAACCGCAGACATCCAAGATTCAGGAGCCGCAGCCGCAGTCGCGACAGGAAGAAGCCAAAGAGCGAGGCACGCCGGGTACATATGAAGAGGGTTACTCATAGTATGAAACTTGGCATGTTTGTTGGCAATGGTATAGAATGGTTACCGCACAATTTACTTAACCAACTGATGATTTCCTTGCTATGACTAATGTGTTGTTAGTGATGGTTACCCACCAGCTAATTATGAACTAGGAATGGTTGATGCTGGTTTCTTATTGGTACTTAACTTATGCTTGGTTCAAGTTCTGATATGCACGGCACGCTGTAGTCATTTTTTTTGGTAGCAGTAATTACTAATCCATAAACACGTATAATTCGTGCATATCAATGTGCTGCTTTCAAACATGTTCTAGACAAATTGCAATTTCATTTTTAAGATATGAACCACACTACTATACATCTATTTGTTCATGTATGTGGGTGCGCTGATGTGTGCATGCTATTTTTACTGGAATATCCAATCCTGGATTATCATAATAGATTTCACTAGTAAAAGATGTTGAAAGGACAACTCGAGGTGCACTCAACATGACTTCTCGTCTTCTCTACGCACCTCAATTACCTCAGGATATGCTGGGGATGGTTGCCGAATGTTGCCAACCCCAACAAAAGTGTGAGTAAGCTCATTTGATTGTTGATGCGGTAATTGTGGCGACTGTGACCTGTCGACAAAGCTCAGCCTGGGTACACTTACAATGCGCTTGCAATGCATTTGCATACCAGAAAGTAGCAGAATGATGGTCGCATATGATGGCCTTTGGGGAATCTATTCGTGCTGATTTGGATTGTATGAAACTTGGCGGCCCCGCTGAAAAAGATCCGAGAACATGCGTGTGAAAACCATGATTTTCAAGCGCCCATGGAACATGGACAAACTCCTGAACAGAGCTCATATATGCTTTCCTCATTTTTATTCAGTTTTTCCTCCAAGAATCCGACTTGCCGAAAGAGCAGCTCTACATTCGCCTTGTCGGTGCCCTTAGTTCTACCTCTTTGGATCTCAGTTGGATGAAGTGAGCCGAGCCACAGTTGCATAGCGTCGCGTGCTCACATGGAGCCATCTGCAGAGAGGTAACCCTTCAGCGGTGGCAGGCCAATGCTGACTCGCAGCGCTTCTTTCTGAAGAACACGGGAGAATTGGATGACTGGCAAATCCAGTCGCATTTCAAACGCTATGGTCAGATCTTGATGCTTTGCTCCAATAATTGCGAGAAGTATCTCTGTAGGATCCTTGCATCGCGGTTTCTTGGGCAGTTTGGATTCGTATGGGATTTTGGCAGTTGGAACAATTGCACGATGTATAGCAGCTTTTGATTCCATGCCTCTTAGTGACGACTCGTCAGCGTCTGCTCGATATTGTTGGTTGGACATTCAAATCATTGCACTATTCCCAGACCAGACCTAAGGAGTTGCAATGTGCTCATGGACAAGCGCATCTGGACTGAGTGAAGGGCTGGGTCTTTTTCAAATTCTGAGCTTGGGCTCCATTGGGAATGTAAATCGAGCTGTCTCAAAAGTTGCTGCACAGTGTCAAACACCAGCGCAAAGCTGCGCTATTCGGGACTATCAGGGACTCAGGGACCATCATCATCATCATCACCATCATCGTCCTGGTCATTCTGGTCATTGTAAGCATGGCTGGCTTCGTCGTCACTGCTATCATGCAGAACCAGGAAGATACAGAATGATTTCTCACATCACTCATCATAATCTCATGTGCTTTTGGAAGTTGCTGGCTCTGATGTTTCTTTTGATGGCATCTTGTCCAACTAAGGCAAGAAACAATACCGCGGAATGGGCTTTATCACGCTCAAACCTGAAGGTCACTACAGGGGTACCAAGAACACCAAGCAGATGATGATCGACTGGGTGCTGGAAGAGTCACATGTCATCAACGGCGTCAAGATTGATGTTACCCAGGCGTGCCAGGTGTGAGTGGACAGAAACAAAGTGGATGTTAACACATGGGATTTGTTGGGATTTGTTAACATCCTTTATGTTGGGATTTGTGAGGATATTTGCTTGCCCAATCTTGCCCACTGTTTCATGTTATTTTTGTGAACGTTTGATTGCGCATATCCATCACCAATCTGTAGCGGCGTTTGCAAATACAGGGTTGGCATTGAAATAAAATGATTCTACAAGTACAGTTTTTGTTTTTTAGTGCAATCCTTCTGACCAGCTTGCGCAGTGCCCTAAAGTAGGTCGCCGAAGTGCTTTTATATTGTGAAAATATTGCCCTGGTGTCCCAAAAATCAAAATAAACCTCTCCAGCCACACATTTGGCTTTGTCCAAGTCGGTACAACTGCCATGGCATATACATGTTGACTACTCATGGCAACGAAATGTAAGGTGATCATTCGATATGCATTCTTGAAAACACCTAAAGTATACATGCACATGCATGCTTTAAAAGTCTTAAAAATAAACACATATCACAGGCGCATTGGTTGCGGGCTGCAAGAGAAGTTGAAGCAGGATAAATTTGGGGACACACTTGCCATTATTTTCAATTTGGTCACGTTGGAAATGTCATTCAGAATCTCCATTCTAATCAGATTCATGGATGTAGACACTATAGTTCTTTTGTTGAAGTTCCACGAAGTCTTGTTCACCAAGCATGTTATCAGCTTAAAGGATTGGCTCATGGCTCAGTTCCAGGCAGATGACAAGCCAGAAGAGGATGAGGATCGAAAACGCGACGATCGCGTTGAAGAGCGACGCCTTGCCCGTGTGGACAAGGACTCGGAGACTCCGTTCCGGTGACATCCGCGGCCGATCTTGTCATGGCAGTGCTATTGTGAATCGAGTAGGGCTCTAGTAGGTTTTCCCAGTGATTGAGGGCTCCATATTTGCAGCCCTTGGGATTGCTCCCTGACCCTGACATACCTTGACCCATTGCGAGGAACAACGCATGATTCGCAATTTGGGCGGAGTGGCTCCACATCTCATCGATCGGGGCCAAGAACGACTTGTACCGTCACCGTGGTTTAAACGCTGGAGGCGGAGACCACATAGATCTGAACATGATGAACATAGAGTTCCACCACATCAAACTACTTCTGTCCAGCTGAACTTAGGGAGCGAACTGAATTGCCTAATACAATAAAAGGTTCGGGTTCTTTTGGGGAGCTCAGCATAGTGAAACACGCTTGCATTTTCTTAATGTGTCTAGGAGTAACTTAGCAGGGACCTTACAGATGAACAACATTCCACGTGTCTTTGGCATCATGCACGCATTTGGGCAGGTATCGACTATGGGAGGTCTTGCCAAAGAACGGCCCCTGTCCTTGGGAGCATTCATCGCTTCGATCCGTTTGCAGCGGAATCTGGCGAGATGTTGTTGAATACATCAACCGAACGGCCGATAAGACTGTGAAGGACTGAAATTGAGACTGCAACCGTGGGTGATTCACCATACCTCCAAAGAAGGCATAACATGCTACGGAGCCAAGTGCTTGTAGACACTGAAACAGGAAGCCCTTTCCTTCTTCTACAACGAGCAAGCGCAGCAATGGAGATTCATTCCAAGTGCTGATTCTTGGTTTTGCAAGCCAGCCTTGCAGCATGTTGAAGCAAATGAAGCAGCACTTGTGTTTCATGGCCATGATTCATCATTCCCCACTCTCCACAAAGGGTCTAAATCTTGAAGCAGCGTAGGAAATACTCCGCAATATGTTTGTTCGGTCCATAGCCATAGCTCCAGCTACGAGCTAAGGTTAGCAGCTCCGATTAGAAACTCTGAATTTCTAATTAATATGATGAATGAATAGGCGGTTAACTATATTTACAACAATTATTAACCATAGCTGCTAAGGTAAGAGCTCTTTCCTGGCTTTTTGCCGCTGCATCCAAGGATTTGTGCCTGATGATCGGGGAGGGCTTAGTGACTGTGACGGTCTTGGGCATTTTCCTGGCGCCTTCCTACGTTGAGCCCCAGGCCCCGCCCAACATGAACACCTTGGCCAGGAACTTAGAGTGCAGTGTGAGAAGCTGTCACTAGGAGAATGAGTCCATGATCCATGACGTAGACAGACGATACATGAATGCTTCATGAACGTGCATGCATATACACGATCATACATGTGCAATCATGTGCATATGCGTGTGAAGGTGCAGATGCTGTACGTTTTCACATACATTTACATGGATAAAAACATCATCAACCAGACAACAGCGATGACAGTCATAGTGGTACTGCGGAGTGCTGACCACCGGTGCCACCGGGGGCCCTGCCACGAGGTGAACATGGCTATCCCCACCTTTGCATCTACCAATCCTGCACCAGCTCCTGCGCAAGTGCTGCCGGCCTTGACGTTCTCTGCCAACCCTGCACAGAATCGGATGCAGAAGCTTGCGTCAAGATCAGTGCTTTGAATCGATGGCATGCTTGGGCATGCATATGTAATCACATGCAAACGGTATATATATATATAGATATATGTATACATATATATACTGTATTGATTGATTATTCTCGATTTGATGTAGTAGAGTGTAATTGCGAGGGTGCAGAGGGTGCACAACATTTGCTCATATTTGCTTGTATGGAACATGACCTAATTTCGCTGGACAACAGAAAAGAATGGCTTGATTATGAACAGTAAGAAAAAGACACATAGATAATGATAGATAGACTAGACAGAGGCGGCGGGACAGCCAAACCCAGAAAGAGAGAGATGGAGAGGGACAGAGATAGGTGGATGTTGAGAGATCGTGTCGATAGGTATGGGAAGATACATAGATGGATGGATAGATAGATACAGAAATAGATCGATAGATCATGTATATCGAGAAGGCAATGTACAAAAGCAGATATGTTGAAAGCAGGAACAGACAGATACATGTATACACTTAGTCGCTTAGTGACCGATTACATGTTCACACAAATCAGAAGATGTGCACATGCATCCGTATGTTGTGCTCGCGTGCAATTTGATATCCTTGCCCACTTATTGGAAACCTGGGGCTTTCAAATAGTCCTCCCGCATGTGCACAACGCCACGGCCAGAAAACATCAAAACCATTGCCACGAATCGCCATTCCAGGAAAGGAAATTGCGATGACTGCAAGATCTTTGTGGGTGGCCTCAATCTCAATACCTCTGTGGACCAGTTGATGGGCAGTTTCGCAACCTATGGGCAGATCACAGATGCGGCACTTTCGGCGGCAAATATTTGCCTAATCCCCCAGCTAGACCTCAATCTGGCGCAGCCGCTGTGTAAACAAACTCCCATACACGTACCTGACATGGTTGCAAGTGCTTTGAGCGCAATTTCTGCCTTTGTGAGTACCATCTGGCAGAGCATTCTTTCCAGTGAGGGGACAGCCAAGCCCAGCGAGAGAGAGAGTGTTTTTAGCCTCAATTTTCGGAGATGCATTCAACAGAGGAAGACAAAGTTATGACGCAAAATCGCAAGGTGCCAAATGATGCCAAATGTTTCATGTATTTTCATGTTAAATGTTGCATATTTTGTTACCTCTGAAAGCACATTGAGGTAATCATGACAGACAAACTCACCGGCAAAGCCCGTGGTTTTGGATTCATTGTCTTCGAGACACCCGACTCCGTCACGGCAGTGCTGAATGAAACTCGTCCGTTACCGCATGTGACAAGTCATGCGATGACGGTACATTTATCCGTAGTTTTCATTCAGCTGGAGGCAGGCCAATATCAGCCAAAATCAAACATTATTCACCCTCATCAATTCTCATGAACCGCTATGAACATCTATTAGCCACGATATATTACGATTGTGTTGCATATTCAGTACTTCACCAAACTTCACCATGATTGGCTAGTCATCATAAACCATACCGACCATCATCAACCACTATTGTCATGGCATTTGGCTGAAGGTTTCATGCTTCAGGAGTCAGCGACAACAGTGGCATGTGCCTTGTTTATCATTGGGTTTGCCATGTGTTCTTGCGAGGACAAGCATCACGTCAATGGCAAGTGGGTTGACGTAAAACGCCCGAGCCCCATGTTGCACCCACCGACTGAGCACTGGAACGCATGATTTTTTAAAAGGGAAGTTTAGGGATTGAGGGACTTCTCACTTTTTCAGGGCTCACGTAGTCAACTGAAGTGAAGGTGCTGAGCAGTCCTGTGAACCTGAGTAGCCCAAACAAAAGTCGCTTGTGCATCATCAATTCCTCAGAGATCAGGATGGGCTCCAGGATCGGCTTGAATTCACTACATTTCACTACTGATTCTGGAAACTCATCACTGGATTTGTTGGAAACCGCGAGGCGCGACCTCTGATGGTTTGCCCTAGGTGCCGGACCTAGCTGCCTACCTGTGTGATTCTGGATGGGCTGCCATGAAATATCCAGACAAAGGAGGGGAAAAGATGGATCTATAACATCGTCATTAACCACTATAAACCACCATGAGCCACGATACTTAAGCATTAGCTATGAGCCATTATTTATTGCCCATTATTAAGTTTCAAAGTTTTGAAAATCGTTATAAGTTTATTAATCAT
Source organism: Symbiodinium kawagutii (assembly GCA_009767595.1). Classification (NCBI taxonomy): domain Eukaryota; class Dinophyceae; order Suessiales; family Symbiodiniaceae; genus Symbiodinium; species Symbiodinium kawagutii. Next base: position 486,495 of record VSDK01011271.1, on the reverse strand, counting down.
TCGCCATTGTTTCTTAACCATTGATTAGCACTTGTGAGTCATGCGGTTTTGCTTTATCTAGTGGCCCTGTGGATTGGGCACCGATTCATCCGAGGTTCAGCCTACGGTGACGGGAAGAGATATCGCACTCCAAGCTGAAGGGTTGGCCGGTCATGATATGGGACCATTGAAGTACTCCGAAGGAACCCAAAAGTTTGGAGGTCCAGAAGTATCTCCGCAGAATTGAGCAGGCTCAGTTGACTCATGTTGACTCGATAAATGAAATCAGTTGCACTTCAAAGGACCCTCCAGGTAGCAACTTGAAGGCGCTTAGACGAACTCTTGGCGGAAAAAGTTGGCGGCGGAGAGTATCAACTACTCAGATGTTTGAAGCCTTGACAGGTTGCAGTGTCAACAAACCAGCCGCTAGTTTGACACAACTTGTTTTTTCATGTTTTTTCTATGGCATGTTGTGATGCACATGTCGCTCAATTTCGTCGGAATTGTTGGACAAGTCTCAATGGCAGATATGGATGATATGTGACAGGAAGAGATCATAAAGTAGTTAATGAAACTATGGTTCTGTAAATAGATTCGTGACCCGTGTGAGGTCCAAAGAAGACATCCGTGCCTTGTGGGACAAGCTGGACTGTTCCGCTGGCCGTGGGAATTGGTTGAATCCACAGAGCACCCCGGCATTTTTCCAGCTCAAGCTGGGGATTGGCTGGAGGATTTCAGGATGTAACAGATTGACGTAGATGATTCAAGATGAAACAGGATGAACTATATATACACATAGATTGAGCGGACTTACATCTATATAATCTCTGAGAGATTCTAAGAGAAAATGTGTCATCCCTAACAAAAACAATCGAAATCTGCAAAAACGGAACCATTTGTACATGTTCAGCCTTTTGTTTCACGTGTTACGCTGTCGCAGGATCCTTCATCCATTGGTGAAATCACAGCGAGGGGAATGATGCTGGGCTTGTGACCCGGAAGCACAGTGCAGTCATGGTGAGTGAGTGTTTTGGTACCTTCTCCCGTACACCATGAAGTGTTTGATCTGCCAAACAGGTACCAGGTGCAACTCGAATCTTGGCCAGACTTGGAGCAATCTGAGCTGGAACGCCTTGCATCCCGGCTGCGACTAGCGGCTTCTGCGAGCAAAGAGCTTGAACATCTCAATCGACAAGCCATGGCACAGCCATCAAGGTCTATGGAGAGTCTGCATCAACTTGTTTTGACTTGTTTTGCATGCTAAATGGCGTAATTATGACAATCCATGATGATCCATGCTGATCCACGGCAAGCCGACCAGCCAACCAAGCCAGCAAAAAATACACAATAAAGCAACCAACCACGGACCCGCTCAATATTGGTTCAACAAGCATTTACAATTGCTTGCATGCATTCAGCTCCTGGATGAGATGATGGTTTGTGTATACAGGTAAGGAAGTTTTCTGTGAGGATTCAGGATTAAGAGTTTACTGGCTATACTTGGCTATTGTGTTCTCCTTGTTTGCCCGTTTTGGTGCTGCCCAGCTATGTATTTGAAAATCTCACTTCACCGAGGCAACGCTGATAAATGCATCTGCTGCAGGGACCCCAGGGCAGAAAGGAGCAGCCCGGGAAAAAGTCGCAGCCATGTCCGACCCATCATTTTGGGTGCTCCATTTGTGTGGAATGTTGACATGCGACATTGTGTAGCAGCTTTTGGCACCATGCGTTGCGGCAGTGCGTTTTTCGTGTCAGTGGCCATGCAGCAACATGCAGCAATGAGGTAAAGAGGTTGCGAAGTGGAGGGAACAACTGGTACAAGATCTTCAACTTAGTGGACAAGGCACCTTGCAATGCCCTGCAATATATGCTTCCTGGAAACTGGTGCTAACACTCACTGTGCTGAAAGCTTCAAAGATTAGGCAACAGGAAACAGCCAATCTGCCTGTGGTATTAGTGGTCCCTTTGTCATCATTGAGTCATCATTGTTCCTTGTGCAAGCCACTCCTGTTGCAGCAGAGGCGAAGTCTGGAAGGCTGAGCTTCAGTAGTCTCAGAGAGGTCATGCGAGATATGTGGTGCTGCTCCCAGAGCCCTTGAGCACGGCCTGTCAACTGCCCACCTGTAGCACGTAGACATACGAGACACTCAGACAACGGGATCTTTCAAGTAACTTCACAGTGATTCTGATGATGGCGGGCTTCCCATATGAGGGACATTGAGGGACAATGCAGAATAGAGGGCAATGTCAATATGCAGCATGACGAGGACGCCCCGAAGCACAAGCAATCTCATGCAATTAGGATACTTTTGGTACTCTCAGCTGATGCCCATACTCAAGACTCAGGACCGTACCATAAAGAATCAGTGGATGTGAGGGGTTCGTTACTGCTGGGTTTGAGGACATCCTTGTCCTGGGCAGCCATTGGAGGCTCGAGCGTCCCAAATGAGGCCGAAAGTGTGCCCCTTTCTTCTCCGCATCTTGGGCCTTGCAGGTCTGCTTTGGCCTCCTGTCACCCTTGTGCTTCCCAAGAGAAACCGTCGCATCCCTGGGATCCCTGCAATGGCGGGGGCGACGTCAGCTCAATGGCCCTCGGCAGTTCTGTGGGATATCGATGGGACATTGGTAAACTCCACGGATTTAGCTTGGAGTAGCACCAATTTAGTGCTCAAGCAAAACGGCTTTGGAGAGGTGTCGGAAGAGGAATACAGAAAAGCCACAAGGTTAACCACGCCTAAAAGGTTGGCATTCCATGCGACCAAAGATGTCGATGCTGAAATTGGACTGAAGATGGCAGAAGAATTTGATAATCACTACGTGCAACTGGTGTCACCTACCACCGTGCCAGTTTTTCCTGGATTGCAAGCTTTGCTGGAAGAATTGGCAGAAGAAGGTGTTGTCCTTGGTGCATTAAGCAACGCATGTGGTGCCTATGTGCGAGCTGTCCTCAGAGCTCATGGCTTCGCAGAAGCATTTCGAACGCAGTTGGGGGCTGATGATGTGGCTGAAGCGAAGCCAGCCCCCGGGGGACTCGTGAAATGCTGTGAGATTCTTGCGCTACGTCCGAACCGTCGCGTATGTTATGTGGGAGACTCTGCCGGCGATGGCAAGGCTGCCAGGGCAGCTGGTCTGTACAGTGCATCTGGGCGAGAAATTCATGAGGTTGATACATGGGTGTTTCTCAAAATTGGGAACCCTAAAAGTGGACGGTTTATTCATTACTGTAACGGGTAAATAGATGTAAACAGTGGAATATAGTGGATATGTGGGGGGGTCCCCTATCTTGAGAAACCACCACATGTTCATGCGCTGGTTTGGTGCTGTTTTCCTGCGTCATACTCCGGAAGAGTGACTTTTATTTTAGTTACATTCCCCTCTCCATTGTGATAAATCATTCCAAAGCTACCCTCGCATCCAAAGCGCCGCATGTGAACCAGTATGTTATCAATGCTGCAGTTCCTTTTGCGGGTTGCGCCGTCAGCCCTGCAGTCAGCCCCACAAATCTGCTATGATTTGTTGCTACGTAGGCTCCGCTGCAGGTGGGTGTTCGCTGGGGTGCTGGTTCAGAGGAAGAGCTTCAAGGCAACTTCGATGTGGTGGTCAGCTCTTCTGAGGAGCTCCGGGCTGCCTTGGCACAAAGTCCACCTGCCTGAGACCATGAGACCCCTGGGTCGTGCTGCCATGTGCCACGTGAAAATCACTGGCATCCAAAGATTTCCACCGGAGTCATTCACTTTCATCATCGTCGACCCATTCTCTTGTGCATTAAAAGTTTTAAAGGTCATCCAGGAGAGCCAGGATTCCAACGGCGTAGATCGGATGTTTCGGATGTGCAAGCGCCGCAGAAAGGTTCGGAAAAGCGCTGGATCACCACCCAGAACTGAGTTGATTCTTATATCATCTTATATCCATGGATGGCAAGACCCCCATATATGAAATCATGAGCAAATTGGAGAGGATCCAACAACAGACACGGTCACACACACGCAATAAACAGATACCTTTTGCTCATCTATGCTCATAGCCGACTACCTGACACTGCCCGTTTTGCCGATATTGCCGCTTGATCAACATCACGTGAATCGACTTTGGGGTGACTTTCGGTGTGAAGGCCATGAGATCACACTTTGACGAGGCAAGACTTGTCCCAGAACCTGTCGCTGTGCACCAAGGTATGGCCTGGCCCTTTCCAACGACCAGGTGTCCGACTTCGAGCTGAAAGGTTTGTGGAAGGCCGCTGCGCCGAGTGTCAGCCATGATGCGTCGACCACCACTATGGCGAGGCCTTGGATGAGAGCAAGTCAAGCACCGTGACGGTGGGTGCTTTTATGGCTGGCAGCTCAGCGAGCATCAAAGACTTGACTTATGGATCCTGATGGCTTGATCTCAGCGTGAAGTGGGAGCGATGAGATGATTCAGCTGATGTGGCAGTTCCTGCTGTGGCCAGGTCTTCATGCGTCGTTACGGCCTTCAACAAGCTCATTCGACGTCGAAACAGAAGCTACAAAGCTGCTTGGCACGTTTGAATACATTTGATTGAGTTTTTTCGAAGATCTTCAAACCTGTGGGCACTTCAACTGGGCTGTGCCTATTCTCAGCCAGTCCAGATTGACAGCCTGCAGCACGTGGGCTGAGGCAATCAACTGTCAACAATGTCTGCTTGGACCCCAGCCTTGCGACCGAGCTCAGCAGGTCTTAGTATAGACAATGATCGCATTTCACAAATATTTAACAGGCAAAGCAAACTCGGTTGTAAGATGTTCAGCTGTTCTCAGAAGTATCCCACGCCTCCATTTCTTTGCTCTATTGCATTTTTTTGCTGAACATGTTCTCTCATTTTCTCGCAAGCATTTTGGAGCCTTGGAACCTGCTTCTTGGTCTCATGGCTCATGTCGCTGACAAATGGCTGGGCCGGGGCGCTTTCGGATTTTTTTCGATGCGCAGGAAGAGGAAGAATGGAAACAGATGCTCGTGGAAGCTCCAGTTCCTTCGTTGCAAGCCGTTTGAAAAACTGCTTTCTGGATGGCTTTGAGTGACGGTGGTGGTCGTTTTCTCAGTGGTGTGTGTGTGTTTTGTTTTTTCCCACTTTGCTGTTCTGTAGCAATTCACTGGCACGGGCGCATTCTGATCAATCCAAGAACAATGCCGGCAATAGACTCCATCTCCAGAGGGTCAATTTACATCAATTGATCCGCAATCCTCTGACGGTACGGTTTTGTCGATGGAATATTGCTGACAAACTCTGGCATGTTCGTTGGTTTTTTCCGAGGCTTTGGATGTTGTAGCCTCAGAGCGGGCGACGCCCGCTACAGAAGGCGGATTTAATCAAATCTCAAGCAGCTAGATGCAAAGCGGCATCTAATTCATGGGCGAAGCAAGATGTAAATGATGATGTCATGTTTTGTTTCAGTTTCTTCAGGTACAAAGTAAGCACGGCATGTCATCGCATTCTTATCGCAGCGACCATTTGTTGGTTGCCTTCGCCAAGGCAAATCGGCTCATGTCCATTGCTACAGACCTCACGCGTGAACCCCAGCCTCAGCATACCAAGCTGTGGGGCTTCCAATTGACCACTGGGGATTGTTTATTCAACTAACCCCTAATTGGCCGCCAAGAAGCCATTAATCACCATTGGCAAGCCATGAATCAACCATTAGTTTACCATGAATCAACCATGAAATACTGGTTGATGGTTTCAAGCATTTTTTTATTTTCCCGTGGTTGACAAGCATATTCTTCGTGGGGGTTGAAACCACCAACCAGATAGGTAGTTCACTGCTAGTGATTGAAGAGTGGTTGACAATGGATGACAATGGCTGATTTAAATGCATTGTTGCATTGTTTAATAGTGGGGCCGCAGGTTTCATCATGAGCAATACTGTTGCTGAAATGACCACTGATCAGTTTATCAGTGTTCACTTCCGCTTCGGGTGACCCCACAAGGGGCTGTGTCTCAAGCATCTCAAGCAGCTATAACCTATAACATCCTACTTCACTCACCAACAACTTCCACCCTGGCAATCTAGAAGTGGAAAATCTCCCCATTTACAGCGCTGTTTGTCCTATCAAAATTCCCGATGAACTTCGATTCCGGGTGCCGCCCGTTAATCATCAGTTCTATCAGCCACGAAGCCATCAATCAACCACTACATAAGCAGCATCACTTACCCATAAATTAAGAATCAATCACGCACTAACTAGCATCACTTAACCATAAACTATTATTCAAGTAACTACTCAGTAACAATCAACCAACCCATGATTCACAATTAGTCCTTACCTTTGCCCCACCAAGGCTGGGCATTCACTCCTGGCTCAACCGACCCGGAGTCTCTGCCTCAATGAGGGATTTTCATGGAGGTATACGTAGGCCTAAAACATCCATTGCAATTAGAAGGTCAACCATAAAAAAGATGAACATCAAACAAGTTTTGGGATCTGATTTTCGAAACCGCCGATGGTATACTGGACGTTTGAGAAGTGCTCTGAATGTTGAGCAGTATCTTAACCCCCGTGAACTAGCATGAAGCATTCAGAATCATTTGTCGAATTATCATTCACATTTCATGAACCATTCATCCATGAACCGTGCCAGTAACCATTCACAAACCATTTCATTGACCGCTAGTAATCTCTACATGTTCATTAGTCGTCTCCACGTGGGCGTTTCTGAAAATAGGGGACACCCATGGACACCCCCGGTCATCCCTTACCATTTAAGGCAATAAACCATCCATTTTCGTAGGTACCCCTGAGTTGCGAAACAACCACGACATGTAGTTTCAGCATGTTCTATCACCAAAAGGTTGGTATATCCCCTATTTTTAGTGGTTACTCTTCATATTTGGGAGCATATTAGCATTCCCAGTGCTGTCCGGCAGCCGGACGTGTACAAGGCCGAGAAGTCGGCCAGCACCCAGCTGTGGCCCAAGTTCATCGAAGCTGCAAATGAGACCGCGAGGTGAGCGACGGGAAGGCCAAGCATTGGTTGGATCATTGGTTTATAGGGGTTAGGTTTGGCTATGTTTGGCTGGTGGTTTCAAACATTTCTTATTTTCCCTAGTAATGATGAACCAATGGTTGGTTGACAAATATTGTTCGTAGGGGTTGAAACCACCAAGCAGTATGTGCATTGATTAAGAGTGGTTAATGATAAGGAATAATCACCAACAAAAATGGTCAAACAAGTATCATTGCATATTTGCATTATATCGACTGCTATCGACTATTTGAAATTTACATGATGCAGAATAGAAAATCTAAGCATTAAATATGAATAGACTATGATTGATGGTATAAGCACTCATGGTATCAATTGCAACTTGGTAAATCAACTATACTTTCGACGGTTATTGCGTTCTAGTGCATCCGGTGATGAATTGTTGTGAACAGGCAAAAGCGGCAAAACCATGCAAAACCTATTATTGGGCTATAAGCTATTATTTGGCTGGTGGTTTTTGATTTTTGATTCCCTAGCTGCCAACCATTTGCATGATTAGCTCTTGAATGGTCAACTATCATCAACTATTGTACTAATTACCTGGGGTACAGTGGCAAGCCGTTATGAAGATACAAGTGGTTAACCTCCATGACTAGTCAGAAAGGATATGGATGGCAAAAAATCTCCCTGTCATGTTGAGTGACCAGAATTATCGATCACCATCAGCCAGTATTACATCAATTGACCTTGATGAGCCATCGCGAGCCAGTGGCCATCATCACTGGCCATAGCCATGAACCAACCGAGCGGTGGTGGGATGTACCAGCCAGATCCAGCCTGGGCCTTCACCATGCTGGACCATCGCCTGTGGATTGTGACAGCCCTGGGAGATGGTCAATGTTAAGGATACGATGTCGCCACTAGAGAATCGCAGTCAGCCAATTGCTGAGTTGTTTGTGGCTGGAGAAGTTGTTGGAGCGCCGTAGAGACAGCTTGGGTTCGGTCCCCTTGGTAGGCTTTCGCGACCGAATTATGGAAATTCCGATCGCTGACTTATAGACATTGCATGATCGTGCCAGACCACCACTTGAGAGGCTGTTCTTGTTGGTTGTTGGGACTGCTTTTTGGTTCATTTGCCAGGCATGGACGGCTGAGATTCGGAGACTTCAAAAAGTTCATCGGGAAGGCAGGAGTAGTTCACCCTGGACTGCTGAGTGAATGTGTGCGACTGACAGCTTCAAGAATTGTGGGCATGTCGTGAAACATGTGTGAAATTGTTTAATTAGTTTGGGTTTGCATCCTGTTGCAGTTTTTATGCTGCCTTATGGTGCATGATGGGCATGGTCTTCAGGTCTTGTTCGGACTCCCTTTGTGATGATTGGGATTTCTCTGAAACAACTTTTGTTGGTTCCCTTCCTTTCCCTCCATCCTTGGATATGATCCTTTCCATGTTTTTGCCTGGCCAAGAGGCATCACAGCTTAGAACGCCTAAAACGGGCGGTCAAAAAGCACCTGCGATGTTGTCCGATGGCCCGTCGTGAGGTTGGCAAATTAGGCCTTTGCCTAAAATACAACATTGGGTCATTTCTGGCAGTTTTTGTATTGGGATGGTTCGCCCTGCAACAGCACCTCTTAAGTTGCGAGGAGGAGGTGCACTTCAAGCCGCAAAAAACGCCAAAACCTTGGAAGCAGCAACAGCACAACAAGAAAAGCGATAGCGTCCGAAAGGTTCAGAATCGCCTGGGAGATCATGTGCGGAAAGTTGAGGATGCAACTGATGCAACTCCCAAAGAGAGAGCGGAGAGGGAGACGGAAGAGAGGGAAGCTAGGGAGGATAGGGAGGATAGGGAGGAGAGGACACAGAGACCAGAGACCGGGAAGGGTTCAGAGGAGGAGGAAGTACCGGAGCCACCTGATCCACCTGCAGGCACTGGCAAAGCCCAGTGGGTATTTTGTGCGGCTCAGTGGCAGGATTGCACTTGCCAGGGCAATGTGCGATGGGGCAACCACCAGAAGTGGTTGATCATCAAGCCAAAGAAGGCCGGAGAGCTTCAGACAGTGCAGCTTGGCATGTCAAGACTGCAGAATTTGAATGGTTTGTAGCTTTGACTGGTCTACAAATTCGTGGTTTGTAGATGTTGGTCTAACAATTCCTAGCTGAATTTGTAGCTTTGACTTGGTCTAACAATTCTCTACCACGATCGCTCATTGATTATTATCATCAACAACTGTTTTCTTCGCTAATCCCTTCCTCCTCCTACTGACACCCTTCAGGGGAAAGGGATTATCATGAACATGTTTAACCCTTGGCCTTAGCCATCAATTTTGAAGATCCCATGTTCTGCTCTTCGAAGTGCAGCAATCAACTTGAGCTTACACTTTTCTCTAATTTTTGTCATCCCATAGTGAGATATGAAACCAAAGTTTGGAGGGAGTTCACCAGCTATTGGTAGGAAGACTGGTGGTAGAGCTTATTCTTCACCATATATTTGAGATTATTTTATCACCATAATCACCGCCAACACCGCCATCGCCGCC
>VSDK01011271.1:462276-476875 GCA_009767595.1 Symbiodinium kawagutii | reverse complement strand
CATCATCATCATCATCATCATCATCATCATCATCATCATCATCATCATCATCATCATCATCATCATCATCATCATCATCATCACCATCATCATCATCATCGTCATCATCCTCATTATCATCATCATTATCATCATCATCATCATCATCATCATCATCATCATCATCATCATCATCATCTTCATCATCAGCATCATCATCATCCTCATCGTCATTAGCATATTCACCATCATTTTCATCATTTTCATCATCATGCATCATATGCATCATCATCATCATCATCATCATCATCATCATCATCATCATCATCAGCATCATGGATCTCCCATGATCTCCGATAAGTCGTTTCGCCCAAGGAAGTGCAGTGTGCAAGTACTGGAAGACGTGTTGCCCGGAGATGATGGAAAGCACTGTGATTGTGAGGTGATTCCAGGCACATCCTTCCATCAAATGCTAAATCCCATGTGGCTGGAAGATCATGAGGCCGAGGACATTGGAGCACAACTGGTAGCGTCCTGTGACCTTTGGAAAGAAGATGCAGAAAGCCATTGGGGTCAGCAGCAGTGGATAGCCACTGAAGCCTTCTGCGAAGACTGGCAGGGGGAGGATGCGGGCGATCGAAAGATCGCAGTCAGCACCATGCGGAAATTGATGGAAGCACGGGTGGATGCTCGCTTCACCGAAGTCTATCAGAAATACTTTGGTACTGAAGGATCTGAAGGTTGGACGAAACGAGCCTTCCTGAATTATTTTGCCGGTCCTCCAGCAGGGAAACACGCCAAGATGACGGAGGAGCTGATCAGATCTGTGCACATCTTTTCGCAAGAGCTCATAATCGTGGTGAACTTCGGCATGACCCGGTCCGACAAGCTCACTCCTGAACGCTTTCCACGCTTAATTCTCCTGCATGGCAGGCCAATGGATGTGGATTTGCACCGGAGTTTCAATTTCAACAAGTTACGTGCATTCCTTTTCTCCAGAGCTATGACTGGTGTGGGCTTGGATTCTGATCAGTTTGTGGCTCCTGGAGTTGACCGACTGTTTGAGATGACTGAGCGTGAAATCAACGAGTCTCGGGCTGGTTTTGCTGCGCTTGCAAGTCCCGGGTACACCGGGGATGCCAATATGGTACACCAACTAATACCTGTAACGTTTTGTAACGTCTTGTAAGCATTATTTGCCGTAACCAATTCATATCCTGCGCTAGTCCACGTTGACCTCATTTGGGTGATCGCCACCTACTGGTGATATCAGAAACCGCCGTTCAGAGAATTTTGTGTGTGTGTGTGTGTGTGTGTGTGTGTGTGTGTGTGTGTGGGGGGGGTCACTGTGGATTTCGACATCTCCATATTTCGCAGCAGCATATTTGTGGACTGGATGCTTGCTTGGTTGTTGGGTTGTTTGGGTTAATCATTGTGCAGACGTGTTGTGGGCTTCTTTCTTGTTGTTTTTGTCAGGAGAAGTATCCTCTTCCCATCATGCCAGTGCACTTCTTGGACCGCGGGCCACGAGATTTGGGGATTTGGTGGAGCAGATATTGCCCCAACGATGTGTGCAGCCTGCAGACGTTGCGATGGGGCCATGCACATCCTACCTGGACCTACTGGGCCTTGCCCTTCATCGGGAGGTGGCTCCGCCGGAACTTCCGCGATGAGACTCTGCCGGCAGTCACGGGGAAGGTGAAAGCACCGGCCCTGAGAGTGGTGGAAATCCCAGAGGATGAAGATTTGTTGAATGTGGGGCTGTGGGAAGAAAAGGCCCACAAGCAATGGTGCAAATTCGATATCACAGACCCATTAGAGTTTCACTTCCTTTTTGATTGGAAACCTAAGTATGGACATAAGTGTTCCACAGGCGGCCACATTTGTGCCAACATCTCGCCTGACCGGCGTTTCTACAAGCGTGGAGCCGCGAAGCTCTTCTACACAGCGCACCATGCAGTGGATCCCTCGGAAACTCACAAACAAGTGGATCGGATCGCCAAGAAGGTGAAGGAAGGCTCCTGGCCCAACTCAACCATCGTTTTCGAGCAAAGACTCTGGACAGCTCATGACTTGAGGAAGGAACACCCACAGCTCGAATGCTTGGTGTAAATGGCGGGGCGCGAGCAGCCATGTGATGACATCGTTGCTGAACATGTCACAGTTCTGCATATTATTTTGTTGATTCATCATGATTTGGTTTACCGTGGTTTTAACAAATCCGTCCTGGTTGATGGTGATGTTCAACTCCAGGTTGGCTCGAATTCGGTACATTTTGGTAAGCGCTACTGATGTCACTTACATCCCGCATCTCTCCTTGCGTCATGTGACGCACGGCCTGTAGAGAATTCAATTGGTTTTCCATGGTTTTCCTGCTGCAAACCTGCAGCTGTATCCTGACCGTGTGATACACCGCCAGCATTGGGCACATGGTGAACCACGGTGAACTCCTTGGGTTATCATGGAGGTACCCTAGGTGCTGGTTCTGCTGCGATGCTAAATAAGCAACGCAGCAGATTCAGCCTGAGAGCCTCTGCCTGGGTGCTACTGAATCCGTTCATTGGGAGGTGCTGCCAGAGCACCATGTTTTTCTTTCATGAAAGGGGGATGTGTACGAGGCTTTTCATTCATGACATTTTATGACTATTGACTATTTGGTACACATGTTGTATCATGATGTGGAGTATAGTGTGTCTAAGTCTGCAATTATTCATTTTCATTTTCTTTCATGCCTCTCAAAGTCCACATGACCGAACACAATTGAAGAACAATGCAGCAGGCACAAATTATGTTGCGAAATGCATTCTTTTTGGCCACCATCTTTGTGAAGCCCTTTTCTTCGTGGGTGATGGCTTGTTGTTTTGCTGCCTCTCCTCGTCAGAAGCGTGCTTCTAACCATATGATGATCATTAATATTACTTGTGGATACTTGTGGCATTCTTGCCAAAGTTAGCATGCAGAAACGATAATCTATCCATAGAGAGTAATCTATCTCCCATTGTATGGTTATAGGCCATATGCTGACTATTCACACATGCAGGGTTCATTCACATTCGCCAGATTCGCGATAGATGGGAAATTCAAATGCATTTATCAAGCCAATATGTTGACTATTAACTCTATAGATGGGACATTTATAAACCTCTTCAGGCCTTATTCTATAATCAAATGATATCACATGTTATGATCCACGTTTTGTTGGTCACATCTCACCGTTGCCGCAGATGGGCTCGCGCATTGCGGTGCCATCCTTTGAGGAGCTGCTGGCCTTTTGGCGGGAGGCCACACTGCGGGGCAGGAAAAGGGGAGGCTGATTGATTGCCAACAACCAATGGATTACAATGGATTATAACAATGGATTACAATGGATTATCACCACGGATTACATCTATTTCATAGGGAATTACAATGGATTACAACATTTCGGTTGACAGCTAAGAGGGTAAGGCTATTGCTGGTCGGTTGTTTGATTGATATTTGTTTCGTATGGTGAATAGTGGTGAGTGATGATTGACTTTTAATATATAGGATTGACTTGTGGTTGATAAAGGGGTATGAGCTACAAACTTTCATTTGTAAACAGAAGTTCAAAAAAGAAAAACATGTCTATATTTATGTAATTTAGATATTTACATCTTGACCAAAAAGCCAACAAAGCGGCAGTTGCTCCTGCAGGTCCACGCGGAAAACTTTACCTTCGGCAGAAGTTTTGGATGTCAAACAATTTAAACTCTTGCATCGCATCTTGCAAAAAGCCTAGATCATGCCCTTATGTGACATTTGCTTCTTTCCTCGCGGTGCTCAGAACTCCTGTTATCGAACAATTGAACAAATGAAACGAGCCTCGGACAGCCTCAAGAACAATGATTCCAGTCTGCCAATTCAAGTGTTGATCCAAGCAACAGATTCATTTGAGAAGCTTTACTCGAAGCTGCATCGTGGTACTGGCCTCCTTATTAGTTTCCCCGTGTGAAAAACTCTACTGGAATGCGAGATCTCTATGTGAAGGATCTGTTTGTGAAAGAACTGAATTTGAGCTATTTGCCGGTGTCAAGCCGCAACTCTATGTGAACAAGTTTCCTTTGTGTCAAAGCGTCCTTTTTCATCCCTGATGATTCTTCTATTGAAAAATAGTGACCGGCCCATGCTATAAGAATCGTGTAGGTTCAATATTTTTAGGCATCGTTGCAAGAACGCAAACGGCAAAGCAGGGCCAGCCCACACTTAGTTTTTCTTTTGTGGCTTTGGCAGGGGAGGATAGCAACAAAGAGCCCATAATATAGGCTACTGTAATACTTGACCGAAGAAAATAAACCACCCACATCATCCCACATCGGGGATTAACAACTAGCTACCTAAGGTAAGCCTCGGGTGGTTTTTTAATTTGGATCTACCACTACTCAGTCTTGGAATTTGTGTTCAGTCAGCTTAGTCATGGTGGGTACCGCGGCCGGCCTTTCCCAGGAACTTGTCTAGATGGTCCATAGTCAATGGATACCCTTAACAAGCGAACCACGCTTGGTTAAGCAGGCTTTAACGATCATCAACCAGCTATTGCTAGCTGGCTATCACCTACAGCTATCAACTAGCTATCAACTACCTATGTAGCTATTAACTACCCATATAGCCAGTAACTAGAGCTTTTAAGTATCTATCAGCTACCTATCAACTACCTATCAACTACCTATCTACTACCTATCAGCTACCTATCAACTATATACCTATGCAGCTATTGACTATAGCTATTAACCAGCTACACTCCAGCAGGTTCCGTACGTACCTCACGGGTCCGCGTCGTTGAGGTGGACCCGGATTGCACGGGCGAAGCCATGGCCGAAAGCTTTGACAATGCGGTGTATCGGCTTCAGGTGCGGTCCTCGGTCACGCTTCTCCATCCCGGTTGGGTCCGGTTGGAGATGGTTGGATCAGGGCAAGAACCTTGGGATTTTGATCCATCAATGGATTTTGATTAGTTGATCAAAATCCTTGATTTCCAGGGTCCGGTTAAACAAGGATTTTGATCAATTCAGTTCTCAGCTCTGAAGATCTTTGATGAATTAATGTATCAATGTTCTAATTACATCTAATTACTCCTTCGCAAATCCCTACAGTTGATAATAACCTGAAGGGATTCATCAGACTCTGGGGATTCGCAGGGATAACTTGATAAACATTGGTTTATTTTCTTGGTTTTCCAATTATGTTGGATTTGTTCGGATTCATTCATCGTACCCGGTCGGTTGCAAATCATTTGGATTGATCATGTCGTGAATTTTGATTTTCGACTCCAGTTGTTTTCTGGTTGGATTTCTTAAGACCGGTGAATGCCACGGTCAAGGTCAAAAGTGTAACTCCTCTGATGTCAAAGCCATTTGAGCTTGCTATTTGGCTATTGGAATAGTTAAGTTAAGGGTAGGTTGGTCAGTTTTGGATTGATTCAACTTAATTATTCTGGATCCGAAGAGTTTCATGCGATGATATTGAAATTTATTTCTGGTCTTGCCAACTTAGTCGAGCGCACGTCACTGAAGCTTGCAGGTTGACACTTGGCCGGAACTCGACGAACAAGGCGCGGCTGTCGCATTGAATGGCTGGGTCTTGTTGCTGCCAGGGTATGCTAAGGTCTTGTTCCCAACAGCACAAAGCATAACAAGCTCCAAGTTGTAACGATATTGATGGTTGATTTTCGCAGAATCAAAGAATTTTAGTGGCCATGAATTGCCATGTGCTCAAGCTATAGCGAAAAAAGGAGCGATATGAGCCATGAGGGTTTGATGGGTCTGTGTTCAACGTGTAGTCAAGTCTTATAGGCTTGTACAGGCTCGGTCTCGATGTATCGTCATTCACCCTTTGTAATTTTATGGTTGAACCCAAAATCATTCTAAATCCAGTTGAATCCATCAGAAGGCGTCCTTCCTTTTAACCACCAAAAACTACCATCATTTTCGGTTCACCATTACACTGTTATACATTCTGTTAGGAGCCATCATTACAGCCACTGAACTGACATGGTTGCCGCCCTGAGGTATCTCCAAAGTGATTCAAATCTTGAACGTCGCAGCGGAAAAGACAAAAGCTCAGGGCACTGAAGACATGGAGAGCATCTACAATCCCAGCAGATATCAACGGATCCATGTGCTTGTTTATGAACTGCGAAATGGTGTTGAGCTCTAATTAAACAGCGAATGTGTTTGTCCCATCCTACATTCCTTTTTGATGTTGGCTTTCAACGAGGTGCAATTTGTCGTAGGGCCAAGGTATAGGTTGTCCGAGCGAGCTTTGCAATGCCAAGGTGGCATCGAGCAGCAGGAAATTGGTACAAAGTATTTCAGGCAGTGACCCTGAGCATTGATGCAGTAGTGGATGGTAGGCGGCTGGACTTCAAATTTGACCTTCAAGTAACGCATGGTGAATGGCCAAAGTAATTCTCTAAGAGTCACAACATGTCAAAATAGTGATCTCTGGTGCTTCAAGGCGCCACATGCATGATTTTGAAGTGCTCGATTGCCAGCTGTATCTAAGAACACACTGCTTCCCTGGTAAGAGAGACCACGAAATGCCTGGATGTCTCCATTCATTGCCATGCGCTTCGAGCTACTTGAGGCCTGTGATGAAGATGGATCTGGTAGCATGACCTACGATGAGATGCTGGCGGTTTTCCGAAAGTCCGAGCCTTCGAAAGCTTGTCCTCCTTATGCTTCAACATCCTGGTATCCAATGCCGAAGCCAGAGATATCCAGAGATGCAACGCGCTGGCTGAGGGGCTTTCCTGGCTTGTCCATAGCTTCACAGAAGCTGCCAGAGCAGGTTCAAGCGCTGCTCCAGGGGGGCAGGTCATGCTTCGACAGCACTGCAGGTTTGTGTGCTTGGGAGCCATGATAAGTTGGACACCATTACAACATATTACAACAGATAGCTGCTTCCGCTGAGGACAACTGAGTTTACAACTGATTTGAAGGAAACATACTGTAAGCTTCAGTTTGTGAAGATTGGAGTCATTTCCAATCCCCAGCACTTACCAACAGATGACCCATGATGACCCATTTGTTGGTTGGTGGATTGGGAAGGTGATTGATTGGGTAGCTGGGCAGGTTACAATAAGTTGGTTTTGCTCCAACCCCACGGAACGGATTTGGCTGTTATGTTGACCGGCACCTACAGTAAGGGAACTTTCCAGACACTGGGCCTATTCAGACATTACGAAGCTCCAAAGGGTCGGGCTAAATTTTGCAACCAACGACCACTAACCAGTAATTTATTGATTTCAAATAATCTCAGGATTAAGCATCGTTAAACAGAATCAATCATCACTAAAGAACCCAGCATCAACGTCTCAAAAGTTGTTATACATGTTGATAGTGGTTGCTTCAGGATGATTGATTCTGTTTAAAACATATATTTCATAGTTAAGCACTATCAAAAAAACATTCAATATCATTTTCATAGTGCTTAACTCTGATACGCGCCGTGATTTTCATTCGTTAAGCGCATTGCCCCTACCGATGGTTGTTGGTGAAAGCATCTCCAGGAGCTGCGAGGTTTTTGGCGCGCGCTGGATGCCCATCGCTCTGGTCGGGTGGAGGCACCGGTTCGGCGGTTCGGTTCATGGATGGAGTTTGTTGCGCAAGGATAGGTGGCTGGAGCATTGATGGCTTCTCAGCCGTCTACTTTTGGGATCCCAAAAACTGGTGAGTTCGTTACTACAAATAATGACTAACATAATTGACTATGGTCTACACAATAATGAATATATACCCCTAGTTAGTCCTGTTTTGAGGAACCACCAACTATACAATGGCACAACTCCGACCCAAAACCGTTCGGAGCGTCAGCAACAACAAAGCACAGGCATATGCGTAGGTCCTTCCTAGGCACCAAATGTTAGACAATCCGAATTTTTGTGCCCCATGTTTTCACAGCTGTGTGCACAAATTTGTTTGATCAAGTTTTTAAATCTACAATATTTAAAATGTATGCTGTATGCAATTGAATTGAGACTGTCATGTAGTGTAGCCCCAGGCATTTCAGCAAGGATCTGCCATCCGACCAGCTGCCAGGTTTACGACTTCATGATTTTCATGCGGAAGCTTTGCCAAGTCGAGTGCGGTTGTTGCACATCGGAGTGCCGATGTGTCAGTGCAAGAACTTGCAACCCCATGACAGCCCTAAGGGATCAGCTGATATCCGTCGATATATGCCCTGTGGATCCGTGTGGGATGATGCCATGTAATTCTCTTGAAGTGGAGCAATGTGAAGCAGGTACAGTGCTAGAGTGTACACCTCAAGTGACCAAAAGGTTATGCAGGATGAAACGGAGTCCAACTGCAGTTTTCCCCACTACCTGCGAATCAAAGACACTTTGTGTTGACACACTTGGTGTTGACTTCTTCGAACCTTCCCAGCCTAGCTTTCTTATGCTTTCTTGCTATAGGTTTCCGTGCATTGGGCATGTCTTATCGGCTGGATCGATGTTAGCCACACTCCCACAGTATCGGTCGCTCCCCAACTTAAGAAAGGTTAACGAAACTTTCATCAAGCCGATGGCAACATCTCTACAACTGGAAAGGGATTGCCCAATTCTTCTCATGTCACTTCATTGTGAGAGTACTACAATTTTTAAACCGTCGTATCGACGGCTCAGACATAGTTGGGTTAGTTCTTCCATTCACGGCCTTGTTGCTTGTCACATGTGTCAGCTCAACATAGCTCAACTTAAGAGCTTAGAAGCCAAATGCTTTCCACCTGGTTGCAACATGGTGCCAAAGAGATCAAATGTCTCAGGTTTCCCACCTGAAAAGCTTAGGAAATATGGCGCCCAATTCTCGATGCGGAAGCCTCAGCTGAGAAACCAGAAGAAATGGCAGATGGGTCGCGACATCTTTGGATGTTCTCTGTGCTCGTGGATGCAGTGAGCTCCTAACTGACCACAAAAGCCTGGAACGTCGTGAGGTATCTTCCCACCACTTGACATTCAGCAAATCTGACAAACATTCAAGTAATCATGGAGCGCTGATAGGTAGACAGTCGCTGATGGAAAGGATCCACGCTGTGCCAAGTGCGAGCACGGCTACGAACTTGTGAGAGATAATGACCAATGATGGTGTGTGACGATTATACAAGTTATTGATGGGGTCATTCAAGCTTAATTAATGGCCGTTGACTACTATACATTGACCGTGGTTAAGTTGGTGAAAAGCCATTATTTATGCAGTGCCCCTGGAAACTAACATGGACCCTACCGGAAGGGTATTCCAATCGGAAAAACTGATCATCCAATCCCTACCTGAGGAGAGTCAGTTTCCAAGGGTGTAACGATTAATACCGACCCCTTGGTTTCCTATTAGAAAGAGATGGTACCCCTTAATTCATAAACCCATGTATAGTTGTTCACAAGTTGTTCAACCAATTGTTATCAATCCAGGGTTGATGGTTGAAACAACTGGTTAAGCCATGTTATTAAAAACAACGAGTTAGTTCACCAGTTTTTTAACCAGTTGTTCTTATTAACTACTAGTTCACCAGTTGTTTAACCAGGTGTTTAACCAGTTAGTTCACCAGTTGTTCAAAGAGTTGTTCTTATTAAGCCTGGTTAAAAATAACAACTGGTTGAACAAGCGCCACGCACAGCGCCAGGCACAGGTCCGGCCGCTTGAAACCAGAAGTGGTTGAGGACCTGGAGCCGGACGACGAAAGGAACTGATCAGTGGCGCTCAATTAGTGTTAGTTTCTGAAGTCAGGTTGGGGTAATCCTATAGTTATCATCTTTGTTTTTTAAGATATTTGCATTTAGAGGAAAAACATATGTCTATATATATATTTCTATATAGATATAGACTATATATTAGTAATTATAGGAATAAACCAACCAGTTTTGGGGCTACCCCTGTGACTTGAGAAACCGCCAAATCAATGGCACATAGTTCTGAATTGCATGATTAATGGCTAATTGGGATGAATGGTGGCTCATGGTGGTTGATGGCCAAGGGTATTCAATGGCCAACGGTGGTGAATGAACTCCTCAATAGGTTAATGGTGACTGAGAACTGGCTATGACTCATGGTGGTTGGTGGTTTTTGGGTGCTTTGACCTGGGCGCGTCATCTACAACAATATAAGTCTCGAGTGTGTCACCCGCAATGCAGGATTACGGGCATCCAGCTGATAGAACCGACGACGAGCCGCGGCCCAAACTTCGAGGTATGCCGTGATGAGCTAACAACGCAAGGGCGTACCTTTCAGTACCATCGCAAGTTTGCGGGGACTGCCACTTGCAGTGTTGGAAACTGCACTTGCCTGCGGTGCAACATATTTTTCTTGCTTGGCTCAAGAATTTAGCGCTAGACCAAACCAAAAGCACAGTTTGACGCGTCGTTTTCTTTGCTGCAAGCATGAACCGGGGCTCAGCTAGCTCAATTGACTCAACTGGCTCAACTTTCGTTGCGATGCAGCAGTGGACGGCAGCTCACGGTCAATCTTTCTGTTGGTGCTTATTGTGCTTCCCATTGTGCTCCTGTTGGTGGATTCCGTTGCTCTTCTTCTCAGCTTCAAGGAGGGTTTCTGAGACCTGCGCCAACCGTGATCGCTTCATTTTGTGGCTGCGCATCAACACGCTGGGCCCGTACGTTGCATGTGCATCGATAGCTCTGATACCCGTCCTGACCACTTGTGAAAACCACAGAATGTTGAAGCTCGCACTACGGATCAAGTTCCTTGCCTTCAGCTTGGCCTGGTGCTTGCTTACTTGGGGTTGGGTCGAGGTTACGCTAGCAAGCGATACTCAAAAAGAATGCGGCGGCGACTTCCCCATCATACTGTCCCTTGTGTGGTTGATATTCCAAACTGCGTGCTCTTACCCCCTTTCTGGCTGCGTTTCTCTTCTAACCGATTATACGAACCACCTGACCGCCGAAACACGAGAGATTGAAGTTCTTCAAGAAATGGAAGACCGACGGCTTGCAGGACATGTGTGAGCATATCCTGGGTGGTGCCAAAGACGTCACAGAGTAACCAACTACATTTCATGTTTTGGAACTCCATGAAATCTTGGGGTTCAGCTGTGGCTGCGTGTTGCTATGTCATTTCCGGGCGCAAGTAGTTTCACATTCACCATGGTGTCCAGTTTCTGCACATGACTGCAACCCGAGTCAAAGCTTTGCCGATCAGATCATAGCGAAGAAAAAATGAAGCACATGTTGCAAGATGTTTTGAGAATGCCAGACCTATGGCAAGGGGTATGCAGAGTGATGGGGATGCGCTAAAGGATGATCAAAGAGCGGGAGGTGATATAGCATTCTCATTCGGAGATGTTGATGGTGTTTCTTCGAGGCAGTATGTTATTTGTTGAATATTGGCTGTAAGCAGTATATTATTTGTTGTTTGTTGAATATTGTCGGTGTATTTTCATTTGCTGGCGGCCCACGTTTGCACAAGGTTGCGGCACACAGCTCAAGTTCTAGATGATTCTCTTACCGTTCCTGACTCAGGGAGAGTTGGATTTGCTGCAAAACAGCTTTTTGGCGGTCCTTGTGCCCATATCGGAGGGACAGCAGTTATGTAGTTCGCTTGTATTAGCGTGTGAACCTTTCCTCTACCGACCATTGGAGAAAATTCCAAAAGCCTATGATAGCACCTGATGAACGTCGAACAGAGTTGAGCAGAGATCCAGACATGTGTTAATAACTTAAACCACCATAAGGTCAAGCTCACAGTAAATTT
This sequence comes from Symbiodinium kawagutii, assembly GCA_009767595.1. Classification (NCBI taxonomy): domain Eukaryota; class Dinophyceae; order Suessiales; family Symbiodiniaceae; genus Symbiodinium; species Symbiodinium kawagutii. Next base: position 465,182 of record VSDK01011271.1, on the reverse strand, counting down.
ACCTTTTGCAAGGTGGATCTACCATGCGAGTTGTCTTTTTTCCCCTATGGGCTTGCTGTGTTTCCGGACCCCCAATACTCAATGAAATACTTGATGACAGCTGTGGAGCTTGGAGGCCTACTGGAATCGAAGGGGCGTTCACGTGCGAGCAGGTGATAAATGGCAGAGGTGTGGGGATTGGCCTGGGAGATGTCGGGAGGTTGTCAGATTTACTTCTTGGACAGGAGGGATAGCACGTACCTGGTGGATGATCCTTGCAATCGCACGCAATCACTAGTTGCAGAAAGCTCTCACCTGCTGTGCCCTCATGCTTGCTCAAGAACAAATGTATGGCGTCTCACCATGAGGAATGACACATCAGTTTGTTTCGGCTGAGAACATCTCGTATATAATTGAGTTTGTGCAAACTACACCTACTCGTAACGCATCCAAATCATTGTTTCATTATGTTTCATTCAGTCCCTTGTTTTTTCATGTTTTTTCCTCCCCTCCACTTTTGTAATCCTACTATTGTGGGTGCCATATCCTCAAAGACTTGCTGTTTGACCAGATCTTATAGTTAGTTTCCCACTTGGAGGGCAAGCCGTTGGACACTCTGGCAGAAAAATATCCAGTGTTACCCGCTGGACTCCTCCGCCAACAAATGCATGCTGATTAAGAACCTCTTGGAGATGTGATCAATTTCAATCATTTTTTGACTATTTGATTTGTAATATTTAATCCATTTCAATCCTATTCAATCCTAACGTGCTGCAGTTTTTTGCGCCTTGTCGCAGGTTTCTGGATGAGGCGGACCTCAATCGTGATGGCTTGGTGACGTTCCAAGAGCCAAGCGCTGAGTTCTGCGGTTCTGCCGCTAATGTCGACCCGAGTCGAACAATGGTGACCATGGTTGACCGTGGTTGTTCGTTGGTCACTTGGCAGTTTCATATGCTTTCATATGTTTTCCATTTCTTATGTTTCTCATTCTTCCTTTCGAAGAGTATGGCTTTGCTCTGAACTGGGTGATGCTGATGGGTCTTGGGACACTCAATTCGTAGGGAGACCATGTCGCCGAATGCGAAATGGTAGCAGACGCAAGCGAACCCAAGCGCGGACCAGATTCGAGCAGCCAGCCTGAATCTGCCTCAACTGAGTCTGGAGCAAGCCTTGATTGCTGCAAGCTCAGCTGATGCTTTGGCTGGCAACTGTGCATGGAAATCTTGGAGGGGGTTTCAGTTATGCTCGGTACTCTACATTTGCATTGGATTGTTCAGAGATGGTGTTGCTGGCGCTTTGAGCCAGCTATGTCGTCAAAATGGGGCACCCAAGTCCATTTGAATTTTGGGATTGTTTACCTCGCAGCCAAAAAGCACCATAGACTCTTTGCATGTATTGATCAAACTAGGCAGGCAGTGAGCACCGAGAAGGGGACCGCGCAAATGATGATAAGTGATGATATTTCAGACAAACAGATGGATCACGTGACCCATACCATCCCGTACCCATAAATGCACCACATCAAAACATCATAAGTTCTAGTGCCTGTATGCCTTGCAGCAGCCCCCCCGAGATGCGGCTGAAATCCGGGCGCAAGTTCATTGACGACAACGCCGTTGCCTGAGATTCACTGTGGCAAGGACGCCCCGAGAACGTTTGTGAGACCACCACGGCAGAAACACTTGAAGCATTTCAGTTGGACAAGCCGCCACCAGCACAGTCAGACTGCTAGCTTCGATTGCATTCGTTGAGTAACTTGGATTCATTTGGAAGCCCAAAAGTTGAGTCTGCAAACTGCTTGTGTCGTGTCTGTCATGAGCCACGGTAGGAAGGAAAGTGGATCGGATGTGATCGGAATAGCCATTGGCCAATCAGAAATTCTTTAAATGGGAATCTTTGGGATAGGGGTTGGTTGCAACGCCTTGTTGCAACCTGCTGCGGGCACCGAGGCAATGCTTGCGTTCTCCGGTAAGGTCTTAGTGCGAAGTCCCAGCTGGTGCTGAAACTCGGCCACTTAGCCCAGGGCATAACCAGGGTACGCCTGGTGTGACATGAAAGCTGACGGTTTCCCTATGAACATCGTCATTTTGCGGATGGTTGAGGTGTAATTAATTGCCATCGTCATTTCTGGATATTAGCAGCTAAGCAGGTGCGTCAATACATTTTATAGGATTTGGCTACCAGGGATGTACCTGATTTTATAGGATTTGGCTGCTAGAGATGTATCCGAATAGGACCTTCGTCTCATTGGCAGAGCTTACTGAGATGACGCAGGTGTACTGAGGCACCACTGCCATGTCTCTCAGTTTTGGAGGGCTGCCGGGCGCCAATAGCTCCGAGCCAACCAGGCGCAGTTTTCCTCAGATGGTGCCGTGGTGAACGGCGTTTCGCACGATGATCTCTATGCATTGTGGTGCCGAATCGTTTCCCTGGCTCTGTTTGGGGCTGTGCGCATAAGCCGTAAGGACATAGCATCACCATATAATGCCCCAGCCTACACTAGCGGCCTGGATCAGTTGCTGAGGAAATCAACCAAAATTGAGAATCACCTCACCAACCAAAAATTTTCCAATGCTCATAGATCTGATCGTTCCACTTCTTGCCCGCGAAGATTGGGATGTTCTCCAAAGATTCTGCAGATTTCTATGGTACCACCCCCAAACCGGGTGGGTGTTCTGAAGGCTGAATTAACACCATTATCCTGGGATATCTTGGATGACCTCAGAAGGCTCAGTTGAAATGTCATGGCAGGATGCAGATCAATCTGGACGGGTTTCGTACTTGGAATGGACGCTGTTGCCCCAGTCTCCGTCGTTGTTTTGAGCTGTTCGTTTCCAACATGATGTGACCTTGTCAGACTTAGGAATGGAATGTACAGACTTCGCATTGACATTTGGCCAGCTCTGACGGAAGTTCAGCACGGAGAG
>VSDK01011271.1:392398-462247 GCA_009767595.1 Symbiodinium kawagutii | reverse complement strand
CAGCAGGGAGAGGTCCAGTAACTCAGTCCCGGTGTTCGAGCGGTGCATCAGCAGCAACTGCCCACGTTGCAACCAGGTTGTGGACAAGATCAGTGAAGCAGCTTCCAAATGGATCGGAAATACGACAAATTGGTACAAGGTCCACCTGCTGTTGGATCCCGTTGCTTCAGTGTTTGGGACATTTTCTCAGAAGTGCGCAATTGCCAACAGCAATTTCTGGGTGTTTCAAACTGCACGCAGGTCTTCAAACTGGTGGACGTTGATCGTTCTGGGGCCATTGGCTGGGGACCAAAGTCGACAGGTTGCAGAACCTGAAAATGGGGGATGTGATGTATAAATTGAGCAATTCCCAAGGTTGCCGATGGAAATAGAGCATTTTTGCTGGGTGTTCAGGCTGCCAAGTCTATCGCTGCTCAGAATGGCAGTGATCGACAGCTCAAATACAACGACGCGAGATGACCTGAGGCTATGATGAGTTCTTCAGGATCATACGACGTTGGACTCCTAAGTGGAGGGTGGCGGGATCATGGTCCATCCTTCCGCGGTCATGGCAGAGTAGATAAATGCCAAATTTGTTGAAATATGATGGCACCCCTACACAGAGGATGAAACAGCTGCGATTCATCAGATTGGCATGCTGTCTAGGATGACCATGGCTTTAGACTTGCTGGCACCAGCTGTTTTTTGATCATTGCTTTGCGCTGTTCGACTCTGTGAGTAAGACACCAGGAGCGCCTACTCACAAACCGTAAAATTTGTTCAATTGCACGATGAATATGGATGTTTCTTAAAATAGGGGACTCCCAAATCATCCACTAGTAGCCATTTTCAGTATAATAAACCAACTATTCTTGGGGTCCCCTATTTTGAGAAAGCACCATGACTGGTACTTGTTCAACCCTTATTGTTGGTGATGATCCCCATTTCATAATCTGTATTAATGTTGGTTTCTGATTAGTATCTACCTGTTGCTGAGCTGTATTTAACAAAGGTAAAAAGGTGTTGTGGCAAGAATATTTGCTACGATGAAATTAATCAGACTGGACATGATGATCATGATAAATTACGATGATGATGAATGATGATGATGATGATTATTGTTATTGATGATGATGGTGATGATTATGATTATGATGATGATGGTGATGGTGGTGATGATGATGATGATTTTTGATGATGGTGGTGATGATGATGATAGTTTATTCAGCCAAGCTGAAACAGCTGCAAACAAGTTTCCAACTGAACTTCTGCAAACATCCCAAGAGAGCCAGCCAGGATTCTGGCTGAAAAAATATGGCCCGTTTGTTTGGTGACCCTAGTGCAATTTAAGCAAGATACTGTAATAACAGCCTGCGAAAATCTCAGCCCCTTACAAGCTTCACTAGCGCTAGCGATGGTTCTAAGGAGATTTTATTTTCAGTGGAGATGTCTGAAACTTGTGTATCCTCAAAGCTTTGTGAGTGAAAACACAAGATTGGAGGCAGCCCAGAGACTTCAAATCTTCCTTAGAGCTGTCACTAGCGCTAGTGAAGCTTGTAAGGGCTTGCGAAAATCTCACTTCCTTACTACAGTATTTTCCTTAAAGTGAAATCATCAATGGGGATCTGGTCAAAATACTATTTTTTGGGATAGCTTACACATTCACTAGCGCTAGCGATAGCGACTCATACAGGTCAACCGTTAGCGATAGTGACATGTACAGGTCAACCGTTAGCGATAGTGACATGTACAGGTCAACCGTTAGCGATAGTGACATGTACAGGTCAACCGTTAGTGATGGTGATCATCAGGTGCCCTGTTAAGTTCAATGATAATTGGTTATTAATTATGATTTCAAGCCAAAGACCCTTCGTGATGCCCAACCAAGAAAAGCCAAAGTTCATTTTGTTGATTATTTGAATCATCAATATTTTTTGATAAGTACCTTTTCACCTTCACTAAATAGACCTCAGGTTGGTTTCAGCTATTTTCATTACTTTAGGGGGGGTTACACTAATCAGAAACCAACATTAATAGCCCCTCTTTTTTCAGAAACCACCATCCGTATCATCTCCCGAATGACCTAACTATGGCTCGCTTACCATGGCTGGCCGGCTGCCGCTGGTGCGCTGCAAGGCCCATTGCCTTGCTTGGCCATCTCCACCAAGGAGATCAGCAATGACGAGTTGAAGGCTGGCGGATCCTCGGATGATCATCATGTGATTTGTTATGATTATCTAGTTATAACTATAATTAGCCAGTTGTAATGTCAGATATTATCTCATGATGGCCAGTTATCATTGTCAACTGACTGTTTTTAATTAGTTATAATTAGCTAGTGATCTCTAGACTCTAGATTAATCTGTTGACCAGTTTTAACTAGCCAGTTGTAATGTCAGAGAATAGCCGGTCATAATTAGCTAGTTCTGATTGGTTGTAATTAATCCACTGGTTGTCCATCTCCATTGGGCCCCATGTACGCGTCCGCAAAGACCAGCCAATGAGGCGGTACCAGGCAGAGTTCACTGAAGCAAATTGGGCTTCTCATCGCAGCTGGTTTCCAAGGATGTCCGTGTCACCATCATCGTGAGCTGTGCTGTTTCTTCCGGATGCCCATCATGGAAATAGCATGGAATAGCGCTGGTTGCATGTTGGGAGAGTTTACTGCCATTTGATACGGTTGCATTATGTTGCACACATTTTCACCGTCATTCACAATAGATACAATAGAACGTGCCACATGAGTTTTGTAACCCACAATCCCTGGCCGAATTCCCAAGCATTACTAAGTTACTGGCAGCCAGGGTTGCCCATTGTTTGTGCGGCCGCAGGGTCTGTGGAAGGCAATGGATGCCGATCTGTTTGCAAGCTCAGTGGCCGGGCGGGTGCTGCAGGAAGGATGAGCAGAATTTGTTGGTTGCTCAAGGGTGAGCAAGCTGGAAGCCTGTAATTGTAATGGACGTTCGAAGATGGTGAGCAGCTAAGTACGTCTTCAACAAGGCATTTTGCCTTGTTGTTGGTGGCAGATGCGCGCGACGTAGCGTAGCCAGATGTGTTTCACGGATGTTGTAACCGACACGGAAGCCTGGGAGTTTGAAAAGTCAGGTTATGGCAAAGCAGCCCATGACCTGTTTGACTTGCGTAGTTCAGATTCAACTGAAGTTTTTGGCTGTTGGTTGGGAGGGAGCGATTTGGAGCCACCAGGGGGGTTCTTTCCAAATGCTAGTATTGCTAGGGAGATCTGAGATCTTGATGTGTCAGAGAAAGAACCATGTTAACCCTACAATTTGTTGCTGACAGTGGCTAGCATTGATCCATGTTCATGCTATTGCGTGCTCATCATCGGTTATCATCCCCTATTTGGACAACGGTTCGATGTTAGTAGCACCTTCTCAGCATCAGCACATTTGTATCACCCGCCATGCACCGAGCCGCAGCACTACGGACCTGGGGACCTGGGGACTTTCTGAGGTCAGGATCCATCAGTTGCCAGGAATTCATGGTCTTCATGCGGCGCCTGGAGGCATGGCAAATCGAGAAACAAATGAAACTATGGTCATTGATCAAGTAAAACTTCAGAGACCATAGAAATCGCTTATGCCATTACCCATATCAGCAAGCGAATTTTCGAACTTTCCCTGTTGGGTTTTAGATTTGATAGGTTTTTTTAAATTAAGGCTCTAATCTCAATTTGTCTCAGCTAAGCCTTAAAATGGCTTGGCTGAGCAACTTTGAGCAACTTTGAGCAACATTGAGCACAATGAATCACCCAGTTAGTAGAAACAGGAATCACCCAGTGGGCGCAATCCTGCTTAATTTTGCTCAATTGTGCTCAATTGTGCTCAATTGTGCTCAATTGTGCTCAATGGTGCTCAATTGTGCTCAATTGTGCTCAATTTTGCTCAATGGTGCTCAATTGTGCTCAATTGTGCTCAATTTTGCTCAATGTTGCTCAATTGTGCTCAATTTTGCTCAATTGTGCTCAATTGTGCTCACTTGTGCTCAGTGGTGCTCAATGGTGCTCAATGGTGCTCAATGGTGCTCAATGGTGCTCAATGGCGCTCAATCTCAGCTCAATGTTGCTCAATGTTGCTCAATGTTGCTCAGTGTTGCTCAGTGTTGCTCAATTAACCTCAGGCTTTTAAATTGATTTTAGTATTGCCAAAAAATCCTTAAAAACCTAAAACCTATCAAATCTAAATCCCGACGATGAAAACCCCTTTTTGGTTTTGCTGACCATAGTTTTTTGTTTTGGCAAAACTCTTGAGAGGGCGATGGAGAAGAAGTTATTTGTTTAAGCGAATGCCGGGCGACACAAACTCCGGCACCACTGCCTGTGATGCGCGAGTGAATGCTTGAAACCCTTGAAGCCCTTTGACAATGAATTTCAAGGTGTTTTTTCCTTGAGGACACTCAAGGACCATTGATATTTATACTAGTTAACTGGTTGATGGAACTAGAAGCTATATAGATAGATAAGATTGTTCATTAACTACATTGTCAATGGGAATGTTGTTCATAACAACTGCCATTGGTCATTTGTATTCCTATTGGCTATCAAGCTGTTAATGCAACTTGGTTAAGAACAATTACCAGCTAGCCATGTTGAGAGTCATCAGGAATTTTACATGATCATTGTCATCATGGTCGGCCAGGACAAGAAATAACAAGCATAAACAGTACTAGCTCAACAACAACAACAACAACAACAACAACAACAACAACAACAACACCGCAACTCAGTACAAAGCAGACATTAAGATCACCCAGTCTTGTGAAAACCAACCATAGCCAAACCGACCGGGAATTATTGACGCATAACCAAGAAACCGGTTGATGATGACATAGCCACAGCCATGACACATTAACGGCATATTCCGATTGTTCTTTATCATTATATACTGTCATGAACAAACATTAGAACCGATTTGTGATTTGTGAGTATGCAATATGCAACTTGTTTTCTGGTTTTTGTTTTGAATGCAGTATCAATCATTAACCAAACCTATGTGATTCATTGACATTTCATTTATATCCATAATACTGCCATCAATCATTCCCATGATTGCGAAAAATTGCCATCCGTTATTACCTTCAATCTAATCAATCAATCATGACTGCTAAAAAAAACCGCCACCTCTCATTACCTCCAATCTTTCCATATCTTTCCATGCGTGGCACCCGGTGCTGCACCCGGGGACTCCGTTGCGCTCCCGTTGCGCTCGGGGGCTTGCGCCACCGCCGCCGAACAGGTGCGCCGTGGCTTCGCCCAGTGGCGGCCACAAGTCCTTTCAGGAGCGACCTGCGGGAGGGGTCCCGTCCTGTCCCCATGCCGTGAGGTGCCTTCCCTTGTGATGGAGAGAAAATATGGCGAGCTGGGTCAAGCAGTTAACCAACCAATAGTTGGGGATTATCGGGAAAAATCATAAGGAAGATAATCACCAACAATAGGGTCAATATTAACCAACCATAACCAACCAATAGTGGGGGATAGTCGGGAAAAATAATAAGGAAAACCATTGGTTAATGATGGGGGGACCAGGGTACAGGGTGAAGTGACCCACAGCCATATGATGGTACAATGGTATGACATGCAGTGAAATATGATGGTAAACTATGGTAAAAACTATGGCGATGAAAACTTATTAGTGAAATATGGTGGTAAAATGATATGACATGTGGAAATATGTCATGGTTGATGGTGGTCGATGGTTTGATATGATGGTTGTTAAATCTAAATGTGTCATTGGAATATGAACTTCAACCGGGAGTATCATTGATGATTTAATCGCGTAATCAACGATCCTGGGTGGCTGTTGATCTTTGAAAATGAGTAGGCAAATTTCAGATGCACTGCAATGACCACTTTTTAGAAGTGGATCAATCCTCAAAGCAGGAAAGAAACATTCTCTCTCTCTATATGATGTATTTCTATTTATATATATATATTTATATTTGAACCATAAATTGGATGCCCACCAGAATGCAGCATCCATGTTGGGAAGCACCAGCAGTCGGTGGTGGAGGGTGATCCCCGTGGGATCTCCCACAGGAAAAAACATGAAGGCCAACGCGCTTGCGAGAGCCAAGGCTCCCCCTGCTTGAATGGTCAAATCAGCGCTGCTCAGAAACAAGGTCATGAATGGAAATAGCATGAACCCAACGTTTCAAGGCAGAATTTTTTTTCCGGGAAAGGGGCGGCTGGAATTTGGGGGTGGTGTTATATGAGAAATACGAATCGAGCAGATAGGTCGGGAAAAGGCAGCAGAGTTGTCATCACAGTTCTCTCACAGTGTTTGCAACACTTGTTTCCCAGAGTTTCAGGTCAGGCGCGCCTTTTTCTCTTGCTTTGCCTCTAGGAATCTAGGCTGTACAATTTGTCCAGGATGAAACTCTGAATGCCAGAAGTGCCAGAATGCACAGAGGAAATTGCAGAGCAAAATGCAACATTTCAGAATGTGTACCAGAACATAGAAGAAAGCAAGTGAATTGTCACTGCCAGACGTCAGAATACATGTGTCAGAATGGGCGGACATCTGCAAACACCGTACATGTCGCACGTGCCGAAATACAAGTCAGATGAAAATGTCTGAAGACACGCCAGAATGCATACTATGTTGGCATGTTTGCGAAGAGGGTCGCCAACTGCGTCAGAAGAACATCATTTCTACCAGATCATATATATGTCAGTGTCCCTGTAAGTGCGTACATCTTGGTACAAATGAGCAAGAAAAAACACTTGTGTATTAATAATATTTCTGGGTTGATCTACAATCGCTCCGCTGAAGCAAATTGCTAGGCCACAAAAGGTCGCGGAAGTCAAGATGCTTCGCGAAATGTCGCAGAAGCCGACAAATCATACAGGATGTTGTCTATAAATATCAATTTTCGTGTTTTGATTTGATGGGATGCCAACTATGTGGGAAAGGGTAAATAGACAATGAGGATTCCTATAGCACTCTCTGTATAACCTAATGGAGATACAGAGTCACATGCATCTTGCGAATTTACACAATCCACGTGCAGATTCCCAATTTTTCCTGACTTCGAACACGAAAGATCAGTGAAATCTACCGTTGCTCCAGCCCAGCGGCCCCAATGCACGGTAAATATAAGTACATATATAAGTACATAAGGAAGTATCATGTCATGATTTTGACATGGAGGTAGGTTCGGCACTTTCCCTGCGAAAGGGATCGTCTCTAATTCATTTGCCAGGTGCTTCTCTCGGCGCATGCTCCCCTTTTGCCTCCATTTCGCTATGTACGGGTGGAGGTTGATGGAAGCAAAGTGTAGGAAGCTGCTGGAAGTCACCCTGCCATGCTCGGACCAGGGCCTAGCACTTCACCCGCTCCCCGCTAGTGATCTTATCACCCAAGATGTGCCATACATGATATGATATAGTTATCTACATATGTATATATAAATATATCTATCTATCTATCTATCTATCTATCTATCTATCTATCTATCTATCTATCTATCTATCTATCTATCTTTATACATCTACCTTATTCATTTCAGTTTTTGCTCACTTGGCTTTGGCTCAGGCTCCACCAGCTGAGCTTTCCCAAAGTCAATTTGCACAGCTGAAGGCTCTGCTTGGGAAACCTGGGATGCCGAAACTTCGCTACCAAAGTGGATTCTGTGGGATTCCCTTGGAGTTGTCGGCATAGCAGGCGTAGCATCCTCACTCCCTTCTCCACCTGGCAGGAGAGTTTCCGGAAGCTGCGCGATGAGGAGACCAAGTGCAGCACATTCGAGATGTGCTTCGGATGTTGATGTGGGGGTTCTTAACCTTTTTTAGTAATAAACCTACCAGTTAAGGGCGATCCCTATTTTGAGAAAGATGTTTCTGCATGTAGTCTATGAGCATCATAGCAACAGCACTTAATGCATGTAGTCTATGGGCGTCATAGCAACAGCAACTTGAAAGCATTCAGGACCTGAAGAAAGCCTATGATGCTCAGGGTTGGCCTGAAGCTGAGCTGATTGTGGAACCATCAAAGGCATTGGCCGAAGATACAATTCTGATATTTTTGGATTCGATCGATCCGTTTTCTTTTTGTTTGCCTTGTGCACAAGCCGGAAGGAAGGCAATCCTGTGGGCTGGGAAGGTGTCATACGTCATATCGCCCACCATATCTTCCCTGAAAAGTGGAACACTTCCCAAATTGTTGGTTGCAAATTTGCCGCAGTTGCACCTTGAGGCACTGGCAGGGCAGTATCTCTGAGTGGGTGGCTTCCTCAGTGTCTCTTGTTGTACCGGGATGTACCGGGTGGTCACGGCATGAAGCCGGCGGCCACTTACACCCCTTGGAGCAGATGAAAGACACAGCATGAGGATGGCAGCAGTTTGCCACCATGATCACCAATTCCATCCCTTAAATTGCGTGACATTTTGATGTCCATTTGTTTGTCTCAATGATGTGAGCTCAAGCGTTGATTTTTACGATCAAAAACTACATTACCATGCTTCGGATGGCTCAGTTTAGCATTCCCACTTGCTGACCATGGTGATCAACCATGATTGTAGGGTTACCGTGGTTCAGCTACCACTTTGATTTGAAAAACGCCCTTCTGGATGGTTTCATCATTCCAATTGATGGGTTTTCACGTCCAAATACATAGTTTGTCCAACCCAAGGTAGGTCACCTGCCATGGCTCCCACTTACATTTGCTACATGAATCGGCGCAGGAATGGCCGCATGTCATCAGAGAAGTTCTGCAAATCCCGCAGGCTTGGACGTTGATGTTGATTGATGCCCCAGTTTCTCCTGCCAGTCTTGAGTGTCTACATGTTTCTACCATCTCCTTGTCCAGGATAGGTGCTATGCAGACTCACCTGCGAAGATGCACACTCCCCTTTAATGAATGGATCACGCCAAAAGCAACCTTGGGGTCAAGATGAGTCAAGCTGAGGGCGGAAACCAAAGCTTCGCGCAAGCAATCCGTTGCTGCGTTTTTCGGGTTATGCGCATCCTCATCAAAGATATCAAAGTCCACCCCCCTTGCGCCTCGCTTACCGCCCCCGGGTCCTGCTTGCAGGAGCACCTCAGTGATGATGGCGTCTTCACGGTGACTTGGCGATTGTGCTAAAGCATAAGGGTCAAGAGCACTATGGTGATGGTACATCCATTTGTTCATAAAGCACCCCCCCACTTCAACTTGACTAGCTGGTGATTTCTCCGAAATGATTATATATACGGATCGTTTAATGCATTCAGCATCATTTTCTGTCTCCATGGGCTCATGCAATCATTGGTGACAGCCAGTTCGATGCATTGTTCGCAGGGGAGCTGATGGTGGGTGGGTGCCCGCCCCATGTTTGGTCCAGGCAACTGCACATGATTTCTTTTCCGGTTGGCCCAGGAATCGCCTTCGAGATACTAGTTTTCCAGCGCGGATAATGCGTATTGAGAAGCTGTCATATATGTATGTAGACAAAGTATTGAGCAATGCCGCAGATAGTCACAGATTGCAGCATTGACATAACCATTTCATTTAAGATGGTCATGTACAATGTAATTCGTTATTTACATTGATCTGAATGTGTGGTTGGGTAGTAGGTGAACGTATGTGCATTCGAATTTCCTTTGTTAGATGTGTCCGCGGAATATCCACGCTTCTGAGGCCTTTACCAGCTTGGACACAGAGAACATTGGCGAAGTGTGTGTCACGCACCTGGTGAGCTCCGGCTGTGGACTGGGGCTTCTACCGCTGTGGGAATGCGTATCGAATCTGTCCACCAAAGAAGATGGGATGGAAACAGATGGTTTTCATGGCTCACCACTCTTGTGTTTGTATGTGTTGGTTTGATGTTTGAGCCTTTGCAGTTTTGTCATGAATGATGAGGTCAGGTACTTGAAGGGTTCGCTAGTGCCACCGGAAAAAAACCTGAAGAGTTTGGGACATGCCACGGCCCCACTTGAACCTGCTCGAAAACTACGAGTCCGGACCAATGTCCCTGTGCAACCTGGCGAGGTCGAAACACTTCTGAGCAGTGGCCAGGATCCTCCATAGTTGGGGCCACTTTTAGGGCTAGAAGTTGTTGCAGTTGATTTGCAGGGCCAAAAGTAGTGGCAAGATTGCTTAGATGATCCCCAGTATTCTGCAAGTGATATCGTGCATCCTTCAAAGACTGCCATTGAGCTGTTAGATATTAGAAGTCTTTGATCCTTGGTCAAGACTGCACGCCGATGTCTTTCCATGTTTCACTTTTGCCGAAAAAGGGCACGCGAATCCTTAAGGGACGCACTTTAGTAGCGAGTGAAGTCACAATGGCGACTGCTTTCGTGCCAGCTTGAACTGTACAATCTGTACATTTTGGAAGTGACGACGTTGCCTGTGGTTTGGGAAAACCGATCATGAACCGAATCGCATCTCCAAACTGGGTGTTTAGTTTGGTTAGTTTGGCTTATCTGGGATTTGGAGTTCGAGCCAGCGGGATGAGCAACCGTGATGATTTTAGTAGGTCGGTACCGGAGCTGTGCAAAGTGGTCAGCTCCCATGTCAGCCCAAAAGTGCTGAGGGAATCAAGGAGCGGTGCCGGACTGCCGAAGCCCACTTCTACATTACGGTGAGGGAGCAGCTTGATTGAGAGGAAACATATGGATTTCTGGACCCATTTTGACATGATGCTTATGTGCTTGACTACTGTATTTGATCTTGCAATGTGCATTTTCCAGTGGACTGGGGCTCGATTTCCACGGTGAATGGAGGAGTGGAGGTGCCAAAATGTACAACCAGAATTGAACATGGTGGTTGCTAGCATGCAGATGTGTAAGCATTGAGTATCATGGGTTGACTTGCATGACTTGAGGATAACCAGCTATTTGGAGTGTTTAATATCATGCACCATCATGTATCATTTTGCGAAAATCTAAATCCCTTCGTGCCTTTTTGTTGATGTTTTTGATGGTGTGCCGGGTGGAGATTGCACATCACATCGCTGTTGGTGCTGGGGCGTATCACACTCTCGCTTCCTTCCTGAATGCCATGGAAAGACACGGGCAGCATCCATTGTGAGGGTCTGAAGCTGAGAAATGTACCACACTGACCGGCTTGTAAGACCTCCGTACCTGTGCGTTTCGAGTTTGCGCGTTGTACCGCGGCGCCTGTGTCGTAGCCGGTCGCTCCAGTGTCGTCGCAAGGCCTTGTCACGCGAGGATTGTCCCTGTAACACAGCTGGACTTTGGATGACTTCGGGGATGATGGGGCACCTCCAGACATATCCCTCGCATTCCGTCGCACAAGTGATCTTTATGACCAGACCTTACGTAGACTGGCCTGCCCTTTATCAATCTCAATCATGCGCGTTCTGGGAATTCATTCTTTCGACACATGTATTTTCTCACTATGCTTTCAGTGAATGCAACTTTATGTTTGTTTTTCGCGCGTTTCGTTTGCCTGGTAGTGCCTCTTGGTGATGTTGGGGACCTATCCCAGGTGAGCCGCGTGGCGGCCATGACCGCACCACCTCCAAGTCCAAGGCTGGGGCCTACCAAGGGCCACTAAGGAAGTGGTAGATATTGGTTCTTGTACAACCCAACAGGTAAGACCAGTATGAGAACCACTTGTTCAAGTCGTAGATATTGGTACAGCACTGGTTCATACTTACTTGTTCAACTTCTATGAGTTGAATAGAACATATTGCGAAGGATGAACATCCCAACAGAGACGATTTGTTTTTCATTTCCGGTCTAGAAGGGGTGCTCAGGTTTGATCCATAGCCCCGTGCAAAGGACCATTTGGCATCATTTGGCAGCAGAACATATCATCAAATGCTGAGGATCCGGAAACCATTTGCTTTGGGACCAGTTCAGGAGTAAAGACCTGCTTGTCAATACCAAACATCACCAAACAGTTGTGGATTCTGTGACCTTTGATGTGACACACAGGCCATACCAGATGCTCAATGTCCCATCCCAAATCCACAAGGAAGCAGTCTTCCGACCGCAGGTGAGAATGCTTAGCTGGGGAAAGCAGCTCTCCTCACATCCAAAACATGTTCTAGCGGAGGTTATTATGACAGGGCTCCCAAGGGGAATTTTTGGAGATCGGGTGCTTTTCTTTACAGAGCCGCAGCTTTGAGACAGCAGTGCAGGCACACGGCGCAAGCCACCTTTTTGGGGATAGACAGTGCTGAATGACCACCAATGGCCTATTGGGCATCCTGCAACACATCTATTTCTCGGCCGGATTTGTTCCGGTTTTGAAGCCACTGGCGGTTTGCTGCTGCAAAGTCATGGTGTGGCATGGCACCTTCGTTGCTCAAGGGTAGGTAGCTAGCAAGAAAACTCATGAAGGGTGGTATGAGTATGGTGCATCGTTTTTATGCAGATATGGCACTCAGCATATGACAAACAACAACGTCGACAAGAAATTGTTCAGAACTTATGTTGTGACCTTGGCCCAGGGCGAGCACCCGGGCTTTGCAGTGGTCAGAGCTAACAGCCTGCAGGTAGCCTTAGGCTTAGGCAGCACATGAAGAAACAAGATACGACAGATATAGACACATGGCAAACCAGTGTGGGGGTGGGATTCTCACATGAGCACCCGACAAAATTATCGTTAATTAGTGTAGTCTTCGTGCAGTCATTGGCTTTAGAGAAGTAGTGCAACCCCCCAAATGCGAGTAGGTCCGACTGAAAAGCGGGTCCTGCTCCAATGATGGTCACCCGAACAAGTAATTTTGTCCGCTGCTCACATGGCTTTGCCATGTCATTCATAGTAGTTGCTCTTATTTTGCACGCGATTCCGCTACGCTGGAAGCTCCAAAAAGATCTATGGTTGAAGTTCCCTGTCTCGCTAGCCATGACCTCATGTGACCCCAATCTTATCAGTACTGTGGTCAGCTGCTTCTTCAGGACCATGATTGACTATGATGAGCCAACAGATAAACAGCAAAACACCAGTATACAACCAAGGCCCCAGCTTATCCATATAACCAACATACAACCAACATATAGCTAGCATATAACCACCATATAACCACCATATATAACCAGCATCTAGCCAACAGCTGGATCTACCACCCCCCCTTGGGCCCAGCTGCGCGCCATGGCGCCCGAAGAAGAGCCGAAAGACGTGGAGGATGCCACAGCCATCCCGGAGCTGCACAGCGTGCTGGAGGGGACGGTGCCTTGAGCCCCGAGTGGTTGTGATGGGAGGGAAATCATGATGGAACATGATGATTAGTGATGGTTAGTGATGTTTAATGATGGTGATTCATGATGGTTGATGATGGTTAACGATGGTTGATGATGGCTTAATGAGGGTTGATGATGGCTTAATGATGGTTGATGAAGGCTTCGTGATGATTAGTTGCTGGGTTGATGATGGTGGTTCACAGTGGTTAGTGATATCTAATTATGGTATAGTGATGGTGATTCATGATGGTTAATGATATGTAATGATGGTCGATGATGGCGATTCATGATGGTTAATGGCGCCAAGTTGCCCTTGAGGGCATGCAGTGCGCAGGAAGTGAAAGTGAAAGTGATGCTTGCTGATGGCGAGTAAGGCTGACGTTGATTGATTATTGCTAATTATTGGGTTTATGATAGTAAATGTGGCTGAGTAGTTGGTGACCAGTTGCTGGTGATGGATTACTGTAAGAGAGACTAACCGAATATGCAACCATTGTTATTACAGCGTAAATTACGTGAATCGTTGTTGTGGAGTAGCATGGATTAACCGTATGGTTATAGAAACGGTGATTGTGGATGATGATAAGTAGAGGATAACACTCAACACTCAACACTCAACACTAGATTGTAATCGAAGTATGCATACGTAGATGTTGACAGTAAGACTTACCGTGTATCATCATAGGGGATGATATTCAGCACAATGCAATTTGTTAAGGGCTTGACGGTTTGAATAGCAAGCATGCTCATCGTGGATGATGAATTTGTGGACCACCAATTGGTCACGAAGTGCTAATATCAGTTTCAAAGGCGAACTATGAGTGGGAATAATTGATAGCTATCAGCATCTATCACCCCAATCAACCAAATAGGCTTGAAAAAAGGCCCCCACCCCCAGCCACAACTCGCATGGCCACGGCGAGGTCGTTTCCGTGAGGCCATTCGGAGCATTCATCCGGATTGGCAAAGGCGGGACGTGATGATCAAAACCCATCCAGTGAATCAGGAGATGCCATGAATTGGCATTTTTTTGATCATTTTCCTGCTTCATTTCACAGGTATAATGATAGGTGAAATGGTGATAATAATCAGTATTGGTGGAAAACCCATCAGTTTCCTTTACCATTTAACCTATCATTTCATATTACTGATTATTCGACAACTATTAATCAGTCCGTGTCATTTGAGTGATTGTTTTTTTGGTTTGTGATTCGGTTGGGCCAGTAATTTCACGGTTGTTCGGCCAAAATGCAGCCATGCGCGGTGGAATTCCAGGATCTCCATTGCATTTCAAGTTTGCAACATGTGCGCGAAAACGTTGATCTCAGTACCGTTTAGGGATGTGACATGTTTTTTGAGGAGGACGCGTTGGGTTTCGTTAGCCATCGTAACAGGGCAAACCGATGGATGGCTGCCACGTGCTTCCACTGTAGCCTCGCCCTGGGAGGCGACCAGTACAAGGACCTGGCTGCAGCCCTCAGATTGGGCAACCCCATGCTGCCGTGCTTTCAACTTGATGAAAATAGCTCCGATCCAAAGGTGTGATGCTGTTGATTTTTCACATTTGAGTGTTTCTTCAGCCATGATGCCCATTTCTGAATGGTTGGACGCCAAATCCCAAGGCACACAGCGGTTCTAACCCTTGTTGGCAAGAAAGGTTGGCCTGTTCAGGACGGCTTGGTTCACATCTCCGCTATAGCACCCGGAAGAGTGGAGAAAGTTGCTGACTATTTGGATGTTGGCGACAAGGTTTGGGCCAAGGCCAGGAAAGTGCTCGCTGTTGTGCCTGAAACTGCTCCTTATTGCTGACGTGTCATGACGTATTCGATCATGTCCCATGATGTCCCATGTCTCATTTGATATCTTCAATCCATATTCTTAATGAGAATGGCACGACTTGTACTGGCATCCCACTGGTAGCTGACGCTGGAGGTGGTGAATATCAAGGAGGAGGAGGGAAAATATGGCCTTGATTTGCGCGCCTCGTTTGCAATTTGCTCCACCTGTGCCAAACTGTTGAGTGGTTGAGCTAATATTAAACGGCTGAAACTGCGGGGGATCCCACAAATCAGGAGCTGGTGGGGCTGTGTTCACTGGTAGCTATTGTGGCCATGCACCGAGGTTACATCAACCAAAAGACCGGGCAAGACTTGGACCCTCGAAATCGAGAAGGTCGTTTTCCCAAGGACGGAGGAAAGGAGAAAAAACAAAAGACAGAAGCGCCTTGGCATGAAATCGCTGCCACACAGCCCAGGTTTTGACCGCTTTCAATCCATGATTAGTTGGAACAGGACATGTAGGGGTACAACCACTGTCCGGATAGTTAGAGCATGTTAGAACATATAACGGTACAACATGGTACAGTACAACCGTGTGCAATCACTTTGCCATGCCGACGCCTTTCATTCTCTCGAGCTCAACGCGCTGAGGACTTAGTGCAGGGTGCCAAGGCTCTTATGGAAGAAGTGAAGCGGATGAAGAAAGAATCGAAACTGAAGAAAAAGTTTCTGCAACTGGGTGGCTTACAGCCATGAATTCTTAGGTTTTGGATGTGTTTTTGGGATTGCTAATTGCTTTTGATTTACCATATGCTTTTGGCAGGGGATCCATAAGCCACCAAGGAAACTTGAGGAGAAGAGAAAGCTTCTTGGCATGTCTTGGCAAGGTTGATGTATTGTTTGTCATTCCAAATTTGACTGCCCGTTTCCTTTCAACAGCGTCTGAGGAAAAAATTACAAAAGAAGATCAAACAGCAAGCCAAAGCAAGAGGAGACAAAGTGGATGATGACGATAGTTCCTCTTCAAGTTCCTCTACCAGTGCTTTGTCAGAGGCGACCCAGACAAGATTGCGCAAGGAGCGCCGGATCGGGTGTCATAAATGGTCGTTGGAACTTCTTGAATGGGTTGACCATGCTTAATCATTATCAGCCAGTCAGTATCAATCAATCATTATCACCTGTCATTATTTCATTACTCACCTGCCGGCATGAAGCATACTGAAGATAGTCTTTGGTTGTCAAGAACCATCATCATATCTAGGTGCCTCACTAGCAGCAACTGCCAATAACCCAGCTCGCTTCCGCAAGCACCCTGTGCTAAGATCCCGGGAGATTGAGGCCTATAAACTGCAATATGTTTACACCCTATTAATTGCTGAATCCATAGCATTTTGATAGGCATTCTGTACCAAAATTGCTTGGTATAAGATGGAACATATGCACCTATTTTCTGTGTATAAAAAACGAGTTGGATGAGGCACTTCATACAGTATAGACTGCTAATTTGAGGAGACATGTAGTAGTTGGCAGGAGGCAATTCATAGGCATGACATGCCTAAGGGGTCTTGAGATATCTTTCTGAGTGCAGGCGTGAAACGCTGTTGGTGCCGCTGGGTAGAAGCCTTGGGTCACTTGCCAGATGTTGCTACATGTTGCCACTGTGTAGCACTTTGTTTTCCTCGCAGTGCAAAAAAAAGGAGTTTGGCTTTCCAGAGCCCGTGAAAAAAGCAAAGCCAGCGGCGGAAAACGGAAAGGGCCAAGGCATCATCTTGAAAGAAAGGACTGCACCAGATTTGATGTTGCTTCAGCATGTTTCAGCAACCCATGGACACAGCGTTAGACAACTGCCAAGGCGGAAGCAGTTGGATAGCGGTTCTGACGTAAGTATCTGATGTTTTCAGTCAATTGCGATGTACTTTCAGTAGCCAGCTCGCTTGAAAACACCGAGCACCTAGCAGATATCGTCCAGAGAATTGAGATGACGCTTTGCAGGAAGGATGTTGCAAAACCTGCTCCGAGCCCACAGCCTGTCAAGAGGCCAAAAGCAAGTGCCGACCGTCGCGGCTCAGAGAACTTGAGACCTCCCAAAGCCTCCCGCGATCGTCGTGTCTCTCGGGGCCGCGGTCGCGACAGCCGAGCTGACAGCCGAGCTGACAGCCGATCCCCGTCGAGACCGCGGCGCCGGACCCGTCGGGATTCCCGGCGGCGCCAGTCCCGGGGTCGTGGCGCGCGTCGCGGCCGAAGATCGGATTCACGTGGCGCCTCGGAGGAGTTCGCGCGGCGGAGCAGGAGTCCTGAACCCAGAAGAAAGAGGCGACTTTGGTTGGGCGGCACATGTGCAAAAGTTGGTATTCCAACTCTGATCTATACAAATTTGATCAAATTTTCAGGAAGTTTCCATTCTTGAATCCTTTTCAAGTACCATTCATTTCACAGATGCTCTTGATGAACAAGCTGCTGCGAAGCCTGGCAAGCAGGTCCATCAAGGCAAAGGAAGAAAGCCCACCGCCTGAGAAGCGCCCCATTTCCCAGGAGAGGAGAAGACTTTATGCCAGCGGTGTTGCAGATGAAGCAGCTCCTCCCAAGCGGAAAGATCAAAAGGAAAAGTCGAAAAAGAAGGCACCAGAGAACGAACAAAAAGAGAACGACACTGAGAAGAAGACTAAAGAAGCTTCTCAGAAGACTCACAAGAAAAAAGAAAAAGAAGACCAGCCAGCAAAAGAGAAGGCGAAAGACAAGCGGTCAAAACAAACGGATCGTGACAGCGAAGAGCCTCCAAAGCCAAAGCGGAAGAAAACGAGAGAGGTGGATTAGCTGGCTTGAATGATCTTGAATGTGCTTCGAGCAGCTGGCAATGACTAGGTCAGTTCTTGACATGCGAAGAGGACAAAAAGAAAGTCGGAATTCTTGTGGCTTCTTGCGGGTTCTTGCAGGTTCTTGCTGGACTGTATGAACAATGCACATGGCTCCTGACTGTGGGGCATAGGCTAGATGTGCTTTCCACAGTGTTTGGCTCTTGCATGAATTCATGGCATCAATTCCTTGGAGCATTCGACAGTAGCTACATGGCCCATGCAACATGGGGCTTTACCAGAACGTTGACACATGCTACGCCCTGCAAGACATGAAGTGCCAGTGATTTCGATCGCTTTTAATCGGACAAAAGGGATTTGCATCGATTGCTGCATGAAAACAGCCCTGATTTTCTTTCAGGCCCTTGTTTTTTTGCAGATTGAACAGCAGGAAACTATTTTCAGGCATGCTGACCATCAAGCTTCGATGGCGTCGGAGAGCCGGGCTTCCGGGCCTCAAGAAAGGTGCTATGAGGCGGGCCCTGCGAGCATGCGTTGCATGTGGATTGCTCGCAGGTCGGTGCAAGAACTGGGAAGCACTCGTAGTGAAGGAGAACTATTGCAGTACCACATTCCCAAGTAGACCAATGTTGTTCAAACAGTTTGCAGGCCTGCAAATGCAGTGTGCTGCTTTCATTTTGCCTGCATGGGCACCAGTGGGTCGGTCTCATCCTGAAGTAATGTCAGTGTTGCCGAGGCAGCCATCAATGGATACACTGATGTAGGCTGGGTCTGACCTGTGAAGACCAGCCTGAGCTACATCAGAATCAGATGAGCAGTAGTGAAGAGCCGGTGAAGACAGGGTTCCACCATGATAATAAAGCTCCCGTATCACTCATTATATGCAAGGTAGCTTGACCTTTGAGTGTCATGAACAACCGGATATGGTTTGCCCGCTTCTTGGAATGGCCGGTTGACCAAGCCCAAAGATCAACTTCCGACGAGTGTTTGAGACGGGTGATTTGACAAGGCTTGACCTCTCTCTGACGTTCAGGTGGGCACATTGAGTACTGCGTAAAGGTCTCCCACTGCAGTGCTGTTTCCTGGTCCTTATGGCGGAGATTCTCTGAATTTGCGCAGCTACACGAGGACGGTCACACCTGCACAACTATATGCCTGTTGGGAAGCAACTGAGGAGCCAGGGGCACTCCATAGTGATCCCATGTAATGCCAATACCTTCGTGTGCACCGTACTGACATACTTTAGGAGCTACTCTGCGGAGCCAGGAAGCCCTCAAATCTTGGCATTTGCAGCCGCATTGAAGTTGTGAGGACATTCTGAGATTGAGTGATGACAAAGATCAACTTCCAACAGGGCCTGAGATTCTTGGCGTTAATGCATCGAAATCCAGCATTTGGCTTGCCAGACTGGGAAGATGCGACCGAACATTGACAGCTGCTGCTGCTGTTCCCGCAGCCATGTCACTCAGGAGATCGTGGTTGCCCGCATTCACTCAGTCATTGTCGGCCGATTTTTGCCAACAGCGCGAGAATGAGCTCAGTGCATATCTCAAGAGCCTTGGATTTGAGCCTGCCTGGCATGGCTTAAGATGCTTAAGAGCACCTTTGAGAGAGAGATCTCAAGTCTATTTCTGAAGCCGGGGCAGCATTCAAACGGCACTTTTCGCCAAGGAAGTTGATGGTCGCACCCAAGATCCTGGAGCTGTCACCGCTGCAGACTTTTCTAGGCATCCGATGCCCGGAGCCACCCGCTGGCCTGCGCCACCTGATTGAATGGCCGCGATGTCCAGGGCCAGGAGCAAGGAAAAGTGAAGTGGCTAATGGTGTGAACACGCTTTTTCCTTGCAGCTTTATACACCATCATTGTCCATCATTGTCCAATGTTAACATATCATGTTTGTGTATGGCTTCTGGTATTTTTTGGGTGGCTTGTAACCTCCAAGAGGTACGTGTAGCCAATCTAAAGCCGTTGACCCACCATGTTGCGCGATCCAAGCTGGTGGCCAAGGCGTGGTGCCTCGGAAAGGGAATGCCTTGGAGCTTGAGGTGAGTCCTCCTGACTGTGACCCTTGGAGAAAGCTGATCACTGAGACTTCTTGGTTGAGCATGATCATTTAGCATCCAACCTTTGTAGAGATGTATGGGATTTCAATGTTTGTGGGATTGATGTTCCTTTTTTTAAATTTCTGTACTGGCCAGCGTCATTCTTTCCAATGCTGCTATGTGCACAATGCACATTCCCTGGGAATGATCAGAATGAATATTGAGGAGAGCCTCCAGAATAAATCTGCGTAAATCCTTACTGCAGGTGGATGATGATAGTCAGTACAAAAAGTTCAGGTCAATTTTTGTGAAGTGAATTATAGCGCCGAGGGTTCCCGATGCCACAATTTTTCAGCTGGCTGGCGGCAGGCCTGGTTTCGTATATTGAATCAGTAGCAGCGATCATTAGATAATCAGATGCTCATCGATGTGATCACAGCCTTGATGCACAAAGAAGTTCAGTACATCACATTTGTGTTGTTCAAAGTTCATTCTGCGCAGACAACCTGAGGACACTTTTCCTGCGCTGCCAAAATCAGGAGAGCAAGGAGGCATTGCTGTTTTGCCTTTTTGGACATTGTTTCAAGGAAAAATCCTCAGCATTTTCGGGTACTGAAAGTTAATTTGCAATTCTTGGCACTGCAGGTCCAGTGGATGGTTATTGGATAGAGATTTTGAACTTGGAAACTGGCAAGAAGCATCTTGGCAGAGAATGCCTCCACGTCGACCTACAGAGTGTAATTATACAGGATGTTTCCTCTCAAGCACCTTTTCCGCAAAATCTATCAAAATCTGACGTCCTTGCAAGGCAAGGAACGGGGTTCCAGTTTGAATCATGCTCGATCAGCATGCAAAGCTGGGCAAGCTGCTCGGCTGAGGAATCGGCTGAAAAGGGAAGTTGGTGCTTCGGGCCGGTTGCTGCAGACAGCACGCGTTGGACAGTTGGAGACTGGACGTCACTGTTTTGCTTGCGCTGCATTCAACGCCGCTGGATGTTCTAGCCCCGTCTCTGTGACTGTGGATCCCGCCGTTTCTTGGAGATGTTTGATCTTCTTCAAGCGTTCGGGAAAGGATCATAATTTCATGCACAGACTGTTAATGCTATCAGCTTTGAGATCTGTTTTGATGCGCTTCGTCCTTGGCGAGTTCAAATTTGTAACAAACGCAGCATGATAAGCATCCTGCAATATACGATGCTATAAGAAGAAAATAATATACCAAACATGCGTATTGAGAAGTCTTTGGTTGGCATTGCTTCTCAGATTTCTCCTGTCAGCGGAGCCTCCGGTTTGAGGTGATTTGTAGCCGAGCGCGGAACCAACCTGCACTGTCCATGCAGCCGCAGACTCCGCAGAACGAAAGTCACACTGCAGTCACTTCGGGAGAGCGCAGATATTTGCCGCGACAGAACGAAATCCACCAAGTGGATAGGGAGCATCAACCCACAGCTGCAAGCAGAAATCATGGAGTCTATCCACCTCGTGGCTGGGGGCCAAGCCCATCAAGCCCACCCATTGGATCTCCACAAAAGGGACTTGGGAAAGTTGGGCGAAACGAAAGACGTGAAGAGGTATGGCCACAGCAATGGATCCAGCCACAGCTGCACATGCAGATGCAGCAACAGCAGCACCACCAGCGACTGCAGCAGAGGGGGTACGTGCATTCCTCGGCTGCGTTGGTGACTCAGCCGGCTGCATTTTCTTCGATGTGTTGGCCTCAAACTTCACTGGAGCTCATTGCTCGGTCGTGATGATGATGATGATGATGATGATGATGATGATGGTGATGATGATGATGATGATGATGATGATGATGATGATGATGTTGATGATGGTGGTGATGATGATGATGATGGTGGTGATGATGATGATGTTGATGATGGTGGTGATGATGATGATGATGTTGATGATGGTGGTGATGATGATGATGATAATGTTGATGATGGTGATGCTGATGATGATGTTGATGATGATGATGATAATGAGGCATGTTGAGGCATTATGCAGAGGTGAAACCACGCTGAAATATGCTGAAATGGCGCAGGCGCACCAGTGTAGTTTTTCACATGCCGTGTCCAGTTGACAAGGCCTGCCCCGAAACAGCCGGTTTCAAGAGCTTCGGTTGGTGTCTCCGGGCGGAACCAGTGGCAGTTTTGATGTTTTTGAAACATGTTTACAAATGTTTTGAAGTTAATGTTCATGATTGATGATAGTGATGGCTAGTTATGGCAAATTTCTTTGCCATGTTTATGGTGGTGCAACAAGCCGGGGCTTGTTTCGGAAGGATTTGGATTGCAGATAGGATCATGTGACCACGTGACTTGTGCCTCGTTTCAGCTTGTGACGCTTGATTCATGGTACCCTTCGTTTTGACAGCACAGACATCTTCAAACATGTTGATGTGCTACTGGCATTGAGGCTGCAAATCATTCAGAGGAAGATGAAGACCTCCTGTGTGTCGTATGTCTTGCTGCTCCGCATCATGCCTTGAAGTCATTGGAAGTTGTGTCGTTACGCAATTACGCCGTGGGGCCGCCTTACTGATCTCAAGACTTGGCCATGGTTTTTAGAGCAAAAAATGTCTAACATCTAGGGAGCACGCATGGCTTCATCCTGGAACGAAGTATATCATCGAATCATGTATACTAAACATGAAAAGCTCAGCGCAATTTAGATGCTGCAGAAGCCATATTCCTCTTTGTTTTACCTTTTCATTGTGGCCGTTCCTAAGCCGAAGTATTTCCCTGCAAACCTGAGGAAGACGCACGCCTTTGTCCCGTGTGGCCATCGTTTCATGGCAAGTGTATTGAACATGCAGTGGCACTGAGATTGGGACAGCCTTGGTGTTAATGCAGATGACGACGACTAAATGATAAAGAAGAGGGGCGTCTCTGAACTGTACGGAGTAGACAGGGAGATGGAGAGTGAATACGTGAAATGCATTTGATTTAGTATTGTTGATTGAATTACATGCGGGCCTTATTCAGAAACACCGACATGAAAGACCGGATGAATGATATATGTTTGAGCAGCTTCATACATCCTTCCCACACTGTCGAAGGACGACCTTTTTGCAAGACCCATCACAGCATTTGGGATGTACCCTTCTGTAACCTGGAAAATCACCATGATTCAAAGGCAAACCCTTCGGTGGATTTTCCACTGCCAGGTCAGTCTGCCAGAGCGTATAGCAGACAGTGCACAATGAATATTCACAGGAGATGAATTCTCCAGCGCCAAGGTTGCGTTTGCGCGCCGTGTGCGAAAGAAGTGTTCCCAGACAATGCCGGCAGCTGTCCAGTTTGCCGCACAGAATCTTGGATTTCATCTAGCTCGCGGCAGCAGTTGTTCAAAGTCAAGTGATCATGTTTATATATTTTTTTCTGTGTCAAGAAGCCGGTCAATGGGTCAAGAACCCGGAGACCAGTATTTGGTTGCTACACTGAAAGGCCATGGTTTCATGAGTTTCACGACTTGAGTTGGGTTGCTTTGTCCAGCCGCTCATGCCGCTCGCGCTTCGCCCTAAGGAAGCCCAGAATGTGATTCAGATCTTCACCTGATGCTTGACCAAAGATGTCCAGCGGAACTGGCCTGGGCCCATAAACAGATGGCCCTTGCCAGAGCCAGGCGTCTCCAAAAGATGCGGCCTCCTCGCTTTCATGGAATGGAAACAACAACAGCAGCCACACAATCGCACCACCAGACAACGACAACGACAACGACAACGACAACGACAACGACAACGACAACGACAACGACAACGACAACGACAACGACAACGACAACGACAACGACAACGACAACGACAACGACAACGACAACGACAACGACAACGACAACGACAACGACAACGACAACGACAACGACAACGACAACGACAACGACAACGACAACGACAACGACAACGACAACGACAACGACAACGACAACGACAACGACAACGACAACGACAACGACAACGACAACGACAACGACAACGACAACGACAACGACAACGACAACGACAACGACAACGACAACGACAACGACAACGACAACGACAACGACAACGACAACGACAACGACAACGACAACGACAACGACAACGACAACGACAACGACAACGACAACGACAACGACAACGACAACGACAACGACAACGACAACGACAACGACAACGACAACGACAACGACAACGACAACGACAACGACAACGACAACGACAACGACAACGACAACGACAACGACAACGACAACGACAACGACAACGACAACGACAACGACAACGACAACGACAACGACAACGACAACGACAACGACAACGACAACGACAACGACAACGACAACGACAACGACAACGACAACGACAACGACAACGACAACGACAACGACAACGACAACGACAACGACAACGACAACGACAACGACAACGACAACGACAACGACAACGACAACGACAACGACAACGACAACGACAACGACAACGACAACGACAACGACAACGACAACGACAACGACAACGACAACGACAACGACAACGACAACGACAACGACAACGACAACGACAACGACAACGACAACGACAACGACAACGACAACGACAACGACAACGACAACAACAACAACAACAACACCAGCAGCAGCAGCAGCAACAGCAGCAGCAACAGCAGCAGCAGCTGCAACTGCAACTGCAACTGCAACTGCAACTGCAACTGCAACAGCAACAACAACAGCAACAGCCACAACAGCAACTGCAACTGCAACTGCAACAGCAACAAAAACAGCAACAGCCACAACAGCAACTGCAACTGCAATAGCAACAACAACAGCAACAGCAACAGCAACAGCAGCTGCAACTGCAACTGCAACTGCAGCAGCAACTGCAACTGCAACAGCAGCCGCAACAGCAACTGCAACTGCAACTGCAACTGCAGCTGCAACAGCAACAGCAACTGCAACTGCAACTGCAGCAGCAACAGCAACAACAACAGCAACAGCAACAGCAACTGCAACTGCAACTGCAACAACAACAGCAACTGCAACTGCAACAGCAACAGCCACCGCAACTGCAACTGCAATTGCAACAGCAACAGCCACTGCAACAGCAACAGCAACAGGAACAAGAAGAGCGAAAACAATAGCAACAAGAATAAGAGCCACAACAATAACAACGTTAATAGCTACATCAAGAAAAAGCAGAACAAGATAAGATCATTATCGACAGCAAGAGCAGGAACAACAACGGGTCTACCAACAATATGGACAGGAACCTCAAAGCAAGAAGAAGAATCCGACCCCTCTGTCGTTGGGGCAGTGCGCATCACCGAAAACTAACAGTATCTTTTGATGTCTTTTAAAGCCTTTCTCAACCCATGCTGTGAGCCATGCACATCCACAAATTTGGATTGCGGCATCAGGCAAACCGGCAGAGGCACATCAGAGGCAACTTGATGCTTTCTGGGAATGGGAGGTGAATGGAGCTCATATAGTTGCATGCAATGCATTTCAGAGATTGTAAAGGCAGTTTTTGTTTGAATGTTGAAGACGTGGGCGTGGATAGACAAGATGGCACAAGGTTGGTGTCGGACTGCTGTTTGTTCAGGCCGCTTTCGAGGGCGGTGACAGCATTTGGTGTGCGGAGCATATTTTCTGATCAGTAGTACTGCATGAAATTGGCAATGCTTGGCATCATTTGCCACCTGCTTTGCAAAGTTACATGACATCACTTGCATTGTTTGGATCTAGAACCTGTTGGGAACCTACTGGCACAGCATGTCCAAAGCTCATGAGGTTCAGAAATCCCAAGCATCTCTGAGTTTTCACGGCAAGAGGCGGGTCTTTCCTTTTCTTTGCATGAGCACAACCTTGCAGGGGCCAGATGGTGTTCTTTGAAGCTATGCTTTTCTTGGACAACCCCCAGAATGAAGACAGAGATTCATGCGGAGGTGTCCAATATTGGGGGCTGAAATGACCTTTCGCCAATATTGTGTCCATTGACATGAAACCTAGCATGAAATTTGGCGGAAATCTCCCCACAGGAACGGCCGTTTTCGCTTCAGCGCTTTTAAGTTTCATTTCAAATTACTGGGCCAGTATGGCTACAGATGGGACTGTCTATAAATGATGGCAACATTCGTGGTGGTTGGATAGTATCGTAGCGGACGTGGAGATCCCCATTGTATCTAATTGTGTAGGTGGAACCTGGTGAGACAAAATGCAACATCAATCGAGGTTACCGTTGTATCCCCACGTATTTGACGGTGTGATTTCTACGCTAGGTGATCAGTAGCTTGGCCATCAACTACTGCATCGGTTTCTTACATCTCTTTTGCATCCAACGGTTTGTTTGTCATACCTGTCCCTACTTGGTTGGAACTTATTAGATCAATCTGGAGCTGTCAGCCACCAACCAGTAGGAAATCTCTTATTAGCCAGCATTCAGCCGCTAATTCACCATCACCAGCCAGTAGTTCATCTCTAATTTGCCAGTATTTAGCCATATTTAGCCACTACAGTAATTCACCACTGAATTCACCAGCCATCAGCAGCTGACGACTCGGGGTTTCCCACCGGTTGCCCATGCGGCAAGCTCCTCCGCTGTTTCAGGTTGCCGCGCCCGCTTCTTCGGCTCGCCCTGCCCCCGTGTTCCAGACGCGCAGGGCGGTGAGCCCCCACTGTGACGCCCTCATGAGTTGCATGTGCCACATGGCCCCATGCTGCAGGATCTCCAGGCTACACAATCACTATCCAAAGATGATTCTGAAGATGATTGTAGCTACATCAAACTGGATAGTACATGATTCTGATTGTACCATGCTTTTAGTAATAATGGTACATGAAGATGGCGAGGATGATATGTCATATAATTACGAACACCATTTTGGAGCTATGCTTTGGGTGCACCCGCGTAGCATACTAATGTTTTTTCCAAAAACATGCTGATGTGCGGAATGGTGGCTCGACGATCTACCAGATATGCAAGTTCAATGCAAGACAATGGTGGTGAGAATCGCCAATGGTTCAACAAGTACTGGTCAAAGGTTTTGAAATAGTGATGAAAAGTGATTCATCAACTGTTTCAACAAGTAAAAGCGATTGAATATTGGTTGATAGTGGCTCATAACATCTCATAACTATCACTCTTTATAGTGGTTTATACCGAGCGGCTTGCTACGTGGGCTTGATCGAAGCCAATTCACAACTGCAAGGTGCTGAAATTCTGGCAGACTTTCCAGAAGTGAAAGGTGCAGGCAGGTGCCCCATCACGGGCACAACATACTCATTACAGCTGTGTGAGCCTTGCGACATTGTTTGCTCGTCTCGGTGTGTCGCCAGGCCAGCTGGCCTTGTGTTCCCGATTTTATGCTGCTGCGGGCTTAGTGGCATCGTGATCTAGCCCAAGGCATACGTGGCTGGAGCATGTCCTAAGGCTGCTCATGGATTGGCGCCCAGCAGTAGCAGCCTCGGGCGAGCGCACATCAATCAGCCACGGTGGAGTGGTTGCATGGAGTTGCTCAGGCTTGTCCCCCAGTGTAGATCCATCTTGCAGTGGTAGATCTATCCACCTAAGGCACCCCCAGTGTACCCTCAATAGCTGGTGACTTTCCCAAAGATGAGCAGTTTATCCAGAAGTATTGTCATTAAAACCTTTGTCCGTGGGCATTCGCAGCAAGGTGAAGAGAACACCCTGCAGAACGTTCGCGGACAAGGAGGCGAACGACACTGCGTTGTTATCCCATTCTTCCCCTTCAGTGGCTGTTGGTTGGGAGGGAGCTGAGAAGCCATAGCTACCCATATAGCCGTTTACAGGGCCCTTGAAGGGGAAGCGGGTGGGAGCTACTTCTCCCCGGAAACAACGTGGCCATGTGTTGCGATGCAGCTTTTACCTTTTTGCTTTGTTGTTTTAATTATGCTGTTCCACCTCCACTGAAAATCAACCGGAACTTTAATCAATGCTAACTGCCCCCAAAAAAGTCCAAAAAATGGCTTTCCTTTTTTTCCCCTTCTGGAAGCACTTTTCAAAGCATGCGACCCCAAGACATAAAAGCACATGTTTTCTACTTGTTTTCCATTTCTATGCTACATGGCAAGGTTGCACCATGACTTGTCAGCTGCTATCGATGTAGCCATGGTGAGTTCCAAGTTGAACACTGGCTATGTCTCTGGTAAAGCAAGCTACCAGTGGAAAATCCAGCAAATAAGTGGTCAAGTTTACCAGAGGGTAGTTCCATCATACTTCTTAACCCTTTTCTTTCTAGGGCAGTGCTCGGATAGACGATCGAGTAGGACCGGCAAACTTTGAGCTCCGTGGGAAGCACAGCATGTCCCCATGAATTGGAGGTATTCCCACGATTGGTGTCCAGTGGCCACTAATCCTGGCATCGACCTTCCCTTTCATGTTCTTTTGGCAGACCCTGGCACGATGTTTGTATTCTTTTGTTCCAATCAATATTCCGTTTATGTTCAATGCACTCAGTTTCAACTAAGCGTGGTGCGTCTTCAATGTGCAGCTACCGGCATACCTGATCACCCGCAAAGATGTCACCGCCCTCACACATCGCGGAAGAAGAGAAGCATTGTGATCAAATTACATGGAACACTTGTTGCGTTTGTGCCATCTCATCGAGAAAGAGGACAACAGGTAAGGAAAATTCGCAAGGAACAAGCCAGGGCGTAAAGGGAAGCAGCAGATAGCAGCTGTGACTTGAATCATTTGAATCCATGTGCTTTGCCATTAAACATTTGCAAAGGTGCAGTGGTGGTTTTGGATCCTTTGGTCAGATTCTCAGCCAGATTGGGGAGCTATGGGGCAGCACGTGCGGCAGCGCGCATCCTTCAGAAGCGATGCAGCTGAAAAACAAACCATTTGGCATACCTCGTGCAAATTTGCAGTGAACGTGATAAATGATGATAAAAGAAACAGACCCAGGGCGGTGGAAATGCCGGGAGTGCTGCAAGATCCCTGAATTCAAAGTTCATCAAAGCCAGGCTGGGGCACGCAGCGAGGAGTCTTCAGCAATGAGTTCGAGCCAGAGTTGTGGCTGTGGCTGTGGCTATGGCTGTGGTTTGTTGTTGTTGTTGTTGTTGTTGTTGTTGTTGTTGTTGTTGTTGTTGTTGTTGTTGTTGTGGTTGTTGTTGTTGTTGTTGTTGTTGTTGTCGTTGTTGTTTGTTGTTGTTTGTTGGTGTTTGTTGTTGTTGTTTGTTGTTGTTGTTTGTTGTTGTTTGTTGGGCGCTGTTGTTTGTTGTTGTTTGTTGTTGTTTGTTGTTGTTTGTTGATGTTTGTTGTTGTTTGTTGTTGTTTGTTGTTGTTTGTTGTTGTTTGTTGTTGTTTGTTGTTGTTTGTTGTTGTTTGTTGTTGTTTGTTGTTGTTTGTTGTTGTTTGTTGTTGTTTGTTGTTGTTTGTTGTTGTTTGTTGTTGTTTGTTGTTTGTTGTTGTTGTTTGTTGTTGTTTGTTGTTGTTTGTTGTTGTTGTTGTTGTTGCTGTTTCCGTTGTTGCTGTTTTTTTGCTGCTTCTTCTTCTTCTTCTTCCACTTCTTCTTGTTGGTGGTGGTGGTGGTGCTGGTTGTGCAGTGATGGTAGCATATGATATTTTAGCAGCACACAGCAATGATTGCTGTAGTTGTAGTGGACTGGATGATTTGGTGGCATGCCCAATGTGGCAAGCCAGTTGGGAATGCGCTAGTTCACCCTTGGCATCATTATCACTGACATAGGTTTTACAAAAGCGCAATGGTCTCTCAATATACCCAATTGATGGAAGTCACATTGCCTCGTGTTGCCCTCTGCATGCACGATTTTTTTGCATCAGTGTTTCATTGGCCGACAGCCAGTGAAGCATTTTTTGCAACAGTTATATATTTGGTCACTGACGACTAAGCAACCATTGGCTACCGGTTCATCGTTTTTCGTGAAATTACCATTCATCCACATTCAATCTGACTGGTGATTACTTAATCACTGAATAGCCATCAATGTACCTAGCCAACAAAAAACCACTAGAAAAATTCCAAATGGGCGTTTCTGGAAATAGGAGACCCCCCAAATCATCCAAACATCAGTAATAAACCAGCTAGTTTTTTGGCTCCGCATGTTTTGAGCAATTTGAGAAACAACCAGAAAACAAGTCAACACATATAATCGTAGAAACCCCCAACAACAAACCATAGCTATGACATGCTATAACCATTAGTCAATAGCTTCACTGATGGGCTCAGGACATCCATCCTTCCGGGGCTCTCCACTCCGGCGACCTTTCACATCAACCGCACGACTCTGAGAACGGCTTGGTGCGTCATGGGTGGGATGGTGATTGAATGGTAAATAGTGGTCAAAAACTAGTCGTGGCTAATGAATCAGCAGTGGCAAATGATCCGTAAACAGCTATAGTCTGCCAGCTATAGGCTATCTTGCCACTGCAGCTAATGATCATTGCCAAAAATGCTGGCAGTGAGGCAAGTTCTGCAAGTTTCACGGCTAAGGTGCCGCAAGACGATTGGTGCCAGATCCCCAAGGAAGCGATGCTTCACGGTTTGTTTCAACAGGTGCCAGGGCCGAACCTTCCAAGGTCCTCCTGAAGTGTCGATCTCAGCTCTGGCGGGTCGGCTGCCAGCCGTTCCTCCCAGCAGTTTTCATGGTGAATCATCAGCCATTTCAACAGCTATTAGCAGCCATCAACAGCTATCAAGTGATTAAACTGGGGGTGGATTTCCCACTATTTCCCATTAATATCCATCAATGCCAAGGCTGCAGTCGCACGATGTCGCACGGTTAAACTTTGTTTTGCCTTAAGCTCCTGATGCTACATGACAGCTGGTACCTTTTGTGTGGATCGCGGTACAGTATCAAATTGGAAACACATTTGGTTAGAGGTTCCGGTTATGTTATGTTGTTGTACAAGTAGTGTGAATTGATGTGAATTGTGGATGCTTTAGGCGAAGGCATCTTCCGAACCAATACCTTCGCGTGGACGTAAAGGACTGACAGCGTACGCATTCTCGTCAGAAACCTGCGGTGCAAGAGTTCAGTTGTGCACGGCCAGCCCATGACAAGTGGCATGCATTATATGGATTTGTATGCAAACATAGTATCCCACATGACTAAACAGTGAATCAATGCTTTAGTCAGTAAAACCAAGGGCAACTGAAAAATGAAATTGGTAAGACCCTGGAAAGCCAACAGTTGCACCAGGCCTTTTCCTGTGTGTAGCATAGGTGCATGGTGCCATGAGGACATCCAGCTTTGCCCGGCCGAGCTCTACGCAGGTGCTTCTCATCTGCTGGGGGCCACAGGAAAAGGCTGCCGCGATTCCTTGAGTCTGCGCTTCCCATGGCGTGGACGGATTGATCCGAACATGAGGCTTTTTTGAAAAATAGGGTACAAAAATTGATTGGCTTATTAAAAATGGTGAAAGAAAGGATGATAAGTCGGGGTGCCCCTCTGAGAATCCCCCCACGTGTTCGGTTTGCATCAATTTTTTCTCAGACTAAAATTTCCTATATGCAATCCCGCATGATGTGTGTGTGACGGAGAAGTCTGTGGAGATCCTACCTCTTCAGTGACATGAATGTCACGGCAAAATTTACCACACACGCAACCACACTAAAAAGGCTCAGAGAGAGGGAGAGAGCCAGACAGACATGCAACGCCATTACATTAATCTTCATTTAGAATTGAATGATTGGGCTTTGAATGGCATTAATGAAGATAGCTTTATGATAATTCTAAATGCCCGATGTTAATAATATACCATATGGTAATTGGGCATTATTATGATATCATATAGTGGCATTAATGTTGTGATGCTTGATAGATCTTAATAGCTATTGCGTACGCTGACGACCTCTTGGCCTCATTCCAAGGCAGCTGCCTCTCGGTCCCAAGGTGCAGCTGTCGTGGCTGAGGAGTCGCAGTTGATGTGGTAATGGAAAACAGGGTGGTTTCTCAAGCCATAGGGGTACCCAAAACTTGCTTGGTTTTACTACTGAAAATGATGATAAATGGCTGATTTGGGGGGTCCCCTATGGCTTGAGAAACGCCCATCTATTGATTGACGATGACATTACTGTTGTAATATGGGTACATATGGCCATTCTTTGTTCATGCTGATGGTAGCACATTCATGTGTAACTTTCGTAGTTCAACAATATTGACATGATGTGGATGAGAAACATCAAGCGCAGACAGAGCAACAGGGGTGAATCGATGGCACTTAACAAATTCAGCACCAGCATGACATGGTCGAGACAATTTATTCAGGAAATGAATTAATGGTTGGCTCTTGCCCATGCAATCGAAATGGTTGAACGGTTGATCCCTGCAATTAAGCAGACATGTTGACAGCCAGCGTGCCAAACTAGGTGTCAGATGCGGCAATGTTACCCAAGGTTATCAATATCATCGAGTTGTTTCACAAAAAATGCTGACTGGTACGAATTATATGAATGGTTGATCATCAATTAAATGATTTATTGAATGGTTGTTTCACAGTTTCGCCCACTGGTTTTGATGCTTTGATGCTTAGCCATGATGTGTTTTTCGATCGGGACCAGTGGCGACAAACCAGTCAGTTGCTCGAAACTGGATCCCCATGGCTTTGCATTCTATCCAAGCTGTTGAAACCTATGCTGGTTCTCCAGGCGTGGATTCGCCTTGGAGGCGTGAAATGGATTCCAGTGCACTTCTTGGATAGCACCTGTGGCAACGGTTGAAGCAGCACGCTGGTTCTCACCGGCTCCAAGTTTGGAACTTCACAGGGCACAGGCATCGCAATGTTGAGCCTCCAAGCAGGCGTAGTGATTGACAGCGCCTCTGTGTTTCCATTTCAGTGAGATGAGTGAGTTGCTTCGGGAAGCCTTTGGCTCGAGACCAAGCTGAGAATCTCTGCACCTCTGAAATTCGCTGATTTGCTGATTGAGCCAATGAGCGTGAAGAGGAAAGCAGATGAGGTTTTGGGCACCACTTGCACCTGGATGGCATGTTGATTGAAATACTTTGCAGCGGATTGCGTTATGGGGCTTTGGATGAAGATAGCTGTATATGATTGTATACGACCGTCAACTACAGTGATTGGCCCTTGGCCATTTACGGGGTCATCAGGGCAGGGTGTCATTATTGAATCTGTTTTATTTGTCACTCATCCCATTTTGTACAACCGTCTCATCTCCCCAATAAAGAAGTGCTGGAGCCACCGTGACCAACCAGGCACTGATTTGAAAGATCTTGACAAAGAAGGCGCCCAAGCCATGATGAAAGTCTTCAACGAGGTTCGCACCTTGTCACAGTGGGGTTCCTTAGGGTCGGCTACATTTGACCACAAGATTTTCGGGGAGGCGCATCGATTTTGGCATCAATGTACATCTGGTAGTTTCATGTAGTTTCCCCCAGTTTTACCCTTTTGTGATGGGAGGTTGGAAGCGGCCTTGATGCGCGCAAAGACTGTACCCCAAATGGAAGTTTTCTCGAAGGTAACGTGAGTCAGTACCTCCTAGCCATCACACTTGTGGTTGTTGTTGGATTGTTAGCTAGAAAAATTGTTCACATGTGGTACCTCAAAAACTGCTCATTTTTCCCTGCTTCCCCATTTGGGGGTAGAGGTGGCCTCTCCGGACAAGAACGCAGAGCGGGTGATCAGCATGTTCAAAGCTCAACAGGCACGGCTACAAGCACTTGGGTCGATGCGTGCTGCTACACAACAGCAGTTTTGGGACGTCGTTGATTCAATTCATGGATCCCAAGTTGAGAGACATGACTGGCAGACACTGAACTAATCTTAATGTCTTAATGAGTCAGTTAGCAGCTTGGCTTAGCATCATCAAGCATTTTTTAAATGACTCCCACTGGCCCGACTGGCCCTGCACAGGGTCTCAACATTGGTTTCCCTGTGGATTGTTACACTCACGGGCTCCAAACCGCTACCTTGGCACTTCGAGACGGTTGTGATGAGGAGACGGTGGTTGTTGCCCTGTTGCACGACCTGGGTGAGTGTTGGTCTTCCATTAACCACGGGGAGATTGCGGCCAGCCTTTTGCGACCCTACATTAGTCCTGAGAACTACTGGGTGCTCAAGCACCATGAAGTCTTCCAAGCGTACATCTACAAGAATGGCTTTGAGTTGAAAGACATTGAGAAGGTGCGCGATCAGTTCAAGGACAGTCCCTACTTTGATGCCTGTGCCCGCTTCTGTGAGAAGTATGACTCCAAGGCCTTCGATCCCGAATATGATACCCTGCCACTGGAGCATTTCATTCCAATGATCAAACGCATTTTCAACCGCAAGCCCTATGTGGAGAGTGGCTGCCAGCTGGATGGCCCAGAGAATGCAGCCAAATTCAGCTTGTGCGAAGCATACCCAAGCCCAGAACTCAACTGAGAAGTTGACAAAAAACTTGCTCGCTACGATGGGGCCAATTACTACCCGGATTCATGAAACAATATGGGACAACCATCATGCCATTTCAAAATCCTGACTAAAAACCAACCACTTAAGCCACAGACCTACTAGTACTGTTCATGACCGCTTCGCCTGAAGTTTTGCTGAAACCGTTGAAATTTGGCGAGACAGTGTCGGTCAAGAGGATTCGGCACCTGTGGTAGCCGCTGACCCGGTTCCTGCTTGGCAAAGATCAAAAAAGCCCAAGGGGCTCCATGTTACTCCAGGCACTTCACATTGGCTTTCGCCGAGCCCTGTCACTGTCAGCCAAGCACTCCAGCACTACAAAAGATGCACGGACCGCCCCAAGGTTCCCATGCTACATTGGCCGTCCTGCGCTTGGTGGGTTGGGGGTAACAATGATACATTCCAAGGCCGTTTGGCATTGTAGAAGGAAGAATGCCAAGAGATTCGGTGAATCAAGTTCCATTACGCCACGACCGTGGTCCACAGATCACCTCAACTTCCCCGTCCTCAGGCGTGCAATTCTGCAGGGTCAAGTCCCATAAATTCAATTCGAGGTGCGTACTGCGAAGCCTTTCCATTGTCACCAGTTTGCGCCGAGAGAATCCAGGTCACAAAAATATACACGAGTTGCCACAATACATCACAAGACCATCAGTTGTTATCCTCGCTCTTGCTTTCCGACCACCCTTCAGAACCTGTCTTGGCCACTGAACAGCTGCAGCTAGGTTTTCGGTCGAAGCATGGGTGTTTTGAAACGAGGTAGACGAGGTAGCCGTAGTTTCACCGACACTCGCAATGCAATTAGGAAAGAATAGGAAAGATAACTTGAAGGAAGATGAAGAAAGCATAATTCAGTGGGGGAGTAGGGCTCGGTAGGGGTCACCTTACTTTGGGGGTCACCAGTCAACATGGGTCAATCCCATGTCATCCCAGCAACATTCCTTTGCACCGAGGTGCTGCTGTGTGCTTTAGGGTATGTATGCTTTCTCATTTGATCTTGGCATGCGCAAAAGCAGACTTCAGAACCTGCTTGGAAACCACATCATATTCTCATCAAAATCATCAATTCCAATCAAGTCACCCTCTATGTTAGGGAATTCAGATTTCAGGAATTGTGTCAGACTCGCGCGCGTACTTGCGAAGGTGCGCCAAAGTGGCCCTGTTGGCAAGCCTCCAAGGCGCCGCATGGTCTTTGCTTTCAGTTGCTGCCGTGTGTATTTCCAACGAATGAGCACCAACACGATCAGAGAACACACTATACGAAGTGCATGTGCAAGGATGAACCAGGATGATAAACGATGATACGGACTAAAGGACAATTCAGGATGATATAGGGATGATAAATGCCCGTCTATACATTTCTGATACCTAGTTGGTGGTTTCAAACATTTTCTTGTTTTCCCTAATAGTTATTATCATTTGGTTGGTCAACCAATATTTTTCACAGGGGTTGAAACCACCAACCAAATACATAGCTGCGTAGATCATGGGTGCTGAAGGTAGTGGTCCCTGTGCTGGGCCAAGCGCTGAAGCAAAACCCGAGTGGCTGATGTTTCGAGGTACGCTCGCCCAAGCAGCCGCA
Source organism: Symbiodinium kawagutii (assembly GCA_009767595.1). NCBI lineage: Eukaryota > Dinophyceae > Suessiales > Symbiodiniaceae > Symbiodinium > Symbiodinium kawagutii. The sequence continues at coordinate 426,528 of VSDK01011271.1, read as the reverse complement.
ACCTCAGCCGATGCACCAGCAGGTCCAACGGATCCAGCGGGGTGAAGCATGGCGCATTGCAACATTGCATAGCAGTGCTTGGACGCATGAGACGTCATGATATATCATGATTTTACACTATCTTACAATCTTTTGCAAGGATTTTGATATATTCTGATGCTTCAGAATTGGCTAGCTAAAAACATTGGACAAACATTTGTACCTGATTTCAATATTATAATCAAGTTATCTCCCATGTCTTTTGGGCAGCGACCCGTTCTCTTTCTTGTTCTCTTTCGCCACTATGACTTTGGCAGCATTGGCTGTGGTAGCTTTCGGCTTAAAACAGCTCTGGTCTCAAATCACCGGTGTTTGTGGAGACCATGCCCGAGGAAGAGAAGCTTGGCAGTTTTCGGGGGGGGTGACATGTCCTTGGACCATCCCTTGATGAGCTCCGGCAGACAGGGGCCAAGTCCCGGTTGTCAAAGTGCAGGCGATGAGGCAAAATCTCGGCTATGCAACAAGATTTATATGATTTTATATACATATATTTGTTAAAATTGTTCATATGAATGTTTTTGAATATCTATATAAGCCTTGTTAAATGTATCCTCGTTAAAATGTCCTCTATAGAATGGGAGGACTTGGGTCCCGATAAAGATGCCTTTCTTCATTGGCTTACAGAGAAAATAGGTGCTGGAAACTTCATTTGGTAACAGGGTCGAACTAAGTGGTCACTACAAAATGCAAACTTCAATGAAAAGTATTTTGTAGTTGAGCTGTTTTGTCCACTCATGAAATCTTATATGAAAGGTGAATTGCATTTTGTAGAAGAGCTGTTTTTTCCATTCATGAGACGTTGTATGAAAACATGATTGCATTTTGCAGTGCCTTGACCCAACCTGGGCATCGTGAACCTGGATGACTTTGCATCCTCCTTCCTGTTGGCGCTACAGTCTGTAAGGGGCTGAGTCCGCACAAACCGGTTTTCCCCGTGGTTTTTGTACACTTTTTTGGTCTTGGTTCAGTGTATTTTTGAGCAGTGGGGTCTTCATTGAAGTCATTTTTTCTGCGTGAGACCTTCCACCCAATTTTGTATTAGAAATATTGTCGGCTTTCACGTTTAATCATTCATCTTCCAATTGACTTGAAAGCGTTGGATCTTCATGTGGTAGCTGAGGAAACCTTGTGTACACTGTATTTGCTATGGCTGGATTGTTGTGCTTAATGACAAATTGCCACAAACACATCATTGACACTAATTGACACATCCACTCTTGTATTTGTGTAGCAAATAATTTCTTTCATACTGGTTCCCCTTCCCTTTGTTCACCCCTGGAAAATACGCGCCGCAGTGCCAGGGTCCTGGGTGAAATGAACATGCATCTCCGGATGTTTTTTCGACATGATTAAACATGTTCTCCTTATAAAATGATTTTCTCAACAAACATCAACAAATTGCATTTTGTAGAAGACCCCATTTGTCGCTACTACAAAACGATCACATGTTGAAAGTGCATATTGTAGAAAACCTCCTTTTCTTAGACAACTACATTCTGTAGGAACCACCCCCTGGGCATGATCAGTACCTAAAGATTGCCCAACCAGGTCCCCTCCCCTTAATTCTAACCGGGATTTAAGTTCGCACATATGCATGTGAAATAAGTGTGGTTGCTTGGTTGCACTCATGTTCTGTCCAGTTGTCGCTTTACGAAAATGGCTTCCGATCTCTTTACGAGCTCCGGTAGCGACACCACTACGACTCGCAAATCTGAGGAAACCGCAGACAAAAGAGACCACGGAAGAGAAGCCTAAAGAATCCGGTGGTTTACTCGATGAAGAGGACGAACATGCGCTTTCTAGTGGGCCTTCTAGGGTACATCCCACATCGGTGACCGGACATGCCACCTTGCAGCAGTAAGTGCTGTGACCAGGACGAGTTTGAAGAATTTGAGGAGCCAGACTGGGCAGCTTGGAGTCAACGGCCAGGATCCATGTGAGACTCACTTGGCACTGATACATGATGACCAGATATGACCAGTATTCACCAACACGATTAATGATGATTAATGAAAAAGAACAGGATTGAAGAAAAAAGAAACAGATTGATGATTGCCAACATGACTGCTCATTTGATATCATTGATATCATTTGTAATAGCTTTGGGCTTTGGGGCAAAAAAAAGTAGCTTGGGGGGCTCACCACCGTGCATCCACATCTTGCACACTGGCTAAGGAGACGCCAGCACCTGGCACATCCGAAGCAAAACAATGGGAAGAAGACTGGGATGATGCTGGCTGGGATGATGAAGACCAGGACCAGCACCCGACTGCCCCAACAGTTGGCTACAGCGAAAACGCTGCGCGGCATGTAACGACGGCAACGCAGTGCACCAGTTCTGCCCTCATGGGAATCATATCGGAGTCATAGAACATATGGGATTTTTGAACATTTTCTCTGGGAAGATCATGTCAATTTCCTGGGAGCATATTGGAATAGATCTGTGCATTATGAATACTTGATTATGTATACTAGAGAGTTGTGACCTGGGCCACCAGATCGTCTTCAGATGTCTGCAGCCTGAGTTGCAGGTGGCGATGGAGAGAGGAGTAGCAGCAGCAAGAGGAGGAGTAGGATTAGGAGAAGGATGACAATTAGGATCAGGATTAAGAGCAGGATCAGTAGCAGTAGTAGGAGTAGTAGCAATATCAATGACCACTGGTTGTATCTGAGATTCCCAATCCTCGTATGGGATGCTAATTTCCCAGCTATCGAAAACCTGCGGCGGTTGATTGACAGCTAGCAATAATAATAGTGGTGGTGGTAGTGGTAGTGGTAGTGGTAGTGGTAGTGGTAGTGGTAGTGGTAGTAGTAGTAGTAGTAGTAGTAGTCGTAGTAGTCGTAGTAGTCGTAGTAGTCGTAGTAGTAGTAGTAGTAGTAGTCGTGGTGGTGGTGGTGGTGGTGAGACAGCAGTTTTGGGATTTGCAGAGTGCCACAGGGGGTTGGAAGACAAATATTGCGCCGCCCAACTAGAGACAAGGTAGGTGATGGTTCCAAATGACATCCAAATGACTCACCAAATGCCATGACGGTGGCATAAACAAGCGATTTAGGTCACACCTCACATGAAAGATATCAGAACAGGCATCAAGACATACATAATACATATAAGATCATATAAGCCAGTCAGACAACTTTTGGAAGACGCTTCTAGATGAGTTATCAGATTTTGTATCCGGGGTCCCTTTCAAAGATACACCGGTAACTATTAGTATCTATGTTAGTAGATTTGTCTTCTTGCAAATGTGCCAGTTTACACATATCATACACATCAGGATTGTCCGTAGCAGCTTCGTGCGGCTTGATGCGTTCTTTTTCGTCCCAGATGCAACAACTTCCATGGACAGCTCTCCGCAGAAGCTGAGAGGACGACTCCTTCCAGAAACGCTTGAAGGATGAGCTCGACAAAATGGAGAAGAAGTGATGCTGCGAAGCTCTTGCTGGTTGCTGGTTACCATCTTGAAGCGGCCAAATACGGATAGATCCTGAAGTGTAGCCCAAAGCAATTCAAGCACAATTCAGACTGCTTTTGCGCAGGACAATAAAACATAGTGGGTCAGTGGTCATGAAGCGGGCATTTGCAAGGGTTGACAGCCAGAGCACCGGTTACCAGAAAACTTCACTGCCTTCGTAGTCCTCAGAAATAAAGGACTTGGCAGGTATAAGGACGCTGTTTCATTCAGCGTCCGTTTTGATGCATTCAAAAATGATTGGTGTTTTCACCATCAATTCGGAAGGCCGGCACTGACAAGCAAAGGAGCAAGAACACAAGGGGACCCAACGTACAGAGCATCATAAGTTACTAAGTTTAGTTAGCTTTTTAATCCCAGTTTCTGTATATAGACATTCTCTACTTCTTCAGTTAGCATAAATCAAACAAATCAATATTGCTGAAGCTTACTCCCCGCAACAAGTGCCAGAAATCACAGAATCACGGAAAGCCTGTCAAAGTGAAGCCCTCAATGCAACTGGCATGATGTGAGTCATGAGGAAAGTCAGTAGCAGAGCGGCAGAGGTGGGAAAAAATGTGCCAGCCGCCAACCCTTTGCTGGTCGCCGCAGGAATGACAAAGGGGCTACCACTTGGCTTGAGGAGGTAGATCATCAATCATTGCGACTCCAGGCGACTCCTAACTGGTCAGGACAAAGGCATCAATCACTGTGCAACTTTTCCTGCCAGGTATGTCAGGTGCATCAAGGACACCTCAAAAACACATGTCCCTTCTGAAACCTGGTCATGTACATAGTCATTCTTCCACATAAATCTTGATGTAATATGATATAGTAGCAAAAGCCAATCAGCTAGAAAAAATGGATCAACTAGATAAGTCATGAACAAATCAATCAATTAAGTTTTGTCAAAAAAAATCCTAGGAAAAGCAGTGTCACCTATTTTTCTCGGTGCTGGGTGCAAGGTGGCTTTTAAGGGCTCATCTCAGGTGATGCCAAGGGATCACTGATCCTTGATACATTTCCATACCGCCAAATCGGCAGCTTTTTCCGGAAACATACAGCTGTCGTACAAACACTGTTGTACAAACAGTTGTGCAACATAAAACCATTTTTCTTACATAAGCAACCACAGTGGATATGGCCCCGAGTTTACAATAAGACTCAGCTGTTGGACAACTCGACAACTTCCGTTATGATTGGCTCTCCGGCTTCAGAGCTAACCAACTGAGTTTGGTCCGAGGTCGTGTCGTTTACAACGACCAGAGGCCAGCAAGCGCAGCCGCGCTTTTGCGCGGTGACTCAAGCACTTCAGTGATGAATCTATAGGCTTGATACCATGGCTTGACCACTGTCAGGGAGTTTGGTGTGGTTGATGTTGGTGATCCATCAATGGTTGGAGTATTTTTGCCGTTCAATGGCACTAATCAAAGGAATTGGATTCAAGTTCAAGTATGGTTCCTGAATTCACTGGACAATCGGTCAAGGCGCAACATTTTTCCTTGATTTCCCCCAGCACCCAAGCGCTCGCAGTCCGCACCCTGCATCAGCGCGCTGGTGAACAAGCCTAGGGCTTGGAGGGAACTCATGGAGGATGGCGGCTTCAAAACGTGCAACTTCTGCAACATTTGCAACTGCCGTGTGCCCATATGTAATCCATATTCAAGTTGTAGGTTGAACTTGCGCCTTTGAGGCAAGTTCGGAGCAAGACAGCTCCAACAGGCTTGCCGCCTTGTGGATTTGATGGCATTATGCTTGCTAATGCGAATTTGGGCAGGGTCAGAAAGCTTGCTTGGTGCTCGAAGTAGGTGAACATGCAGTGACCTATCAATTTGTTGGGTCCTGTGCGATGATCTATGCGATGCAATGTTCTTTTTGACTTGGCTCAGTCGCGATTGTTTCTTCAGCCATGTGAAGTGGCACTCTTGGTGCCCATTTCCGCGTGTAAACCTCCATGTTGGACGAAAGCGATTCAAACTCAACCATTTCCAGGCTCATCACTTCTCCAAGCTCGTTTGGTTGATGTTCCAAGATCTGGGAGACCAGTGGTGCCTTTCTAGCCATTGAAGCAAGCCTCAGCTTTTGGCATGAAATGGGTCATTTTTTGGACATTTTTTGACGCGGGGTTTTTTATACTCTTGGCTACAAGTAGGTCGGGCTATTGAAACTGAATGAACAAGCGAAATCGAGAAAGCAACCATCATAGGCTCTGACAGATTCATTGCCAGATTGTTCTATGTTGTAAGCGTTCAGTACCAAAAAAAAAAGATCGATCAAGGGCTGATTTGAAGCAGTTACTGCCTCTAAATCAGCTAAATTACCTCCTTTGGCGTCCAGTCTTTATACAAGATCTTCTTGCAGGCCAAGGCAATCAAAGCATTCCATGCTAGGGCTGCTTCATCGACAAGGTGTCACGATTGAAATCTCAGGCCATGCCAAGGACTTGAGTGAGATGGGATTGCGTAACCAAATCATCCCTGACATTCCTTGACATGCCGCCCGTGTGTCAATGTCATCCAGGAGGTGCACATGGCCCAATAAAGGCTATAGTTTTGTTGTTGATGGGATGTTCGCCGATGTTCACCATGCAGGGTTACCGCCAGCCACATCCTTGAGCCACCGCCATGTTTGCCCGACTTGGCGCGTGGTGGGCTCGTGACCTGCGGCCTCCTTCTCAGCTGTACACCCTGGGGGAGGTATGAAACTCCCAGTGAGGTCGTTCTATAAAGGTCATGGTGAGCCACATGGCTTTCAGCATAGGTGGTGATTTACCATTCAAGATTGAACTGATTGAACGTTTACTACATCCGAACTCCCGCATTGTCTCACCTTACAGTGTTTGAGGAAAGAGGCAAGGGGATGCAACAGAACACCTGGGACAAAAATAGCCATCTCATGTTGATACTTCTTCTTAAGTGCGCGAGGGTTGTGTATCAACAAGGTCCACTTGCTTCAGAGTGACTCATGCTGTGTCGACATTGTCTTCTCTTTGCTTGGTTCCCTGAAGCTTGCTGATAGGCAAAATGCCTCACATCCGTGCAAATTTGCATTCGGACGCGCATTCTTTGGCTCAGGCTTAGGTCTAAGCTCAGGATCGCTTTTGCGATGTTTGAGCTTGACACCGGGCCCAGTCGTTCACTTTGCTTGGTTGACTGGTGGCCATTTGAGGAGGGATCCAGTCCAAGCATGTGGCCCTTTGGGTGCAACTGTGGTCACACGGAGATCGTATCCCCTCCAGGCTCCCCCAGCAGACGTGGCCGCAGCGGGCAAACCTTGCTGGCGCGGGGTCGGGAAGGGCTGCTGCAAAATGGCCTGGGGCTTCCGCTGTCAAAGGGCACGGTGGAAGTGGTACAGGTAGCCACCAGCGATGAGATGTCCGACTCACAGCAGGCTTCCAGCTCATCATTGGTGCTGGGCACCATGGGCACCGAGGCCAAGGTGCGAAGTTCGGTCGAGCCAGGGAATGTCGACAATGGATCTCGCAGTGTCAAGAACAGTGTGAGGTGGCAGGTGGAAGTCAGGGAGAGCTCGGCCTCTCCCAAGTCGCAAAAGTCTCAGAAATCCTTGGAAAAGGCTGAACGGACACAGAAGAAAAGAAAAACCTTGCACACCTGGCTTTTTGGCTCCCATATTTGGCAGAGGTGTGTCATTTTTTGCCAATGGGATCAGTAGCGCCAGTTTCCGCAACACAATGCGTTCAACATGTTTCGGTGCCATTGGTGTGTCATTGCCGGCTTTGAGCACTGCTGTATGTAGCTTCCATGTGGCATATTCTTCAGATTGTCCAGAGAAGTGTGCAGAAGAGTGCTTTGTGGGGTCATTGTTGTGTACTTCATATTCTTGAAAGAACATTAAGATACTAAGTATCTCTATGCTGAACTGGTAACGAAGTACTTTGTCAGACTATGATTGCTCACTGGAGCCCGAAAAGGGTTTCACCTTAGCACAGCTTAGGCTCAGTGCGATGCTGGACGTTTCGGAAGGTGGCTTTGACACGGTCACAGTGCCTGAAGGAGGATCTCCTGCTTCGTATGCCCATTCCCGGTCGAGGACCTTGCACCCACCATCGGCTGGTGGAGGACTGCGCCGCCTCCCTCCGGGACTTGAGGTGATGAGCCTGACTGATTTGCTAAGCCACTGACTTTAAGGCAGGGAAATGAAGGCAATTGGGACCCCCTTCGAAACACATAGGATGTTCATGGATGTTCTTGATATTCCTGTGAAAGGTGTATGAATAGATGTGCTTTACTTGTGCGTGTGATGTGTACGAGATGCTAGACGCCTGTTCTATGCCAAACAGGTTGGGTTCAAGAAACCATCATCCATCCTTGCGCTCAATGATATTCGCAAGTCTTATGGGTATGTCAACGTGACCCATCACCAAACTAAATGCTAAGCCAAGATGCGACCGAACTGACCAACATGTATAGGATTGTACAGGTACATATGCATTTTCCATGTACAACATTGAACCAACCATGGGGGGGCTTGAGACCCAGGGCATCCCAGCGCTTTCCAGGACTGAGCCCTTCTTCGAGAGTGGGCTCCCCTCGAAGTCGCGGCTGGCGAAGTCCGAGCCCTCCGTCGAGCCCTTCCAAGAGCATTCCCAGCCCCACAGGAGCTACGGCGACGACCCGCGACGGTGACCGGCTGAGAAGACTTTGTGAACCAGAAGTTGTTTCAGGTCTTTTTTGGCTTCACAAATTTTCATACATTTGGATCAGTTGTTGATCACTGGTTATCACCGACCTGACACTGATGATCCACAGATTTGTTTTTGCATTGCTTGCGGGGAAGAAATATTTTTACTGAACAATGATGACATCGACAATATTTGTGAACCAGAAAAGCTGTTGGCATTTTTGTTGGCTTCACAAATGTTCATGCACTTGGTTCATTGATTGATTCTCACCTAGGGATAGTGAAATAGTGGTTGCATATTTGGTGGTTTCTTGAAATCCGAGTGCCCCCAAATCATCCAATATTAACAATATTTATTTATATGTTTTTAATATCCATTTACATATACATATACATAGATATAGATATATTTCTATATGAATACATTTACACACACACACACCCATAAATATAGTTTTATGCATCTATATATAGTAATAACACCCCAGCCATTTTTGGTGTCCCCTATGGCTTGAGAAACGACCAAATGGTCACCAACCCCCTGCAGTCCACAGGTCAGGTCCAAGCCACGTTCGGCCGGCGTAACTCCGCGTTCGGCCGCACTGCTTGGAAGATGTCGCTTCAGTGGGATTCCCACCATGCTTCTCACATAGAACGTCATAGAACCAAGTTATTACCCAGGTGAGCAGGGTTGTGCTATAAGCTCATAAGCTCAAGCTCATTGGGCCAAAGGTTTTGTCATGTTTTGTCTATGGAAGAAGATCCAGCTGGTCCCTACAGTACCTACATTTGACTGTGAATCACCAGCTATTTATGCTGAAAATCAGGTAGCTTGTTGAGGCCCAATCCTTTGGTTGGGACGATTTTTCGGTCAATATGCACTGAGCTCATGCCACAGAGGTGACGGAGTGGCGCCCAGGTTTGTCTCTCCTGAAAGCTTTCAAGATGCAGCGTTGCCCAGGTCTAGCAAGAGCATTGATCGCACGATTGTCGTCGTTAGCCAGTATGTATTATGAGTATCTACAGCTCACATGAAAGCTAAAACTTTCGTTCCCTTCGCAGCCAGCGAGGAGCCTCTGGGCAACCCAGCATCCTGTGGCTGCTTCGCGACCACTTTGTCAACAATGTGGACGCAGATGGCTCTGGACATCTTTCAAGGGATGATCTTTTTGAGCACATCAAGGACCACCAAGTTAAATATGCAGAAGGTCAAGCCAAGATGTGCAGTATTCAACCTGATTGTGAGGGCTTGGCCAACAGGCATATGGTGGCTTGGGGCCGTGGGCTGTCCACATAGAACCTTAACGCTGCCAAAGAATGATAGTGATTTTGCAATATTTTGCAAGAAACCGACCAACTTTGAGAGTTGCCATGACCATGTCTAGAAAAAGCCAATCCTCACCGGCTAGACCCTTGTCAGACTGTCACAATGTACTTCAATGGCTGCCTGGGCAAAACTTCTGCGTGGGACGGTGGTTGTACTCAAGAGCATTTGTAGTAAAGAACCCCGGAACATGCAGCTCAGACCGTTCACCTGCCAAATTGGACACTTTGAGACCCATGCGCGTCGTATGTACTCTTGTCGTTTTCCATTCCTGTTGCCGAAAGGCACACTGCTAAACGAACCTGGAAGTGAAAAATCACGGTTGCTATAGGTACACCAGCTATGAATTATAGATGGTGAATTTTCAATTTCCAGGTGAGTTTGCCAACAGGAGTTGGGCATCACAACCAGATCATCAAAACCACAGTTCTTCATTCGAGTCGGCTTAACAAAAGCGTATATAGCAGGCGATGGCTAAGCGTATACAGGCAACCCCCCAAATCACCGTTTATGTCGTAATAAACCATCCATTTTTGGGGCCCCCTGTGGCTTGATAAACCACCGTGTGCAAAAATGGTTTGATTAAGCACTTGTACTTTGTCATGTGTGGTCATTACTGGCGTGTCAGGGTTAGAGCTCCAGGAAAATGTTGAGCAAGATGAGGGAGCCCTGAACGCGGAAGACATCGAACTTCTTCGGGAGGCAAGGATTGAACCCTAAGGTTCGTGGCCACATGGGTGATTAATGGTTTCTACATGTTTTTGCTCACTATGCCAAGGATCAGTGGTGGATGCTAAATGGAACATAGCGATTGATAGTGGGGCACTGCGACGGAGATTCACATTGGAAAATCAGCAGAAGATGCAAGAGTGACGTGCTGGTCAATGGCTGAAAAATCTAGTCATTCAGCTAGCGGCATGCTGACGATTCTTGTCATTTGATGCATCTAAAGAGCTACATATGCTGCACACGAGTTGTTTTTTATCACTTTTCATCAAATAGAAACGAGACTGAAGACTCTGTCCTCGCCTAAAGGGCAACACTCAGGCTGCAACAAGGAAGTTGTACCATCATGCACTGCGTTTTTGTTTGACAAGAAATCACAGACATGCCTATTGGACTTGGATGTCATAATGTTTTCCCCACCGCTTCTAGAGCGTGTCTTTCTACAGCATCAAGTGAACTCAGCGTACTACTGGGTGTAAGTGTACTCATACCATGGCTACAAAACTGATGTCTATAGATATAGATATTCGATGCCTTCAACTGAGACTTGCTGGGACCATCCTAGGTGGAGCGGTGCCGCTTTAGCGAAATGGACCTTGGTTTGGGAGGACAGGATTTGGGAATGGCAGAGTGGCTCCACTTCATGCTACTCCGAGTTGCTCGGATCCAGAGAGATTCGTGGACGCGCATGTGCTTGTGTGCAGCTGTCGGCATGGGTTACTTTTTGATCCTGGCTGGTAGTGCTTCAAAATGATTAAGACATGTTGAGATACTGCCTGATACCGCTATGGGGAGACCTTGCGGTTCAAGTACTGCTGCTGCAAACGTGTTGCTGGATTTGCTATGGTGATCATGTTTGGTAGTCACTCATGATAGGTCATGATATGGGTGTGGGTCAAAACCATGTACACCTGGTTCCCCTATCATCAACCATCGTTTCCCTATAGTTTTGTTGGTCACTATCCCCATTAGTTGGTTAGTTAATATTGACCCATAGCCATTTGGCGAATGATCACTTCATCCATGTGATAGCCATCACCGGCGAAGCCCAGGCCTCAGCTCCAAGCCATGTGGCGGCCAAGCATCTGAACCGACACCTCCGAAAGGCCCTGGAGGACGCCTGGAGCACAACGAAGGAAAAACACCCATCGTGGTTGCTGAAGGTGGGTGAAAAGCTGGATGAAGTTGGTTAGTCATATTTTTGTACATCTTGTTATTTATAATGTATTTCTAGATGTTTTTCTGTATGATTTTTATATTGTTCTTTGTTCTTTATGTTTTATTTTTGATGTTCCAAATGTTCTAACTTGGTTTGTGTATGTCGTTCTCCGGTGAGTGTATGAAGATGTCTAATTTGCTGAAGTTGGTGTCTATGTTCTTTGTTTGTAGTTCTCTATGTTCTGACTCAATTCGAATTAATGAGGTAGTTTCTTAGTTGATCAGTGGATCAGTCAGTGCGTCAGGCAGCCAGTCAGCCAGTCAGTCAATGTTGGTTTGATAGTGGATGAGTCTGAGTTGGTGTTACTGTACTCAGCTCAGTTTGAACGCTTCTCAGCAAGCCATTGTAACGGTTCTCGATGGTAGATCACGCAATGATGGGCGTTTGCATTCTTGTTTTGCTTGGACTTGTTCAAGTACTGCCTTTTTGTCATTGGTCAGGTAGGTTAAGAACGTATACTATATTTTTTGCCTTCTATATATCAACTACCAACTAAGCGCGATGACTATACAGTGATTGTGGCTCCGTGCAAGGTATTTTCAAGAGTTGGTACCATTTGTACATGGGTTGATCGGCCGTGAAACTAAACCATAAGTGTTGCCTAATTGCGTTATGTTTGAACTTGTTCTTTAACATAAGGTTTAGATATATAAAAATCTGATACCCCCATATAGTTTATCTGAACTTGTCTACCTTCGGGGTATCGCCTTTGACATCGACGACTGGTCCCCCAAGAGTCGGCAGGAAGACTCTGAACTCTTGGGCCGGATTCACGCGGCCTTCGAATACGCAGACTGCCAAGGCGCCTGGGAAGCGACAAACTTCTGAAGTCAAAACATGTGGCTATGGGTCAATATTAACCATCAATAATCGGGGATGATAAGCAACACAACCATAGGGAAAACAATGGCTAATGATAGGGGAGCCAGGAGTACAATTTTTTGACCTACAGCCATGTCAGCACTAATCCCAAGCTGGGAGGCTCAGGAACTCAAATGGCTCACAGTGAATGAAAGGCAATCCCTATGAAGCTGTTTCTGTACCCTGCGTTGAAGTGGTACGGCCCAAAAGGACAAGCGCATGCTAGTGCTGTATTTTCATCAACTTCGAACACTTGTGATTCTGCATTCCGAAGTACTGTGAACCGTATGTGTTCTCTATTCGGGTATCTTATGGATTTCTGATCTTCAATCATTTCATTCAGCACTTTACTTGATCTTTTTTTAGCTCAATGGCGGAATGGCATGCAAATGGCATGCTCATCATGGACCATTTTCAGCAGGTGATGGCCTCATCCGTCAAGAGAAGTGGCCAGAAGCCTTTGAAGTCGTTGGTCTGGGTCAACCTCCCGACGACATCTTGGAAGACAGAGAAGAAGATGGTTCGCCCTGGGCTTCTTGGCGCCACGATCACCACTCGCCATGCTATTCGCCATGGGTTTCCCCTCATTTATTCACTGTTAACCAAGAATGGGCCAATATCAACCCTTGAATTACTGGCCATTCATTGGATATTATCAGCCGCCTTTCACCTTGAAGAGTACATCCCAAAGAGTGAACAGATGCCGTTGATGTTTTTTTCCGAAGTTGGGGGAGGTTTGGCTGGCTGCACCTTGTAATGATCTTGGAAGAGAATTACGGTGCGCACCTTTGCAAACCCTGCAGGGCTGATGAGAATCACGTAAAAGTCCAAAATAGAATAGAATATACAGTAATATATAACATCAGCTATCATGAGTTTTCTCAGTATATTGTTTGATTGCAGAATTTCGTTACGTCTTTACTTGGTTGCCTGCACTCAGTAGCAACCATGACTTAAGGCGATGCTGATTTAATCGCACGTAAAGTCAGTATCAGTAGCTGTGCAGAAAACAGCAACAACAAGAGCAGCAACAACAAGAACGCCAACAGCAAGAACAACAGCAGCAGCAGCAGCAGCAGCGGGAACCGATGTCAGAAAGTCTCCATTTCACACCTGGGGAAAAAGGTCGCAGATGGTCGTACAATTTGGATTCTGAGTATTCCGAGGCCTTAAGCTACTACGAATTCGTGGCTCATGCCTTGGGTCTGAAGGCAGCAGTGGTGGAACTGGCACTTTACGACTTGTCACAGGGAGTTGCACAGTGGGTACCGACCTCTTTGCTTGGTAACTCGGACCGCAAGAGGCTCCCATCACTGACGTCTCCGGGGTACATTGTTAATTGTTATGATTCGCGACTTGCTAGACTATAGTACTTGCACCCCACAGCCTCTGGTAAAGACTGTGACGACAAAAAGGAACATTGGTCGTGAGATAGAGCTAGGCCTAAGTTGGATGGTTTAGGGTTGTAGCCATTCTCGAACCCACTAACTACTAGTAAGTAATTCTGCAGTGATGCGGAAGTGACCTATCTAATGTCATTCCCGACTACTGAAGCCTTTGCACATTTGGACACGCAACCTGTCCCTATGTACATCCCTTCATACGTTGGTGATGTCTCAGCTCAGCTGGTTCTGAGGTGGTCACAAGGTCGATGGCGTTTGGCATAGCGGCCTTCGGGTTTTTGGCAAAGAGTTCTGGTCGGGTCCTCAGACCTGCCGGTGAGATCACTAGATTGCGCAATCACCTGGAGCTGCCCACCATAGAAGGATCCACCTACCTGTTGATCCCTGTCGTAAATTCGATACGATTGGTTCCTTGACATATACATGCTAATGTAGTGTCAGGATTTTTCACAATTTATGTCACATGCCACTAGCTAATTGATATATATATGTATACATATATATATATACACATACTAGCCCAGTTGGTCCATCTTGTTTTTCAAACGGTCATTCCAATCAATCCCTTGGCTGATCGAACTTATGCTAATACTCTCGCTCTCACTATGGTATTCCATAGCCATGACATGCATCATAACCTCCATGCCACTTCTACTGCCTAGGTATGGAGGCGTTATACTGGAGTCCAACTACAAAGACGTGCCCTTTGGCGAACCTGCAACCGTCATCCGGCTCGGTTCCACCTTGAGGCCACCGGGGAGATCCGATTGCAGGTGACCCACTGCACCAGTGGACCCGTGGCGTCAGGTTTTTGGCCCAGGTGAACTTCTTGCTATCAGGGTGAATCCAGCAGCAAACTATCGGGGGATGCAGATGAGTTTGTCATTTCCTTATTCGTGTGCTCTTTTTATTAGAAAACGCCAATGCAAGGGGATCATATAATGATTTGGCATGAAGAGTTGGTTGATTGAGCAGGCAGGATCGAAAGATTGACATGCTGACCAGAAAGAATAGACCAATATCGAAAAGACTTAAAGGCTCACTGGAGAAGTCAGTCCCTACGAGTGATTTGCAGAAGCCATCCGCACTTGATCAATTTGGGGATTTGAGGGTCAGGGTCTAGCTATCTCTTCAGGTCGCACGAAGATTTGGTGGAGTTCTTGAAGGAAGACGTCTATGTAGATTACAATCCGCGTATGTATGATGTCCTGCGCAGAAATTGCAATCATTTCTCCAATGAATTGGCACAGTTCTTGCTCCACGGCAAGCAGCTGTGTCTTGGCTGAGAAGCGGCCATTTGGGCGAAGAAAACCATCTCAAAGAACTTACTACAAACAGAATTAGACAGGTAATTATCAGCGACATTTAAGTCGTCGCTTCAAGTAGGGCACATGACTTTTGGCCTGTTACACCATTTGTGGACATAATGGCGAGTTGTCGTGAGATGAGATTTGACAGCAGGTTTTGATGTGAGCTGATTTGCAAGAAGATTTTTCGTCATGCAGTGTGTGTAGTTCCTTGACACTTGGCCGTACCAAGGCCGGAAGAAGTCTTGATGCAGCCAGAATGGTTGAAGGATGCAGACTCCTCATGCAGCGGGAGCATTTCGCACATATATATTATCTCCACGAACTGTGCTACTCTACCACTCCTTTTTCTCACCAAACACAATTCTTTTCACAACATAAACTTTTCTTTTTGGGAGTCTTGAGAGCGACCGGTATTCAGTCTAATTGATGTTTTGATCAATCTGCTTAACCAGATACCAGAGGAATATAGAGAGTTCAACTGGCAGGTGTTTTACAGAAGTGCCAACAATTAGTGAACCATTGATGGATGATGGTTAGTAGTGGTTGCTGATGGTCGACTTCCTATTCTCAAAATCATTGCCAATAGCCACTGCGGTGGATTATGGATCTGAACACTTGGCGAGTCACAATCACGCAACTGATTCTCCTCTCTTGCCCGTGAAAAGCTGTCACTGACCACTATCACAATAAAGCATTATTAAGCGGTATTGACCAGTATTGACTTTATGAACCCTGGCGCAGTACTAACCCACATTCAGCATGTATGAACCATTATTCACCACATTTCACTTCTCATTATAGTCCCTTTATTGGTCATTGTTAATGACTGTTCCCTTTTGCAGTTTTTTTTTTGCAGGATGCCGCCCTGGTTCGCACCATGCGGCCCCTGCTCAATCGCTGGTTGGGTGGCTTTGGAGACGCACTTTCAAGTGGCGGGGAGGACAGAGTTCATGAGTTCACCTAACGGATCCGGAGATTTTGCTTAGATTTTCTCTAAGCTGGAGGTTGACACGGAAATTGTGTGATGGCTCATGCTGACAGGACTCGACGCCCCAAGCCGTTAGTCGAATAGACGATCTCACAGAGGAGTGGAGATCGCGACTTCGAAAAAATGATTTGGTGATGCATCGCACCCGTTTTATTGACCGACCGCGCGTTGCTTGGCACAGTCACCTGTGACCACCTGAGAAGTGTGGAGCATTGGAGTAGGAACAAGTCATCAGATCATCAGACAGGCTGAGACAAACGTAGCTCATTGTTCTTTGCTTTTGGCCTAGACCTTAATTTAGCATGTCGAACCCCCAAAAGATCGGAGCCTTGACCTTTGCGGCTTCCAGGCTGTTCGAATTGTCTCGCTTGGCAATGATGAGAATGGCAGTTGTGTGGCGGAGGTGGGGCCTGCCCCCACAGATTACCTCCCCGGAAGATTCTCATCCATAATTGGGCCCCCCCCAAGCTGGGCCAAGCCCGACATGGCCTGCGGCGTGGAATGGCTTCCTACGTTTGACTAGGGATCACCCACACTGAGTTGCTTCATTTGTTTTCTCCTTTCGGTGCCCTCAGGAAAACTCAACCAGGGAATTTTTGCTCAACCAAGCTGGGGGAGAAAGATCTGCCATGGGTGTCCTTCCTTGCGGGTTGGCGTTGCAAAGTGATGGGGGCCCCTTTTCTGCACGGCTTGGCCCAGGTGAAGTTTTTCAAGCCATCGGCAGCTGATGGACTGCCTTCAGTCCTGCCATCCTTCTCGTGGGAGGTGGTGCGCTTGAAAGGTGTGCCGTTGAGACAGTTCTACCCCTTGCTTCAGGACGCCACAAGCCGGATGGTGTTGAAGATTTAGCGCATGGGAGGCGCTGCATGTTCATAGAAGCCCTCCGTATTCAAAGGTAAATCACCAGCTATGGTGGTTTATTAGTTTGGATTTAAGTTCCCTATTTATAATCCACTCCCTGTAGCTCAGCCGAACTTCTTGAGAAGGCCAAGGGGAACAAGCAACCATTTTTCTAGACATAGATAGGTTGATCTGAACCAATCACAGGGCAAGAGGTACCAGTTGTTTTGAATCGCACCGATTCCTGGCCAGCTATGCTGCAAAGATTCAATTTTGATAAAGACTTTTATCAAAAGGTCTGCATTCCCTTGGCAATTTGCGAAAGTGAGGTTTTGGGATCTGAATATGATGTTGTTACTCATGATTACTTCGCAGGAACCAACACTTTCTCAGGTTTTATTATTAGGGTTGGATTCAATACTCATCGGTGGAAGGATGTGGGAGGTATCACTCACATAATCCCAGTTGCAACTGGAACAACCTCCCTGTAGCAGTCGCGGGAATGGAACTGGCCTCGGCTTCTATGGCTGTGGGTCCCTATCATTAACCATTGTTTACCTTATTGTTGTTGGTCATTATCCACTATTACTGGTTGGTTAATATTGACCCATGGCCCTATCAGGAGGAGCATGGTTGTGCTCATATTCTCCGAGCCGGCTTGGCCATCCGAGATGATGCCGCACGAGCAGTGCTTCAAAGGACCCGAAGCATGCGAGTGCAGCCGCACTGTCACAAGGGTTGCTTGGCTCGGTCACCGGGTTGGAGCTAGTGATTTCTCCAGTTGGTGGTTTCTCAAAATTGGGGTACCCCAAAAGCATCCACTATTAGTCATTTATAATAGTAAACCAGCCATTTTTAGGGCCCCCTATTTTGAGAAACACCCAGTTGTTGAGTGAAACGATGGACTGCTGGTTTCTAAAGTTATCCAAAACTACTGCTTCTTGCGCCTTGGAAATCTTACCTGGTCATACCCCAAAATTTTGTCAGTTCTGGAGTGCATTATCGTTTCAGGATGATTGGGTTTGATATCGCCCATTTCATCTCATTTCCATCCATTCCTGGATGCATCAAATTCTGCCGCGGTGCTGTTTCCCAGGTCATTTACTGAAGCCTGAGGAAGCGAGATGGTTTAGCATCATGCAGCCCAGATCCTGCAGTGTTTGTGGCAGTGGTGTCGGCAACTCTGAAGTGACACACTCCTGTGCCTGGGTTCCATGATGAGTCCCCTGGAACTAGAAATAACTAGACTACCTGGGGGCGTATTGCAGGTCCTTCCAAGCTTGCATTGTGACTCAACGTGGGGGAATTATATTTGTGACGCTGTCCGGTATGTTCGGTGTGTTCGCTCATGGTGCATAATGGTCTCTCTTCCTCGCTTTACGTCTCCTTCCCTCGCTCTATTTCTGTCTCTGTCTCTCTCCCTCTTTGCCCTCTCTCTCTTTCTCTCTCTCTCTCTCTCTCTCTCTCTCTTCTCCCGTGTACGTGTACATGCACGCTGGTAGCAGTGAGTAATTACAGAGAACCAGGTTGGAAATTTGTGTTCAGGTTAGCTGGTGACATTGGGTGATCAGCTTTTCAAAGTGCCTTTTGCAAGTCCTAAAAGTAAGACATGGGTGTTTCTCAGAATAGGGGACCCCCCAGTTATCATCTTTGCTTACTCATGTATAATAGTAAACCGACCGTTTTTAATATAATAAACCCCTAATATAGTAGGGTCTATCATCCTTTATTCGTTATGTGTAGCAGTAAACCAGCCATAGCTTTCCCCATGGGGTCCCCAGCCCCTGCCTTGAGCACCCGTGCCATTTGCGAATCCGATGCGGAGCTGCCACACGGCACCTGGCACCTCACGAGGTGCGCACTGTGACTTCATCCTGTGCTCCAACTGTCAACGCTCAGCTCCTCAGCGAAATGCTAAGCGAAATGCTCAGCGGGGCGATTGCTGGGAGCAGACCCCCGAGGGCATCCCCAAGCAGTCAGCTGATGTCAGTTGTAGAGCTGGTTGTAGAAGTTATATATTTATATATATCTATATATAGAGAGAGAGAGAGAAATTAGTTACAGATATAGAGTCAAATGTGTTAGTTAAATGTATCAGGGCATTCCAGTGTTATATGTGTTATATGTCCTGATAATTATGTGTTGTATGTGTCTTATTTTCTTTTTCAGGGCATTCCGGTCCTTAGCAGAACCATGTGTACGAGACCTTACTCAGTTGGCGAAACACAATGAGGGTAAGCGCCACATGACTGAGTTTGATCTCAGGCTGCCGAACTTCCGTGCGGTGGCGCGTTTTCAGATGTTCTTTCCCCAGATCTTGCAAGAGCATTGCTGATCAATGAGGACATTGGTAGGCTTTGAGGTTCGAATGCAGGTCGAAGATGCCTCACGAGATCTCACAAACATGTTGATGCATGTTGCCCTGTGGGCCGACCTTTTGTTCCATGTGGGTCAGTCGGCAATGCAGTGCGGGGTGCTGCTTCGCTTTGACAGGACTGGCTTAGCTACAAAGCACGAGTCTATTTCGTCAAAGCCGATCATAACTCCATGGGCTTTTTAGACTCTTGGAAATGCTTGGGAAATCAAATTGGCGTCCCAAATGGTTTGATTAGTTTAATTGTTTCCCAAACCAATGGCCACATGGTCAATTTAAAAAAGGAAGAAAGGTTTCTTTCTATATTTGCTTACTTTTTTGCAGATGCATTTTATATTTCTGATTCAAAATCCAGATGTCGGGAGTAGATCTCCACATTCTCCAGCAGAAAGTTGAACCACTGCCTGCTGAGGATAAGCCAAAAGCGCGCAGAGTGGACAACCGCTTGGCGGCTGAGCTTGGCGTGAAGCCACTTGGTGATTCAGAGCTGGTCCAAGCACTCAAGGCACGTCGGATGCAGATGCGTTTTGACCCACCCGAAAACCCAAAGCTCCCCAAAATTTCACTGCAAACAGGTTAATATCAATAATTCACGTTAATTCACAATGGTCAAATTCATGAAACCTTCACCACGTTAGTAGGGGCATGTGGTTGCTTGAATTTGACCATTGTTTCACCATTGTGGTTAGATGATGTTAGATGATGATGTAGGGGTTGAAAGATGTTGAAACATGGGCTTTCACCCAGCCTGCAGGAAGCCAGTGGAGGGCTGGAGCTGAGCGAGTCCGCCTTTCAGCACTTCTTTTGTGCGGCCGTCACGAGGGCCCTGGCGCGGCTGGAAGCCGGAAAGCTGTGGCGACCCAAGCGGCGCGGGAGTCGCAGGTGAGGCGAGGCTGTCCATGAGACAGGGAGAGATCCATACATAACGCTTGATCATTATGGGCAGATGGGTGTTTCTCATAATAGGGGTACCCCCAAATCATCCATTATTGACTTTTATAGTAGTAAACCAGCCAGTTTTGGGGCTCCCTATTTTGAGAAACCACCATATATCTAATTAACATTGTATGTATACGTAACACAGAGAGAGAGAGATGTCCAGTTTTGCTAACTAAAGTTATTATTGTATGTTTTTTTGGTAGTTTGGGGCATGAGCGACTTCTAATTGATGGCTTGTATTTGCATACGCATGTCAGTTTGTTTGTCAGTGTGAGTAACGCAAACAAGTCTAGATATGATTTTGCCCACACAATATGTCCACAGTATTCCGATGATCCATAGATTTGATTTCGACTCAACTTGATTTGAATGATAATACATTGAATAGACATAATGCACAATATACATTATATTTGGGTTTCTCAAAATAAGGGTACCCCAAAAATGGTTGGTTCACTATTGTCAATGATCAATAGTGCATGATTTAGGGGGTTCCCTTCAATAATGCATAATGGATGACTTAGGGTTCCCTATTTGGACAAATATCCATTTGAAATACTACGATGGCATGCGCACACACACACAATGCCATTAGTCCGCACTATGACTTTGAGTTGGTCGACATTGAGATCACGGACAGCCTCATGTAGCATGTTGCTAGTGAGCTCTCGTAGTTTGTGACACAAATCTGCTTGGTGTCCACGAAAAGTGCCTAGGCTTGGGCAGGCATAATCTGGCCTTCCCTGGTCTGAATTTTCAGGTGGGAGTGCCATGTCCTTGCGCAGTATTCGCATTTTGAGCATCCAGTCATCTCCAGGGGTTTTGTCATGTCATGCCTTCGTCTTCAAGGACATTGCCAACCCAATCTCAGATCTTTCAAGGATCTTTACCTGGTCCAATCAGATGCCGTTTAAAGAGCCAGATGTGTGGGCATCTGCAATTAATACCGTGAGCTGTTTCCGGACATGGCAAGCTGCGCATCATAATTGACAGTTGCTGTGAGAAACATTTAGCAAGTCTTGCATCTAGGAAGTCGTGCTCCTTTTTCGTGCTCTATCAATTTTGCCAATGTCGCATGGTTTTCTATACCTATATTTTAAGTGTTGGATCCGTGACAGCTGATCTCTTTGGTCTCACTGCAGCAGTTTCACAGCACATCGTGTACGGCCAAGACCCCATATCACCCCCTCGAGGGCAGCACAGTAGATTGTACCGCCTTTTGAGGCCTCAGGGTGCACATTCTGTGAGATGTTTTCTCGATGCAATTTCTCCATGTCCCTAAAGATGGCAGATGACATGCAGACGAACATGTGTTTGTTATGTTTGTTTGGATTTGCTTTATGCCTTGCATAGCCTGGTGAAAAGCACCTGAGTTCGGCTACACATCGTGGTCTTGGAATTTAAGCCAAGACGTTCTACACTCGATGTGCCATTCCAGCAGAGACTGGAACCTGCCCATCGACCCCGCTATTTACGTCTAGAAATGTGGCTGAATGTTTTGCTGCTTAGCTTTGGCTTGCACCAGGGCGTCGCCCCTGGTCGTTACACTCGAATAATTTGAAACTAAAGTACCAGTTGAACCATGGGAGTCGCCAAGTGTGAAGTTCTGACTCGAACCATGTCCATCTTTGAGATGTGGAGATAAGAGGAGTCATGAAACTGCATGAGACTGCTAGACTGGTGGCATCATTGGAAACGCGAGAGCCAGCCATTGCTTGGATTTGCTGAGGCCGTACTTTGTGGAAGCAGGCATATTTGGCGTTCGCTGGTTGCAGCTGGTTGGAATGCTGCACTGCGTGCAGGCCAGCTGAGTGTATGTCGACAGAACGTCTCCCTTGGAATTGTGGAAACTGGTGACCTGGGGATGGAATGATAAACAAAAAATACTTGCATCACCTCCGAACATTGACAACCCCTTTCCTACAAGGCATTTGCATGGATTTGCCATGTTTAAAGCAATATTTGTAGCACCAGTTCAGACAGGTTGTTTTTCAATACTCTTTTCGTTGAAGCATGCATTTGCTGTTCTGCGCTTGCTCTCTCGTTGTAAACGATGATTTTTGCCCACTTGGAACTTGCCTCCAAGAGAACGCAATGGCCCAATTGTCGCGCTTGCGGTATCATACTAGTTTCGACTTATCACACTCGAGGGAATTATTTTGCAATAAACCCGGCTCAGTGTTCAGGATTAACATGTGCAAATAAACTGCTTTGTTTCGCTAAAGGTTGCTCAGATTTTTATCACACGTGACCTTCTATTTCTCTTGTGACTCCTTTGCACTTGGACCCCTTGGATCTGATTTGTCATTTATGTCATGATTTGAATTCTGATGTTTTTCCACAAGAACCGTAAGAACATGTAAGAGCCGTTAAAAAGTGAAAGATCCAAATCCTATGTCAGAATGTTTTTCCAATTCAAGAGCCATGCAGGCATGTATCACCTTTGGTAGTCAGTTGGCACTTGTGGACCATCATGTGCACAATCCATTTTGGAGCAATTTGCTTTGCTTTGCGCCTGTCAATTTGAAGTGTGTGGTTTGCCGTGGGTTTGGGTTTGCGCGGTGTCGCGCTCGGATGTGGGTTGGCACAGCCTTTGACCCTATATTTCAGCGAGAATGCCCTTGTGAGATGGGAAATCCTGCATGCAAAGACAATCTCCAAAACTAGTTTTGATGATTCTGTGGTTTTGGGAGTGTAGGCATTGTGGTGTGTATTGGGGCGCTGGAGTATGTCTCGGTTTGTTTCAGCCTTTGAAACTCAATGATCATATGATCTGAATCTCGAATCGGTAGGGGCGAAAAAAGAAGTGCGCGGCCCTGAGAGGAGTATGGCATTGACTTCTCCACCACTGTGGGTGCATCTATGGTTGCTTGGCAATGCAGCTGATTGTATGATTTGTATGGGGATCCTGCGTGCTGAAGGGCCAGTGAAACCACACCTGGCACACATAGAGAAGCATTTGCCACAGAACCCCCAATCAAACGAAAGAACCGGAGAGATATGGTTGAGGCTTCCGTAGCCAACAAGTTGGCCGTGACCCATGACGGATCTCAGGTTCCAGTCTTCAACGCCTCTGGAGATGTTTTGCTCTTTGAGCGAATGACGCAGAGATTGAGGGGCTGGTCGCGTGGAGAGGTGAGGTGTTTGCAGCACGAAATGCTGCGGGACCAACATGGCTGATGATCCTTAAAACTGCAAACTGAACATTTCATGTGACATATCAACTTATATAATGTTTAAAGGTAAATAGTAATCCACCCCTTTTTTCATATCCCCCTAAATAACCTTATATAAAGTTATTTGGCAGGATCCGATTGTTTTAAATTGACGAATTCCAGAAGAGGGTTTAGCATTGCTAAATGAATTGGCTAATTGTTCAAGATAGTTAATGAAAACCAGAAATCTTCAACATGTGGATCATGAATTTAGCATTCCTACTCGTAACTGAATTGGCCAATTGTTAAGGATAATCAAAACTAGACATCATCCAACATGTGGATCATTAGTTTATAGTATTGCTAAATGAATTGCCCAATTGTTGAAGACAATTAAAACTAGAAATCATCCAACGTTTGGATCATGAGTTTAGTATTGCTAAATGAATTGCCTAATTGTTAAAGATACTTACTTTCAAACAAATATAGAGACCATCAGATGAAGATACTTTATTTGGGGGGGGTTAAAACAAACATTTTATTTAGAGGGTCTCAGGCTTCAAGGCTACCCCTTTTGTGAGATTGATTTTTTGAATTTCCGGATAAGGTTCTAAATCAGGCATTGATTAATTAAGGGGTCAGAACTTTCTCAGACATCCAACATTTGGATCATGAGTTTAGTATTGCTAAATGAATTGCCTAGTTGTTAAGAAAATTTCAAAAAAAAGACAGAATTCAGATTCTTTCCCACCAAATTTGGTTGCCCCAAAAATTTGGGCGTACTTTATTTAGGGGGGGTTTATTATTGCAAAACGGGATTTGGGCGTACTTTATTTTTTTGGGGGGTTAATAATTTGCCTTTCAACATGAATAGTTGAAACACATTTGCCTGTAAGTAGGCAACTTCACGATTTGAATGAATACGATTTCAATAGATTTCATATATGGACATACAATTGTCACATTGGGCAGGGTAGTCCCCGAGAATTCTGGCGTATCATGCAGACAAGTGAAATTTTGGCTTGGTTTTGATTTCGGATAAAGTGGCTTTTGATATAGGCTGTGCAAACTTGTGGCTGTTTATTGGTTGCTGGGTTGACTAGTTTTTGCAGAGATTAGGGATGACTTTGGAAAAGTATCGCGCTGACGTTTCGGTTCCGTAAAAAGTACGACTGGTAGCTGCCACAAGAACAATCTCAGCAATGCGATGCCGCCTACCCGACAGAATCCAACCACATGTCAGGTTGAGTCTGCGCTTTCTGCTTGCTTGGATTGAAATAATGTGATTCTTAGTAATTAAACTGTACAAGCTAGAACGTAAAAATCATCAGTTCCAACAGGTAAACCAGCTATAAAAAGTGGTTTTCCATTTCCAGGTTGATATGCCAGGGAGTAGCAGCGCAACCCATGAAGACGGTGTGTTCTGTTTGCTGATCCGAACTGTTCAAGCTCTTTTGGCGACCATCACTGACATGATGCTTACAGGTGGTTGTGGCAACCTCGCCGAAGGATCCAGATGGTCGAATTTGTCCGGAGACCAAATGGGTGAAGTTGGTTCGAGATTGTCAAAATTCTTCGGCCACCGGTGAAGCATTGTCAATCAATACATTTGTGTTCCTCGAGTTTGTGATGAACATTTTTGTTATCTTCTGGTTGGTGGTTTCAAAGATTTTTTATTTTCCCTATTAGTGATAGACAAATGATTGGTTGACTCATATTTTTCATGGAGGCGGTTCAACCACCAACCAGTCTTTGTTGACTTGGGGAGAAAGATTGCAGCATTGGAAACCCGGCCATGTGCCGCTCAGGCAAGCGAATCTTAGGCCTTCCCGGTGACCGGGCCTGAGACTTAGTGGTGCCATCCAGATCGGATGCTACTGAGTCGTGTGCACAAACTGATGATGTTTATCAATGATAGTTATCAATGGTAGCTGAGACATGATGGCTGTGCACGACTACTACTGAGAAATCACGTGACAGCTATCAATGGTAGTTCCATCGTATCCCGATTCCATCGATTTTGTTTTTTTATTTTTTTGGAACCTGTGTGGCTGTCAAAGATGGTCTCGTCAGCCAGGTGAAAGTGCGGCAAAGCGGCGAAGAAAAGGAGCCACTTGACATCACCTGGCGTCAACTGCCTTGCCATTTCGTTTGGGGGCTTCAGCCAAGCAGGTTCTGAACAAACAAGATGTATACATATATATGTATATATATCATGATATATCAAGGTATGAGAAGTATGGCAGTATATACTGATACTTGCATATATGTGTATATATATATATATATGTGCGTGTGTGTGTATGTACTGTATTTACATTATGTATATTCTTAAGCATATGTTTGGCAAACTTGCATTTGTGTGCACACATATATTTGATCAAATGTATATTGTATCTATGATGTAAATCTAAATTGGGATGATGTGGAAAATCCATCTCACCGAAGCATGGGATACAGCATCCCACCTGCCAACGGCAGTTGCCCTGCGCTCAGGGTGCTGATTCCTCGTGGCCACGTTTGGCTGGAAGGTGACAACAAGGCAGCTTCCCATGATTCCAGACACTACGGTCCAGTCCCTGCCACTTGGAAATGATGGAAGGCTGGGCGAACGATTGTTAATACGAAGGATTCATGCAAAAAAATGGCTGAAGGATGGCATTGGGAACTCTGAACCCTTGCTGTGGTTCTGACGATGTCTACCCAGCTTGATGGTTGATGTTCCTGCCACCACTGCGGCCTGACCCTAGCACCCAGGTTGGCTTGCTGCAAGGAAAGGTGAGGCTCAAGTTGTGGCCTCCCTTGGAGATTGGCACCTTGGCGCATGCTGGTTCTGTGGGACCAGCTCATGCCGTGAATCTACTGGTAAGAAATCAATCATCATTCTTACACTCAAACTTATCATATATAAATGGTGCAAAAAGATAGGACATCTTAGAACAATATGTCATAATGTGATCATTTTGTGATCATATTTCTGAGCGCTGCTGCATTTTTGGGGAGTCACATCCGATCTCGTTTGATTTCCAAGGCCAATAATGCGATCCATATAATCCAGGGAAGGTATGGTGTTGCGGCATTTCGGTGGAGGTTGGTTGAACGAACCAGTCTGATAGTATCTACCCAAGCCCCGAACCATTTGTGGACTATCAATCTCCACGTGATATACAACCATAATCCAACCAACAGGTTGCATCCTTTTCGTCGGCGAAAAGAAGAGTCTCACCAAAGCATGGACGCAGGGACGCAGGGTGACCCTTGTCAGCTGAGGACCCGTGCGTGTGATTCCTCCTTGAACCGATGATGTTCAGCACAGGAATCCATCAGTGAAAACTTGCCAAGGGCACACTGTTTGCCGTGAAACTTGAACTTATCTCTTATCCCTGTCGCGAAACACATCACAAAACATCCCATATTGAATCATATATACATGATTCAAGGGCATGGAAGAGCTTGATGTTCAATGATGGTGTACAGCATACATTCTGGAAGTTCAATGTATCGAATTCTCTCAAACTTCTTCTGGTTGGAACCGGCATATCCGGTGCAAGGGCAAAGCTTTGCGTCTCCCGGACTCATGTGCTGATGGGCACAATCCATTATCAGTTGTCAGCTAGCGCTGAAGCCACTGAAATGCTCCATCCAAGCCGCTTCGGCCTTTGAAGTGCAGTGGCACGCTCGCCTTGCTTGACCGTATGAAAATGTACTGAACTGCAGCAGGCACTTGCAGAAATTGCAATTTGCTGCACTTCTACTGTTTGTGCCGGTGTTGATTAGGTTGTTGTATCTTCTGATTGCTTTCGGGATCAGAGCATCAAGAGGTGAGAGTCAATCCGGGGGGGGGGGGGCAGGGCGGCCCAAAAAATCACAGGTGCCAAAGGAGCCCAACGAAAAGCCGCAAACTTATTTTGCTGCTGTCTTGGACCCTTGGATACTTGCTTGTGTGACCCAGACATTGTACAGAACCAAGCAGACAGGTCAGACCAAAAGCGCTTGCTCCACCTGATGCAGAGTCAGGCTGTGGCGAACCAGATGCGTATTAACATGGAATAATTCCAGCCAAACTTTGCTGTTCGGTATTTGTCACACCATGTTGCGCTTGCCGATTCTAATCAGTTCAAAGAGTGAAACTGCACTATGCAATTGTCAAGGCATGGAATTTGAATCTGAATAGTTTCTTCAGTTTCTTGACTCTCTTGCATGTCGAAACCAAAATTGGATAGTCATAGTCATAGTTGGTAATGACCAAGATCAAACGGACTGGGAGGACAAGAACAACTATCTTCTACTGTGGCTCATACCTAGCGTATAATTGCATGTTTTGCCATGGTTGGCCATTCTTCAGCACAAATGAATGATTGGCAAAATCCCGCAACTCCCTATCGCTTGCAGGTGGCAAAGAAGTACAAGAAGATCCGAAGGTTCGGCAATGGTGTGTTCACTTCCCTGTTGTTTGGGTACGGTTTAATCACGTGAAGCTATTTGTTCCTCAAGCGCGCACGCGTACCTTCATATTGTGTCATGTTTTCATTGACGCGTGACACGATGGCGGTATTTAGTCAGGATGTTTCTTGCATTGCTGGCTGTCAGTCAAAATCTGTGTTGATGCAAACTTGAGACTTGCTGCTTTGTTGTCGCTGTTTTGCGATCAATCATATGGTCGTGCCCAACAATTGTAGCATCCCAAAATAGTTTGCTAATGTTTCTCATACAACAGGGTTTATTTTAAGAAAGTTTGACAACGCCCGGGCAATGATACACATTTTGGGTGTTATCACACCCATACGCAGTAACAAGCCTTGCTATTGTTTTGACTGGGCGAAAATGGTTTGCTGCTAGGTACATTTTGTTTGTAGCCTCTCACCGTTTTGGTCGTTTGATGAGGCTAGCGATCCGGAGCTCTCTCGGTACTGTCAGGCGAGGCGAGATGTGGCCAGGTTTTTTTTCTTGGGAAAAAACGTCACATGTTTGAGAAGAATTTGAGGATCGACTCAACGATTCAAATATATTTGGCTGGTGGTTTTAAACAAGTGTTTGGTACCCGATATTTCGGACGGTTGGTTGGTTAACTCATTTTTTCAGAGGGGTTGAAATCACTCACTATAGTATTGGATTTAAGAGAGAGAAGGAGAGAGATAGAAACAAAGAGAGAGGCTGAGAGGCTGGTAAAATTGGTAGTCAACAGTTCCTTTTCTTCAGGCTTTTGCTGCAGCGGTGGAGAACTTCAGAGGTGTTGGCAGTCACACTTTCAGTTGGAACGGTGGGACATTAGAAAGCCAACATGCTCACCCAGATATGAGATGAGATGAGATGAGTGTGTACTTCTGATCTTTTTGGCAGCAAAAAAAGGTGTTCTTCATGACAAATCCATTGTTTGTTCTCAGTCAGTTATAAAGAAACATAATGAAACGTATGTTTGACACATGGTGTGTTTGTGTCCAGGTATGAAAGACATACATAGATTCTGAAGGTAGAAACGTTGATCATTGAACTCCGTCGACTGGCCGTTTGGCTCAGCCAGCATTGGCTCTCAAGGACCAAGGACGGCCCTTAGAAGCCCTTGAAACGGCTAGCCATGGCGAGAAGGCAGCCACTCATGGCAAGTTTGTGTTTGGTGCAGGTGAGCAGTAGACAATTCCCATCAGTTCCCCAATTTTACCGTACAAAAGTTACCGCTAGAGGAGATTGCAATAATTCATCAAATTGATGATCAAATGATTTCAATGATCAGAATGTTTGTCTCTAATTTATCTAATCCATTGAAATGTACAAATTAATCCATCTAGTCATCTAATTCATCAGAATCTCTCATCCAGCTACGGAGCAATGTACTTCTGACCCAGCAAGGATTATGCAGCCCCGCGTTTCATTGCTATGGCGGAGCAATTCTACCCACCTTTGGGGGCATTTGTCTTGGGCAGCCATCAGCCCTCGGCACTGACAGCACCATCCTGCTGGCTTGAGGGATTCATGACAGCACAGTATCCATCGTGGAAATCTACGTTTTCGTGGGCTTGGTTGCTTCACAGCTAGCATTTTGGGCACTGCAGAGTTTCCAGAGGTGAATTTACTGGTTGCTACTATTGATTCCTTTTGCACTTTGAAGCCAACTCTGGCGGAAGTTGTTATGGTATCTTGGGCGCAAAATTAGTACCATTCTGGCTGGTGGTTTTAAGCAGTTAATTATTTTCCCTCATCATTTATAGATATTTGGTTGGTTGACTACTATTTTGCATGGGGGTTGAAATCACCAACCAGGATTGGTTGTCCATGGTTTTGGGTCATTATCCGTGTGGTTCTGGTGGTGCAGGCGGCCTTGTGTTGCAGCCTTTGCTGCAAGCCTGATTGGCGTCACTTGGTCGCTGGAGATTGGCCGATTCAACCTGTGCGGGTTCGTTTGCGGGGGTTCCCCAACAGTAGCCGCTACAAGGTGCATCATCAAAAACAATGAGAGTTGATGATCAAGAATTATCAGCGATGGAGAGAGAGAGAGAGAGAGATCAGTAATAGTGACCGGCCATCCGGCCATTTGATAGTAATGGAGTATATTCTCAAACATATTAACCGATATATAATTGGTAGGAAGTTTGATCAGCAACGATGGGCAACAGCGATTGTCAATCATTGTACCTATCCTGCCATTATTTTTGAACATGGGTATATGATGTTAGGTCCAACAAAAAATAGCCAATAGTCAAACGCATCCAACAATAATTGTTAAGTCACACAACACATTCAACAACAATGGTTGATTACATGATTAGGCGTCAAACATATCCGACAATTTTGAATAAACACAAAATCACTCGTGTCCAAGACGGTTTGTCGGAATGAATCTAGCCGCTGAAGTGGCCCTCAACCATCTGATATTTGTTAGTGGTGATGAATATCCATCATGGAAATCTAGCTGCTGAGGTGGCCCTGTTGCTCGCTGGACGTTGTCCAACCTTTGCCGCACTGGCTGGCAGCGACAGTCGAGGTTGGCACCGGCCACAGATGGACCCTGCGGATTCAGGTTTCCCTATGAAAAATTGATCATTTTGATGATGATGATGATTATTATTATTATTATTATTATTATTTTTTTTTGTTTTTCATAATATGCTTAAAAAATAATGATCATTTTTCATATTTTGATGATGTTATAGGGTACCAACACAAGTGGCACTCCCATGTACTCACTATGAAGATACACCTTGTGCACGTGTTTTGGCGAAGGGGGGGGGCAGGGCGTGCCATTAAATCGCAAAAATGCTACAGATTGGATTACCACCAATGACCGGCCAACTAGGCCAACCTAAATGTCCTACTGATTCATAATTCATAATGTGCATCTATTTATTGTGTATCAGATGCATAATAGACGCATCAACTATTGCACATTGATCCCAAATTTGGGTTATCCTCTATCTATTTATCCTCTATTTCTATTTATCCTCTATCTATTCTCAATTTGGTTGGGATATATGTTGGGATTATTTGTATTTCTTTATCTCCAAATGGGATAAATATTGAATAATGTTATCTAGATATCCTATCTAGAATTGATTCAATTCATATCTATTATCAATTATTGCATATTTATCATATTGCTGGGTCAAATATTATTGCATATTTATTGCATAGATAATAGCACAATGTTGGGATCCCGAAGGAATGTCAGTTGCTGTTGATTGTTGTCCCATTGGCTTTCCTTGTGCGCGACGAGGCCAGGTGCAGACGAGCACTGAGCCAAGGGCGGCCGTTTGGGAGCCAAGCCACGAGCTGTTTGGGTGTTTTTGGCGTTGCCAGCCACTGGCATTGGCCACCCAAAACCATCATTTTCATAGCTTGCCAGGTGTTATAACTATCATTTTCATGGCTTGCCACGTGTTGTAACCCATACTTTGGAGGCTAAACCGTGTTGTAACACATTCTTTGGAGCCTAAACATTTGTTTTTTGGGTTTTGGCAACTGATGGTAGCCAATGGCAAGGGACAAATGATCGGGAGGGGTTGATTGGATGACCGTGGGAGATGGAAGATCACGACTCGATGTGTTTAGTCCGATGGTCATGGATCTACCATTTGCCAGTATCAACACGGGAGGTGAGAACCACTGAGGGAGATGACAACAATCTGCTTGGTTGAGTTGCTGTTGGTTGGGTTGAGGCTGGGTTGGTTGTGTGGTATTTCCGTTTCACGTTAGTTGCTTGCTTGATTGCTTGGTTGATTTCATGATTTAGATGCAAGAACGAGATTCGAAAATGCTTGGTCTCCGAAAATCATGGGGTGTTCGAAATTACATGGATTTTGGATTTCGGACATTTTCTGAGAGGAAGGAACTCCACGGCAATCATGGGGCGCAACCATGCTTGCCACCAGCGGACCGGTTTCCGCGGTGAGACATGGAAGCCACTCGTGACCGAGGTGGCAACACGTGCTTACACCTCTGCACCAGTGGCAGAGCCTCCTGAGGCATAGCTGTGGAAGGGTTTCAGCTGGTGATTTCCCAATGTCAATAGGGCTGTCGAGGTACAGGATGCGACAGGGCTGTAGGTAGCTGTGATTGCTTTATTGGTGTTTTTTAGCTGTAACCATTGACTGCGGGGATTTCAGCAACCCATTTTAGGAAAGGAGTTCAGGTTTTGTCGCTTGGACGCCCCTGATTTGTGGTTCCTATGCTGCACCTGGATACCACTTCGCACCATAGAAATAATACGTGGAAGCCACAGAAACAGCAGATTTGGATTTTGGACGCACTGGAGGTCGTAAGCAGTGATAATGTTTGATCACTGTTGATCAAAATCCGCCTGTTGGTTGTTGCAGGGAGTTCTGCCTGTTGGTTGTTGCTATGTGACTGTTCACCATGATGATACACCACAAATCCAATCGAATCCCAAGCAGTTCACCACCGACAGGACTTGATGACCATCAAGCAGTGACGGCCTTGGAGATGCCAAAAGTATCCCAAAATGACGTGCAGATTGGTGGCCAGGGAAGCCATGGGAGGCCATGGGAAACCATGGGAAGCCCATAGTTTGGACAGCACCATGCAGATTGGACAGCACTTACGTTGTTTGTAGAGTTCGAAAGAATTCTTGACGTGCCCAAGCACCCAGCTTGGCTGTTGGCAAATTGAAACAGAGGTTCTTTATCAGTTCGGTCTTTTTCCCAGTCCCCAAGTTTCGGTTTGAAAAGACACACAAGTCGACGCACTGATTGTCCTGGTGGATCGGCTGATGCCGCTGAGAAACTGTTGATACTGAGGCGGCACTTGGCACCCTCAGCGGAGCACATGGAATATGCAGTGGTCGCTCGGCTTCCTTGTTTGCTATGTTGCTAAGATGCAGTGCATCGGTGCTCAACCATTTTTTTGACGCTAGACGATATCAGATGATCCATATTCACAAACTGATATATTACATTGATGATCCATACAAACTGCCTGTGATCACCCTCGTATTGGGCGGAACATTGGCAGCAAAATAATATCCAACATGGAGGATCATGGAGGGATGATGTGTGCCTGGATCCCTCAGGTGGAATACAGTGGGCGCCAGCACATGGTCATAGAAGGAGGCATGTATGAGACCTACTTCATCCGAGCCGTCCCTGGCTCGAAGGCGCGAAGCGGCTGATGAAGCGGCTGGGCTTTTGGTTAAGGAATCTTACGCTACAAGATACTGTAGGTCATTAAATAGTAAATATGTAATTATTGAATATCTAATCTATTTATCAATGTGTTTAGTTTTCGATCTTTCTTTCTATCTATCTATCTATCTATCTATCTATCTATCGAATCTTATCCTATCCTATCTTATTTCATCTTATCTTATTTCTATATTATATTATACTATTTTCTATTGTGTTATCTTATCTTGTCTTACCTTCTCTATCCTTATCTATCCTTACTCTATCTATCCTCATCTATCCTCATATATCCTCATCTATCCTCATCTATCCATGTCTATCCTCATTAATCCTCATTTATCCTCATCTATCCTTGTCTATCCTTGTCTATCCTCATCTATCCTTGTCCATCCTTATCTATCCTCATCTATCCTCGTGTATCATCATTTATCATCATTTATCCTTATCTATATATGCATGTTTATCCTTGTTTATCCTTATCTATCCTCATCTATCCTCATGTATCATCATTTATCCTCATGTATCATCATTTATCCTCATTTATCCTGATCGATCCTTTTGTAAGCATATCTCATTTGATCTAATCTTATCTTATCTTATTTCAATAGTGTGATATATATATTTCATTTTTCTGATCCTTTCTCTTCTTATTTGTTCTTATCTATCTATTTGTCTATCGATTATCTATCTATCTATCTTTTTATCTTTCTATCTTTCTATCTTTCTTATCGATCTATCTATCCATCTATCTATCTATCTATCTATCTATCTATCTATCTCTATCTATCTATCTATCTATCTATCTTTCTATCTATCTATCTATCTATCTATCTATCTATCTATCTATCTATCTATCTAGGAATATATTCAACCACTGGAGCCCGTTCTCAACTTGGTTTCGGAACCTGCTGAATTACCTTCAAGAATAACATGTTTCCACTACCAATTATCAGTTTGGATTGGTAACTGGGTCGCAGAGCAAGGAGAAAGTGGCATGATGGGTTTGTCCAAACATGTTGCATACACGATAATAGTCAGTTATCCATCATGATGGGTCACATCAAGTTGACGGAATAGGTGGTTTGTCCCATCATGTTGCAAGTTGCATTGCCTTTGCCGAAAGGATGCCTGTCAGGAGCTTCATCTAGCTTCCGGAATTGGTTCAGCATGGGACGTCCCCGGAAAATGTGAATCACGGTGACCGCAGGTGCGCTTGAATCGTGTACTCCT